>WOVY01015052.1:0-335000 GCA_013436015.1 Rhipicephalus annulatus
GGAAAAGAAGACACAAACCCAAAAGTTGGTGGATGAGGAAGTTAAGAGAGCCATAGCAAAACGTCAGGAAGCCTCTATGGAACACAGGCATGTAAGCAGCGGGGTGAACCGGACAGATGATGTTGAAAGAAAATGGGAAATCTTTCTAAGCTGTAGAAGGGATGCATCCCTTCTGATCAATGAAAGATTAGAAGAAAGGGAGCTCAGTGGCTAGCAGAAGTACATAAAAAAGATAGAAAGCAGCTGCGAAATTTTGGAACCATCTAAACTCCCTAAGAAATGAGACGAGCCTAGAGCAGAGTTTATAACTACAGCTCAAGGTGCTAGGCTAGAAGGGGACGAAGCTATTGAATATATAGGAACAAGGGTGACAGAAAAATTTCAACAAAGAAGTGCTTTATGCACCACAATAGACAAGGATGAATCAAGTGGCGCAATGGCTCCATTTTCACAACAGAGTGGGAAAGGGCTGAGAAAAGGGTTTCTAGTAGTACATCAACAGGCCCAGATGGCATTCCAATTATGCTGATAAAGACAATAGGTCCGAAGTCTAAGCAGGCTTTGAGAGAGGCAGTGAGGAAATAATAATCGATGGATAAGTTCCCGATGGATGGAAACTTAGCAGGATGAGCATGATCTATAAGGAAAGGACAAAGCTGACATAAACAACTACCGTCCTATAACAGTGACATCAGTGGTCTACAGGCTGGCGATGCAGATTATAAAGGAAAGACTGCAGGCATGGATAGAGGATGAGGGGGTGCTGGTGGAACTGCAGAATGGGTTTCGGAAACACAGGAGGTTAAAAGACAATCTGTACTCACTGACGCAGTGCATCGAAATAGCAGAAAAGGAACACAGGCCCCTGTGGCTAGCATTTTTGGATATCAAGGGAGCGTACGATAGCGTGGTGCAAGAGAATTGTGGGGAATACTGGACACACTAGGCGTGGAAGATGTAGTCACTAATTTTTTAAAAGAGATCTATAAAAGTAACAAGGTAGTTATAAAGTGGCAAAACAGGTATCTAAGCCCACAGAGGTGAAACGGGGGGCTCAGGCAGGGGTGTCTTCTGTCACCCTTGTTATTCATAATGTTACCTACAAGGATTAGCGGCCGAAATAGAGGGAACTGACTGTGCTTCAACCCCTCTTTCGTCAAAAGGCAAGGAAAACTCATTGAACAGGCACTACCAGCATTGATGTCTCGCAGATGATATAGTGCTAATAGCCGACAACAAGGAAGAGTTGCAGAGATTGGTGGACATCTGCGTTAATGAAGGAGATAGGTCAGATTTCAGATTCAGTAAGGAAAATCAGCAGTTATATTTTAATGACAGTGAAGATAGTAGCTTAAAATACAGGAGGTCACGCTAGAGATAACAGATAAATACAAATATCTGGGCGTATGGATAAAGAATGGGGCCGAGTATCTAATGGAACACGAAATATACGTGAGGACTAAAGGTAACACGAATGCAGCAGTAATGAAAAACAGGTCACTGTGGAAATACAATAGGTATGATGTTGTGAAAGAATATGAAGGGATCATGGGTCCTGGTCTGACGTTCAGCAATGCGGTCTTGTGCATGAGATCAGAAGTTCAAGCAATATTAAAAAATTAAGCAAACGTGGAATAGATAGGCTTGCCTTAGGAGCTCACGGGGAATACACCAAATCAGGGAGTACAAGGTGATATGGGATAAACATCATTTTCGGGCAGGGAAGCTAGCAGCAAGATAAAATTTGAGAAGCGATTGAGAGAAATAGTGAGGAGCGTTGGGCTAGGAAGGTATTCAGCTACTTGTACATGAAGAATGTCGATACAAAATGGCGGAAGTGAACCAGAAAATATACTGGTAAATACTTGAAAAGCAGCGGGGGGCCAAACCAAAAAAGAATTATCGGTTAAGAAGAAGGTGAAGGAAGCTGAGACCGATATGTGGAGAATTGACATGATTAGGAAGTCCCGCACTAGAGATCTAATCGAACTTTTGAGCAGAAATAGCCAAGGAAGAATCTATGACAATACTCGGGGTAGTTCTCTACTGTTTGAGGCCAGCACGGGAGTATTGCGAACAAAGACATATCGGGCCAAATACGAAGGAGTAGACACGGTATGCAGTGCGTGTGGAGAGGAAGAAAAAACTGCCGACACACTTGTTAATGTTCCGTAAAGGGCTTCACTCTGTAGTTCAGGTTAATGGCGCAGAGTTTTTCAAAGCACTGGGGTTTAGGGACAGTGAGGGCAAAATAGACTTTAAGCGGGTAGAAGTAACTAGAAGGAGGTTATCTGATTGGTGGCTAAAGTCAAGGCACGAGTGAAAAATTGAACCCTTCTCTGCAAAGTACGAATCCTCAAACCCTCACTATTTAAGGAAAAAAATAAATCTAGTTTTTGGTTCATTAAGTATTATGGCTTGGTGGCGCTAGCCACCGCCCGATCTAGAGGGTACAACCATATCCATGACAATACTCGGGGGACGTAGCACTAGATTGAATCATGATGCCCTTATTGAACCTTTTAGCACTCGCACTGACATCTTTCGGTAGTCATTTTTCCCGGACGCTATAAACCAATGAAATTCTTTACCCCAACATGTTATTAATAGTACCGATGTGCAAACTTTTGACAGAGAAATTGATTCTTATTTTGGTAATGGTTTGAAGTACTGCCCATTTTGTTTTCCTGTGTTTATTGCTTAGTGGTCTGTTTGTACTCATATTGTACTCCCTCCCTGTTATGACCCTCAAGCGAGGGTTGACAGTATTATTAAAATAAAATAAAAATAAAATAAATCCATCCATTCATCCAAATGATGAAAAGATGCGAGATGGCGGTACTAGGAGTGTTGACTAGATGTACAAACGGACACACAGATAGATGCACGGACGGACGCACGAATGGCTGTACGGGTGAATGGGCGGACGCAGGGGTGGATGCATGGACGAACGCAGGGATGGATGCACGGATGCACGTGTGGACGCATGACCAGGCGCACGCATGGACAGGCGGATGGAAGCACGGACGGTCACACAGACTGACGCATTGACAAACGGAAGCAAAAACGAATTGATGGACGGATGCTTCGTCCCACTCTCCATCATTCACCCCGTGTTGAAAGATGGCATTTTTTAAACAGTTTTTTTTAGACTCCTTCGACCGCGTCCCCCATCCTTCCTATCTCTTCTTTCTGTCGCTCCTGTGCGGTGAGTACTCTCTTAATCTTTCTACTAATTTTTCTATTTTCTCCCCCTCCCCTAATCCAGCAAAGAGCGTAGCTGTGTCGCCACGTTAGGCAAACATAAGATAGCTCCTATTTTTTTTTCCTTCAAGAACCACTCATCCGTGACACACGAAAAACGACAAGCTGGTCGATACCTCTAGCGCCGCTGAAGCTCGAAGGACACTTGACAAAAACGCACAGGTACACAGAGAAAAAGCGTGCACTGAGAACTGTCCCAACATAAGCGCTGCCGCTCTTCCTAAAGGAGCACTCTGGTTGTTCCAGGCGTTCTGTTTTGTTTTTTTTCTTGTTCCACATCACGGGTGGGTACCGAAAGGATTTAATTTTTTGTGTCCGTGTCAAGGGCAGTTCTACAACCAAAGAAAATGAAGCAGTGTTGCGTGATTATGACACACTCAAACTTCGTTGATATTTTCATGCTGCCAGCGGTAATTGATGCATAGAAACAGCTCGCCATTATTAAGCCGGAAAATGCATGGTTCGTGGTTGTGTAGCGCTGCGCGCTGCGGAGTAATGGCTCACTGGTTCAAATCCAAGGTGGAAATTATATAGGAATTTTCAGGGGCGAAGCTCCTCTGGTCAGAGACTTTTCTTCTATTGCCGTCGTGGTATAGAACTGTTGCAATAGTCTAAACATAAATGACACACACACGCACACACACACACACACACAAACACACACACACACACACACACACACACACAAAATGTGGAATGGGCTTCAACGTCTACAATGACTAATATAGATCGTCACATATTCCTTAACGCGAACGACAGGGCGGCTGCTGACATGACTGCATGCTGGTCAGCAGTTGGGGCCTATGGACGATGTAGGCGGAGCACCCACTTCACATTTGTTTATTTCATTTTTTTGTCACAGAAGGGAATTATAGGCAAGAAACTTTTTAAAATAAGTACAGCATATTTGCTTTTGATATAGGTGATGAGGATTGAGTAGTGCTAACTCCTAAGTTCCGATAATTTAGTAATACACAGACTCCTAAGGCATGTTGTATACTCACAGCACTTCTCATATCGATGACCAATCTTAAAAAAAATATATCTGAGGTCTTGTCCGATGAGTCATGGGGCTTCCTAAAGAAGTCTATACTCCCTAGAAAGCCACGCATATATAAGCTGAACATGTTGGTTCACGGAGAGTATACGACTGGCGACGGGCCCCTGTTTCCTCTGCCAATTTTGTCACAAGTTAGCGCAAACATGAAAGATTCCCTTTATTTTCCAATGACCGCTAGCGGTAGTTCCACCGCGCAATAATTTCGCATTAATCACGGATGTCTCACTGCTCTTGCCCGGGCAAACGGGACGCACGAGCCTCGCATTATACGTGCGTTCACTCTCCTCCGTGACAAGGGCTGAGTTTCGTTTGTCATGCGTTCTCTTGGAGCATCGGGTTCAGGCAGCTGCGTGCACTTTTTCAGAGTGGAGAGTTGCGAGCCCTTTTGAGAACCTTCAAGAGGAGTCTACGTGTGATGTCAGGTTGGTTAGCAGGTGCTCAGGCGACGGGTCGCTTTTTGAGGTGCGGCGCTTGGCCACTTGCACGGGAGAGCGACCGATAACGCTTTAGGCAAAGCCCTCATGCCTGCCTGCGATCAATCTCGGTCCAGGTGCTGCATCTGACAGGTAAATCGAGATCACCGAGCATTGTTTGTCGTTCTTCCAATGCAAGTGTCCAAGCATCGTACCTCGAAAGCAGCCGGTCTGGCGCCTGAAAACCTGTCAACTCGACAACATAACGCGAAGACGCCTGTTGGAGTTCACAAAGGACGCATCAAATTTCTGTCAGCTCCTGTCTGACCATTCCCCGAGGCTGGTTGTTTTAGCTAATTAACGGATGCGTTGGGATGTCGTTTGGTGAAATCTTTAGATAACTCATCAAGTGCGGAAATCGAGCATCGACGCAAGGAAATATGTAAAATGTTATAATGTGATGACATCGTCATAATGTCCTAGGTTGCCATACTTTCTGACATAAACATGAACTCACTATGACCTCATATAACACGACAATATATGTGGCCGCATCATCACGCGACATGGTCGCTTGGTCGAAGGCATGTCCGTCTTGTATAGGCAGTACCCAACTACGTCGTAGGTGCACGTGGAGCCTTTCAGAAGGCGGGAGAGTATAATTGAATTAATCACCTGAAAAGGAAAACAGGACAAATATTATGGCAGCATTCCTGTCATCATTCGAGAATGCATAAGTGACTGTACTCCGCGACAAATTTTCTTGGCACTGAAGGGAAAGCTACAAAGGCGGAGCTTCTGAACATGCATCACTGCTCAAAGTAGTCTGTGTTGGCGCGCATCTCGTAACGCTGTGGAAAGTGACGGAGGTGCACTACCAGCGTTTTATGTAGACGTTAGATACCGCTTAGCGTTTGAGGCGCAAGTAAAAGGGTGGGACTTTTTCGCGCGCTCAGAAATGCGAAGCCACAACAGATAAATTGAAAGAAAAACGATGATCTTACAGACGGGAGCGGTGTCCTGTCTCAAATAGCTCCACGTAGAATATAAAGGGGGAACATTTATATTTCACGTTGAAAATATGGGTGCCACTTCGCAACTGCCTTCACTGGTGGTAGGATGCAAGTGATTTGGCTCCGTGGCTTTCGTTTTGGTGCCTGGAAAAGTTGTCGCCGAGTATAGGTGAGTTTCCTTTGCATATTTTATGTTTTAGTTTGTCCCTTTGCGTGCGTGTGAAGGCTGTGGGGATGGGAAAGAATCGGGCGACTGGGTTACGTTTATTCTTGTCATGTCTGCGTTGTGCTCACCAATTGCTTAGCAAACAGAGCCAACTGCGCTAACAAGCCGTTCTTTCAGGCACATATGCGTCACTGTCTGTGTTAAATGTGTTAAAAAAAGACTCATTTCATCTTTCTTGTAACGCATGGAGATTATTTTGGGAATTCAGTACCACGCCGAAAGATCAACTTGTCAACTTTACGGCAGATTCTATGCCATGTAACAAAAGCTTTGACTAGTCTTTCCGTGGGTTTTTCAAAGAAGACGTCAAAAAAGAAAGTTTTATAAGTCGTCCCGGTGCCTTTGAAGGTTCCGCCTTCGCCCAGTATCATGTTTCTAAATTGATTGAAAGGAAAGAGCTCTTATTTATGACACTTTTGTCCCCGATACGATGAGCGTCTGGCATAAAAGATTTTTCGTTTACAGTTTGTGGCTTATGGTGCCTACGTTCTCAAGCTCCTCTGCATGCGGTGTGCACGAGGAAGATTCGCTTACACAAGACCTCCGGTGCGCAATTTGTACTTATAGTCCAGATCATTGAACGGCCGCTATTTCATTAGTTCGAGAACTTTTTTTAAAGAGCACGAGTATACCCATAAGACAGCTCTTCAAAAACAGCAATTTTGTTTGTTAGTTCTTGCCACTCATAAAAGTTCATCTGAGTTGTCCGCTCTGCCAGTGTGTTTACAATGGAACCTACAAAATTGAGCCTAAGCGAGAGCTCAGACTGTGCGTCGGAACATTTATTTTTCTGACCATGAGCAAAAAGCCTCCTCAAGTGTCAGGCCCACGGGACGTTGTTATGGTCTCCTATAGTAGAGTACCTAGTACTCTCAATCGTTCCCACTTTTTCTAAATATAATAAACTATGGGGAACAAAAAGCCCTCACTTTTACGTTTCGCAGCATCTATGAAGAATTGCCGAATGATAACGCATCTTTCTGTATATTTTTTCGTCACGTTATCTTCTATGTCTCTAGTGAGGTAGACAACTACTGACCTAAATACGTTGACATCCTGGCAGAGAAGCCAGAGCGTATTCTTTAGTTTCGAACGCGATAAAATTGCTCAACATGAAGTTCTGAGTGGATAGCTTTCGGCACTAAGTATAGCCGCTTAGTCATGCATCACTGTTTCACGTGCGAGCGTAAACGTCACATGTCTGATATTCAGACTTCTACGCGCTCCGTAATAGCAACTGACTGCAATTTAGATTACTTTCTTCATAATGCAACTACCTACAATATTTATTTGAAGCCCCAGAAACGTAAGCGAACAATTACAAATTGCATCGATTTCCTTTGCATTACTGGAAATTTTTCAGAATTTTATTGCCGTAGCACAGTAGCTTGGCGAGCTCACTTATGAGTCGACATGCTCCGGCTCAGGTCTTAGGCATGAATCAGAGCCTGACTGAGTCTGGGTGACTAATATTTCGGTGAGATTGAGTGTAGTGGAAGTGAATGTGAGCCGGAGTCTCATAACGACTGAGTCCAAGGCGTTAGACATATACTTTGAGTGAGTTTGAGTGAGCATCTCATGTATTTTTTCCGACCTAAGGATAACACACTACAGCAAGCTCTCTGAAACAACAGTGAACTATCAAGGGCTTGCACGGTAGCGGGAAGACTGCTTAAATGATCGGACGGAGGCCTACTGTGACTTATGTCACTTATAACACGCCTTCTGTCACATGTAACGAGCCTTCTGTCATATACAGGGTGACCCATGTAACTTGAGCCAGAGTTTGAATATATTTCAGAACACGTAATTACGACGCGACCAAACACATGTTGCTCACCGTTGCCTGGAGATAGTCTGAATAGTTTTGTGTTCTTAAATATTGCTTAAATAGATATGTTTAACTAACTTTTCAAGAAACAAAGATAGATTAAGATTTCCGTAAGAAAGTTGTAGATCAATTTGCAAAATGTCCAATGAGACAGTTTTAAACTTTATATCTGTTAGGTATTAGTGTTTTTCTGCTAATTACACATGTCGGTGAAATACAAAAAATACCACGTGACAAACCCGCTCGCGCGCCAGTGCTCGCAATGATTCTAGTGCTCCCTAACATTCCGCGTATGAATGACCATAGGATTTGCCCCATTGTGCTATCTCGCCAGGGCTGCAACGATGGTGGTGGCTTTACGATGAACACGTTTTGCTATCCGCTACAAAAACGATACTTATCGCTGCATGAACCAGTGCGAGGGAAGCCTGTCGTTCTTTTCACTCCGGATATCATCTATGTTCCAGAATACTGCACACAGATCAATGATATCGTGCTTCGCGATTACACACATCAAGTGCGCGACACACCGCGAAAGCGCTACCGACATTCTTGCTGGTGACAAGCTTCAACTAAACATTGTAGATGAAGTAGTGCGTGTGTGATACTGTATGCGTTTTGTTTATCCCTGTACTTATCATAGTCATCACATGGAGTAGCACGTCAGGATAAAAACCAGGCAAACTTCTGCAGCTCTCTATTAAAACGTTTCTCTTTGTCTCTCTCTCAACATGTGGCCTATACTTCCATTAAGCTTGATTGTTTGTTAGATGGAAGAGTCCAATATTCCCGTATACACGTGTCACACCGGTCCCGTTAATTAGGGAGGCGATCGCCGGGCTAATTCCAAGAGCCGAAGTATCGGCCCCCCGAACCGCACCACGAAAGCGTGGACAATTTAGAAGTGGTCCTTTTTGGTGCGCCAGCGGACGCCGGCTGTGGCCCAAAGAACAAGTCAGAGCCGAGAGTTGATAAACAAACAAATTATATTCTCAATAATGGCAGATTGAAAACAATACATAAAAATGCACACTCCACAATAGTTGCATACAATATGTCACCAATCAAACCAATCAATCAACGTACTACACAATACAATCAGCCACACTTGAAACAACGGACACGGACAACAATACGCACTACAATGCAGTCGCATGCATTGAACAACCAAGACACTTAAAGACTAAAGAGATAGAAAACCTATCCAGTCCAAAGTTCTTGGAACAAAAGTCTGGATGATACTCTCCCGAGAATTACTCACTCAAAGTCCAGCGTTGTTGTCGTTCCACTGTCCCCTGAAGTTTCTCTTCCAGGAAACCTCGCGTCCTCAAATGGCCACTCTCCAAGCTTCAAACTTCTTCGCCGGAAATCCGTCGGCTTCACACACGCAGCTGTTGCCCGCGTCTTCGCTCGATAGCGGTAAACACACGCTCTTGCCTGTAGCTCGAGCCTTCACCCACTGGTGGAAATCCTCTTCATCTCCGGCTTCGTCCCTACGGACCAAAAACCTTCGCCGACTACACGGCGGAATCCCTACGCGCTCTGGCGCTCACTTCCGTCTCCTCCTGCTTTCTCGTCTCGGCCGCTCGATTAAATACCTTCCGCGCCACCTTCCAGAACGTTCTCCTCATTTCGTCGGCGCGATGCGCAGCGAAGGCTGGGGAGAGGCACGAGACGGTTCGACTGCCCTCCCCGGATGATGATTCAACTCGGTCTGACCCCGCCTCGTTCGTTCTAGAAAAATCGCGGGCTTGCTCGGCCGCCGCTGTGGGTGAGGAGGTTCATCGCTTCGCCGCTTCCGAGAGGAGAGGCGTCGCGCGCCCGGGGAGCCCCGGACGTTTGCTCTCCTTTTTTTTTTCTTTTGACCTCGCGGTGTTTCTCCCGCCCGTTGTCGCAAGAATTTGGCGGCGCGCTCATTTTTAGCGCTCGTTCTGTGACAACACGTAACAATTCGTAAGGGCCACTATCGGCTTGAGGCCACGCAATGAATTGCGTGTTGGCGGAGGAGCTGCGATGCACTTTTTAGCTTACGATGAATTGACTGCTCACATACTAACATTAAGGGTTTCGCCACCCAAAACGACAGTATGCTTATGAGGAATGCCGTAGTGGATCGCTCCGAAAATTTCGACTACCTCGCGTGCTTTGGTGTGCACTGACACGGCACACTGCAGAGACCTCTCACATTTTGCATCCATCAAAAAATGCAACTGTCACGGCCGGTATCGAAACCACGACAATGTCTGCCTGGAGAAGCCAGTAGGAGACTGTTTGCCGGCTGATAAAATTTGCTTTTTAGAGGTGCAGCTCCTTAAAGCGGCACCCGTTCGTCCCTCGTTGTAGTACGTAAGATGTCTCACGCTTTCGCAAGGTGGTGCCAGTGGGAGATTTCTCCTGCGCGTTGTTGAACAATAAAAAATTCGCAGCGTGTGCGTTAATAAAAAGCAAAATTCTCCTGTCTTTCGTTCCCCAATAGCAGCCATTGGCTTGTACGTTGAGCCCTATCTGACAAGAAAGGGTTGCTACGTTATACTCGCTGGGCGTAACCTCCTTGGTTTTAGAAAGGTTTAGCGAGCATTGAGCCGCAGTGCCATGAATAAAATGAAGTAGTATATACCATGAATGAACTCGAGGTGGTTAAATGTGGGAAGTAGATACGAAGCGCAAGCCGTAAGAAAGTAGAAGCCGGATTCTCCTGTCTCTCATTTCCCATTAGCAGCCAGTGGCATGTACATTGCGCACTATCTGACAGGAAAATGTTGCTACGTTATACTCGCTGGGCGTAACTTCCTTGGTTTTAGAAAGGTTTAGCGAGCGTTGGGCCACAATGCCATGCATACAGCGGACTAGTATATACCATGAACTCGACGTGGTTAAAGGTGGGACGGGAAGTGTGGGTGTGCCACCTCTCGTTTAGTCCTTGGAATGTCCGCTAGATGGCGCTGCTTCTATATGCGGAGTATATGATGAAAGATGCGAGATGGTGGTACTTGTAGTGTTGACTAGATGGACGAACGGACACACAGACAGATGCATGGACGGACGCACGGATGGCTGCACAGACGGATGGACGCATGGACGGACACGCGGACGCACGAACAGACGCACGCACGGACGGGTGGATAGACGTACGGACGGTCACACAGGCGGACGCATGGATGGACGGAAGCAAGAACGAATGGATGGGCGGATGCTTCGCCCACTCTCCATCATTCACCCCGTGGATATGCTGCCATTTTTTGTCTAAGAGGGTACACAAGACTACCTTGAAAAGTTTGTGAGCAAAGTGGTGTGTGCAAATAATTTCATGTGTTTTGTCCACCACCCTTGTTCTAAGCAATGTTAGTTAAACTGTCTTGTTTCGCTCATGGAGGGACAACCCACTCTTCACTAAACATTCAAGCAAACGTAGCGATCATTGCTGGTCATTCAAGATTTTCGGCTGTAATAAGTAACACACTTATTGTCTACGTTGCCGTAACATAAATTTTGGGTAATATTAAACAGCGTAAAAGAAAAGTTGTTGTTAAAATAAGCTTTTATGGTTAAAACATAATTCCCTTAAGTATTTGAGAAACTTCATCAGGAACTCGAACTCGAGTTTTCTAAAATAGCTGAGAACTTTCACTATCAAAAAAGAATGAAATAGAAGTTAGACGTTTTTGTACCGAAGTGAGTCATATTTAGAACTCTGGCGTTTGTGCATTTTTAAAGTTTTTCCAAGAGCAGCGTGGCTATGCCATTAAACTAAAGGTGACACGGTGGCTCGCAGATTCCCTTTCTTTGCTACTTGATCAATATTTTGCTTCATCGCATAAAATACACAAACCTAAAAAACACAAAAACCTGGTGCAAACTCCTCCATAAACGTAGAAATGAATGGGTCCTGTGTGGACGTCCTCTGTTTTGGACAGCGTGCCGCCATTAGTGAAGTTCGGGGGCCTTCCACTCACCTTCGTTATAGCACGTTTCACGCCGAGCTCGGAGTTGAGGAATGGAGCTTCTAAACTCTTTTTTATTGTGATCCTGGTTTTCGCATATGAAAGAGCTTTCAAAAGAAAGGGATGATTAAACGTAGCAGCGCGCACTTATAACAAATTAGAACGGCTGGAGGTCGGAGAAGGTCATTTTTGAGCAGAGAGAGAGAGAGAGAGAGAGTGAGAAAGGAAAGGCCGGGAGGTTAATTAGATATTGGCATCTGGTTTGCTACCCAGCGCTGGGGGCGGGGAAGTAGGGGCAAGAAAGAGGGGTTAGATAGAGAAAAAAAACGCACGCGCACTCATAAAAAAAAGAAAACACACACAGGATGGGCGTCCTATACCCCGCGACAACTTTCTGTGGCAGCACAGCCAAGGCTACGGAGCCGAAGCACGCTTGTCTTACTGCGCCACAGCATGTAGTCCCTCAACGAAAACGTTTGTATACTGTTCTGGGTAACTAAGATTTTACCATTCTTCACTTACATTTTTCGCGGATTTATTTTTTAATTAGTGAATAAAAACGTTGCGCAGTAGAAAAAATTTCGTTTCACGCTCTCTCAGGTTTTTTGGGGGTTTTTTGGCTTCCGTCGCCTTTTTACCTCACCGCATTCCTCACTGTCAAAGATGGCGTGCGCCGGTTACAGTTCGTCAACGTCGCTTACGGAGGAAACACCGCCGCGTGCCGCGAGTTCACCAGCTGCGCAGCCGTACCAGGCGTTGTCAAATCAAAAGCTGTCCGTACAGGCCGAGAAGGTGGCGTACAACGTTTACGCGCAAGTAAGGAAAAGCGACCCGCAGCTGTCTGTGAGAGCCGCATGTCGGAAAGTCAGCGAGCTCACTGGTGTTAGCGAGCGCAGTGTCTTCCGGATTAAGCTCGACGTTACGTGCATGATGAGTTGTGTAACCATTACATGAATAATTGAATGTATCATTCACCCAGCAACCTGGGTCCACGCGTCAGTAAATCACGTCAAAATATTATTAAAATTGCTCTCGAGTTCCCAAAGATGCGACTCGCGTTTCCTGCAGCGAAACGCGAGCAAACGCGAGCCGACGCGGACTGCGAGACGCGGACTGCGCTGGTGAAATCGAAACCGAAACACCCGTTGAAGCGGTCAGACTACTTGGCGCAGTAGCACATGTGCATAGGCTCCGCCCACGTAGCCTTGGCCGTGCTGCCACAGAAAGTTGTCGTCGAGTATAGTTACAACTGTTCAGTAAGGCCGGTCAATCGCAAAAAGTGTTGTAGCGCTTTCAGGTCCCTCCTCTGTGAAGTCGCATCCTGACGATACTGCAGAATTCCCTGCTCCGACAGAGGTTGATCATCTAATTTGTTGAGTTCCTTGCGAAGGCATAGTCGTTGTTTACTATACGCTAGGCAGTCACAAAGAATATGTTGGATTGTTTCCTCTTTGCCACAGTGGCCACAGGCTGCGGTGTCGGCCATCCCAATGCGGAAAGCGTAGGCGTTTGTAAACGCAACGCCCAACCACAGCCTACATAACAGGGTCTGGTCTGCTCGGCAAAGCCTCGACGGGACATGAAGACTTAGCGTAGGGTCAAGCGAGTACAGTCGGGCATGCTTGAAGTGTGGTTGATTCCATTGCGATGTGGTTGGCTGGCGAGCAACCCTGCAGAGCTTTCGTGCAGTATCTGTCCTAGAATGAGGTAGTCGCAGTTTATGGTCTTCTGTGTGGGCTGAGCAGGCAGCTTGATCGACCCGTTCATTGCCGATGATTCCGCAGTGACTGGGCAACCACTGAAATGTAATTTGGTGCTCTTTCTCAGTCAGGTGGTGTATAACCTCTGCTATCTCTAGTACCAGCTGCTCGTGTGGTCCACGGCGTAAGGCTGAGAGTAGACTGCAGTGCCGCCTTCGAGTCGCAGAAAATAGTCCAACTTGCGTGTAGGTTGATCAACTACAAATTGCAACGCGGCACGAAGTGCTGCCAATTCTGCTGCCGTTGATGTTGTTGCGTGAGATGTCTTGAATTTATTTGTCGTGGCCAACCTTGGTATCACTACTGCTCCTGTAGAGCTGTCCGGCTGAACCGATCCGTCAGTGTAGATATGTGTGGAGTCTTGGTATAGTGTGAGCTGTTTAAGAGCCGGTGACGACAAATTGGCCTTTTTCTGGATGCCAGGTATGTTAATATTAATCATTGGTTGAGCGAGGCACCATGGCGGAGTCACAGGTCTAGCGGCAGGAGAGAACGAAGTTGGGATCGACTCACCATGTGCGGTCACTGTTTTGCAGTAAGATGTGCATGGTCGGACCACTGGTAGAGAGGCTAGGTGATGTCGAGGGATTCGAGCAAGGTGTCGTATATGTGTCCTCAGCACTTCCACATTATTGTGGGTCTTGATGAGGTTGTCCCTTGTGATGGCTATAGCTGCCGCTGTTAACGCACTTTGGGGCAAGCCTAAACATATCCGGAGTGCTTGGGCCTGGACACTTTGAAGCATTCGTATGCTTGTTTTACTTTCGTTGGTTAGCACAGGTAGGCTGTACCGAAGGAATCCAAGGAAAAGAATCCTGTATAGTCGCAACATAGCAGTTATGGACATTCCCCAGTTCTTTCCAGCGAAGAACTTGAACAAATGACAGATGCCTGTCAATCGCATTTTCATGTATGATACATGTGAGCTCCATGAGAGGTCTCTGTCATAACACGAGAGGTCTCCGATCATAACACGTAGGAACTTGTATGATCGGAGGTGACGTATTCTTTCGCTGTTTATCAGAACGCTGTAGTTATGCATTGGTTTGCGCGTAAATGCCACTAGTGCACATTTCTCAGAGGAAATTTCCAGACCTCGTTGACAGAGGTAAATAGCAACTTGAGTGGCAGCTTTCTGAATTCGCGCTCGCAGCTGTAGACGTGTTACTGCAGACGTGCAAACGCAGATGTCGTCCGCGTACATTGGCAATCTGACAGTACTTGGCAGATGCTCATTGAGAGCTATTAGCGTCAGGTTGAATAGTACAGGGCTAAGTATGCCACCCTGGGGAACACCACGGTGGCTGTAATGTAGCGAAGTGTCACCATCCTCGGTTCTCACGAAAAAGGATCGCTCAGAGAGATAGCTGCGTAGCCACTGAAACATCCGACCACCCACACCTACCTCCTAGACAGCGGTGAGGACAGCTTCATGTGTGACGTTATAGTGCGCCCCTTTAACATAAAGAAATAAAGAAGCGCAGAGACGCTTACGGCCTTTTTCGTGTTGAACGTAGCTGACCAGGTCCATGACGCTATCAATTGATGACAGGCCACGGCGAAATCCCATCATAGCGTCCGGGTAGATGTTGTGATGCTCCAGGAACCATTCTAGCCGTCCAAGTACCATCCTCTCCGTCACTTTGCCCAAGCAACTAGCCAGTGCAATCGGGCGGTATGATGTGAGCACCAATGGTGACTTGCCAGACTTCAGTAATGGAACCAAACGGCTGGTCTTCCGGTTAACTGGGAGGGTGCCCTCTCACCACGAATCGTTGTATATCTCGAGGAGGGCACTCCTCGCACACTCACCAAGGTGACACAGTGCTCTGTATGATATTCCATCAGGCCCGGGTGCTGATGTCCGTCTACACAAAGCCAGTGCTGCTTTAAGCTCATGAATATAAAAAAATTGGTCCATGTGGTGATCGTGTGATGTCGTGCCACCACGTGAGAGCGTGGAGATGTTGGGATCTGCGAGTTGACCAGATTAGTTGGCACAGAACTGTTCTGCCACGTCGACCTCCGATCTCTGTTGAGAGAGGGCTAGAGCCTTGAATGGAGACCGCTGAATGGGAGATGTCCGGAGCCCTCTTATTGCCCTCCACAAGTGTGATAAAGGCTTGCGAGGATCTAACGAAGCGCAGAAGGCTGCCCAACGTTGTGACTCTAGCTTGTCTATGCGGCGTTGTATCTTCTTCTGAAGACGTCTAGCGATTCGTAAATCGTTGATGGCTTTCGTGCGTCGGTAGCTTCGTTCCGCACGCCGTCGGAGAGCCCTAAGTCGTTCTAATTCCACATCAAATTCGGTTACTCTCGAAGAGATTGTGAGGGTGCACACTGTGTCTTGCACTGTGGACTTGATCACCTCTTCTAAGTCGAATAAGGTGTTCTCTTGACAGCGTTCTTCCATGAGAGATTCAAACTTGGTCCAGTCCACTTTTGGGATAGTTTCGCGTACCTTGCAAGGTGATAATCCTCTGATCTTGACATATGTGGGAATGTGGTCGCTCCCACGTGTTTCTATGTCCGCAAACCATCCGGCACATCTGACGAGACCTCGAGAAACAAAAGCCAAGTCAAGGCAACTGCTGTATCCAGGGCCACGTAAAAATGTTGGACTGCCATCATTTAACAAGCACAGCTCGTTGTCTGAAGCAAACGTTATCAGACTTCTACCCTTTGCGCTGATCTTCGGGCTCCCCCATAGCGTATGGTGGGCGTTGAAGTCTTCGATGATCACCCATGGGCCAGGAGTGGATGATAGGATGTGTCCTAGTCCTCTGTGGTCAAATCTAATTGATGGTGACAGGTATGCACCGACAACAGTGAAAATAAGACCCTTTTTCTTCACTGTAAAGCATATATATTGGTTATCGTTGTCAGGTGGTACAGGCCGAAGAATGTAGGTCAGGTCACGTCGAATAAACAGCAGGACCTTGCTGCTTCCACTATAACAAGCCGACATAAATTATTCGTATCCGGAGAGTCTAATAGCGCTCAATAAGTTTTGCTCGCAGATGACGATGATGGAAAACATATTGGTGGAAACGAACCGACGGAAATCTGCAATGCATGATTTCAGTCCCCGTGCATTCCACTGAAAAATTGTTGCTTTTTTGACCTCTTCACTGAAAGACAGTGGCTGGTGGGCCATTATTTACACAAGAGCCGCCAGTACTGGACTCAGAGCGTCCAGTACTTCAAGTGCACTTCTGGCTGACGTTGTGCGCATGTTGTTTAACACCGTGCCAATGGCATTAATTATGGGTCGTAGAAGAGCAATCACTTGCTTATCCAAGTTCCGCTGCTCCTCTGTTGTCGCAGCTTCCTCTGATGAATGCGGTTTCTGATGTGGTTCTTCCACCAGTTGCGTGCGCGTAAGTGGCGGCCACTCTTCAGTAGAGAGAGATCTACTTGTTTTCTCTCTTCCATCGTCTGCGTTCGCCGCGGTTTCCCCTTCAGTGGGCGCCGTTCTCAGATGCGTTGAATTACTTCTTGTAGTTGACTGTGTTCTTCGCGAAGATCTTCGACGGTGACGTCGTCGTCTTCGCCTGACTTTTTCCGCGGCCTCTTTTTCGATAGAGCTGTCTCGCACCATTTGTCTGAGAATAGTAAACTCCTTCTTTATGCGTGGACAGTCTTTGGAAGATGCACTGTGGGCACCTTGACAATTAGGGCACTTTAGTATGGTTGCGCTGCATTTGTCCTCGATGTGTGGTTCTGAGCATCGGGGGCACAATTCGGAGTTCCTACACACTCCCTGCACATGGCCGATCTTCTGGCACTTATGACATCGCATAGGTTTTGGAATAAATGGTCGGACCTGGTGACGAAAGTGGCCAACCTTCACATGGGAGGGGAGACAGTCCCCTTTGAACGCAATTCTCACACAATGTGTGTTACCAAGGCGGCTGACATTCACAATGACGTTATCTTCATTTGCCATTTTATTAGCACTGAGAGATCCGAGTTTGGAATTTCAGTGGCGATGTCATAAATGACTCCTGCTGAAGTGGTGCTATCAGCTGGTATTATAGACTTGACATTGATGTTACCCAGTTGCGTTACTTTCTGAAGCGCGTTTAGCGCACGTGGGTTCAGCACATAAATTGCCAAGATGTTCCTTCTTGCGTTTAGACGTATTTCATTGATCTGATTTGGCGTAATATTCTCGAGATACACAGAGCGCTTGCCATGTTCAGCCCGCGTAGACTGTCGGTAGCATTCAGCGGCACAAACAGGATAGAGTGAGGCCATCGCTGAGGGGCAGTTTTCACGGTAGTCGTGCTTGATGCCGAAGATGCATGGACGATCCGTCGTTTAGTCTTGCAGTACAGGACGGGTTGAAAGCCGTCGCCCGAGGACTCGTCGCTTGATGCGGAATACAGCTCAGTGTCCTCACTCTCACTAGACGTGTTTCCTCGCTTCCTCTAAGCAGTCCCCGCGGTCGAACCGGACTCGGACGGTACCCCGTGAAGTTGAACATACATCACCACGATATATGGGGCGGTAGACCCCACAACTGCGGCGAAAAATCCAGAAAAGCCCCTTTTTGAGCAGGCGTACACTGCCGCCTTTGTGGGGGAAGTCAATTGGGTGCTGGGGTATCAATGAATAAATCAAATCACTTGATTAGTCGGCTAAAACACTACTGAAGAAACAACGCTGACTGACTACAGTATTATCACCTCGTAAAAAAAAGCAATCGTAAGAGGCTCTTGGAAGATTATAGTACGCCTAAAACTAGACAAGGTGGTAGGTCGACATCAAAGGGCGGGAAATTGGAAACGACGTTTATTCACGCTTCACGCAAACATAAGAACCCTGTCTTACATAAGCAAGTTGCGATCATATTGTGTGTGGACAAATTATTTCAAGATGCAAAAAAATGTTCTCACTATCTATCATAAAAACCGAAAATTGTTCTTGTACCTTACCACTATTCTCGGTGAAATACTTTCTTCTCTGCCGCGGCGGCTGCATTTCCGATGGAGGCGGAAATGTTGTAGGCCCGTGGGCTCAGATTTGCGTGCACGTTAAAGAAGGCCAGCAGATCAAAATTTCCGGAGCCCTCCACTACGGCGTCTCTCATAATCATATGCTGGTTTCGGGACGTTAAACCCCACAAATCTATCTATCTTTCTTCTCTGCCACCTTTTGCACTCGTGGCTATCTTTTTGATATTTGAGGTTTAACGTCCCATAACCACAATATAATTGAGAGACGCCGAAGTGGTGGGCTCCGGAAATTTCGATCAGCTGGGCTTCTTTAACGTGCACACAAATCTGAGTGGCTATCTTTTAGATGCGGAAGCATCTTATACTCGCGCCTTGTAGTGCGCCGTCCGCGCCGTCCGCACCGCTTCTCGAACATTCGACAGCTGACGCGCGCGTATGCGCCGTCGCGCCGACGCCCACCATCTGTGCCGCACGCGCTTCTCCTTCGAGAACATTCGACAGCTGACAGCGCATGCGCCGTCGCGCTGTATATATACTCAAGGTCGGCGCTCGCTCGCTCAGTTGCCGCTCGTCGGTTGGTTTGTACGGCGCGTCGACGTCCAAGGTCGCGGTGAAATGAATTCCAACGAATCCACAAACACAATGATCGACGTCCCTTCAACCAGCGCCGCCCTTTCGCTAACGTGTGTACGTGTTCACTCATTTAACACCCCCTCCTACAACCACGTTAACCAATTTAGCCATCGACCCAAGTAAGTCGCAATTTAACACCCCATTTCACAACCACGTTAACCAATTTAGCCATCGACCGAAGTAAGTCGCACTTTAACACCCCGTTAACCAATTATATGCTCCGCATCCTCCTCAATGTTCCCCCGAGGGAAGCTGCGGGCAATTTTTTACTAAACGTTCTTTGAACACTGGATAAGCTTAACCAAGTTGTACGTTTATATAGTGATAATAAAACTTCAAACTTTGCTTTTTTCTAGTTACCATGACACTTCGCGTAACGTTTTCGAGAAAGTAGTATACTATAGTAAACTATTCCATGCATAATTTCGTACTGTGTGACAGTTCACAGTTCTAGGGGTTTCTGGGCATTCGCCTTACACACTGCTGTGCGTGCTGGTGCAATATTTACCCCTGTTTCTTTAACTATTTTTCCCTCTCTTTTCCCCTTGCCCGTGCAGTGTAGCAAATTGGGTGCAGTTTTGCTAACCTCCCCTCATTTATTCTGCTTTCCTCTTTTTCATGCTCAAGACCATAGTTAAAATAAATACATTAAAACAATAAATGGTATTGGGAGCAACTTGATACTGTATAGACTATTTCACCTAATCTATATGAGCGCCGGCTTCATGGGCTGTTAAGCCGATATTTTCTTGTTTCTGTGTATCGCGACCTTAATTATAAAGGCCGTGAAGCATCGTGTGCACCAACCCGACAGTTTTGATCCGTATGTGTCTACCGTTTGTATCTACGGTTTAGTCGTTACAGAGGGAAGACACAAAGGTTAACAGCCCAGCATGGCGGCAATCAGACCCTTTCGTAAAAAAGGTTTTCTAGAGTAGATTCTAATGGTCAATCTTTAACACCAAGGTGTTTGTTTCTCTTTCACACCAAGGTGTTCGTTTCCTTGCTGCGCCATTGCAGCATCCACTGAAAGCTGAAATAAGATTAGCAATTAGGAACACGGCGTGCACGGAGGACACTATCACGAAGTTTGAAATAAGTCATATATGGCCATGTGCGGCACCGTGACGCATCTACGTTGAATTTGTTTTCCCAATATGTCACTATGGCTGTGAGGTGGCGGCAGCTGTTCTGGTGACCCAAACCATTACGTTACGAGCTGCAATTAATATATTGCTGTGATCTGCCGAGCCAGCCCTAATGTTGATTTTTGATGAAATTTATCCATGAATTATAAAAGCAGTAAAGAACGAAGATTACTTCAATTACATGGCAGAGAAGAAAGTAGTTCACTTGGAACAGTGCTAAGATACAAGATATATATATATATATATATGCAATATATATAGAGCCATGCAATAAAGATTATTGCATGGCTGTGCGTCGTTGCTCGACGCATTATATATATATATATATATATATATATATATAGTCTAGTAGATACTCCGTGAGCGGTCACAACGTGATTTATTTCGACGTTTCGGCCTAGAGTCTGGCCTTCATCAGGATTCCTGATGAAGGCCAGACTCTAGGCCGATACGTCGAAATAAATCACGTTGTGACCGCTCACGGAGGATTTACTAGACTATATTTATTTATTCATACTGCAGACTACAAAACGTGGTCCAAGCAGGACGGGCAATCAGGAATCACAAAAACAGAGGACTAAGATTGATCACGAACGTAATAAATAACAAAGTGAGTAAGATGAGGAAATATATACAGCGCTACATCAACAAATATACACTATGAGACAAACATACATACTATACAAGGCGGTCACACTCAGACAAGGTGTTCCACTCAGACACTGTTCGCGGAAAAAAGGAAAATTTATATGTATCTGTTCTAGCAAAATATGGTGTAAAAGAGTTTGGTTGGTGATGTCGTGTATATCTGGTTGACAAAGGGGTTAAATACAATGAAGGGTCAATCGCAACTCTATGGTTAAGCAAGGAACTCAGGAAGTCTAAGCGCAGTTGCCTTCTTCTAGACTGAAGTAGTGGAATGTTGTTAGCTGACATTAGTTCAGATGGAGAATCCGTGTGACGAAATTTAGAATATATAAAGCGAACTGCTTTTCTCTGAATTCTTTCCAATTTATCTATGTTACATTTGGTGTAGGGATCCCACACTACGCATGCGTACTCCAATTTTGGTCGAATGTAGGATTGATAACACAGAAGTTTTACACTTGATGGCGAATTGCGGAGCTTGTGTCTCAGGAAGCATAATTTTCTGAAAGCAGATGCACAAATGTTTTCAATGTGTGAATTCCAAGACAGGTTAGTAGTGAACGTAACACCTAGATATTTGTAGTTATTGACCTGTTTAAGTGTAGATGAACCAAGGGAGTAAGCATAGTGAAGGGGATATTTTTTTCGAGTTATACACATGGAAACTGTTTTTTCTGTATTTACAATCATACCCCATTTGTTGCACCATTTGTATATGTAGTCTAGATTTTTGTGTAGCTCTATTTGATCATGTTTGTTATGAATTTCACGGAATAAAACGCAGTCATCTGCGAACAAACGAATCTGGACGGTTGGCTCAATTACATCTACAATATCATTTATGTAACACAAGAATAGCAAGGGCCCCAATACACTGCCTTGGGGCACACCCGACGTGACTGGCAAAAGACTCGAATTTTGACCCTCGATGGCGACGTACTGCACACGATTATTCAGATATTCAGCTACCCATGCGACCAACACCTTCGGAAGACCTATTTTATTTAATTTGTAGATTAATTTCTCATGAGGAACTTTATCGAAGGCCTTACAAAAGTCTAGAAAAATGGTGTCTATCTGAATGTTGTCATCGAGGGCGCTGGCAAATGCATGCGCAACGGTAACAAGCTGCGTCACGGTCGAATACTTTTTTCTAAACCCGTGCTGGAAATGTGTTAGTATAGAGTGTGTTTCAAGAAATTCTGTAATCTGGTTCGCTATAATGTGTTCTATTAGTTTACAGCATGAGGAAGTTAGCGATATTGGCCTGTAATTAGGTACTGATAATCTGTCGCCTTTTTTGAAGATAGGCGCCACTCGGGCCATTTTCCAGTCACGTGGCAAAGTTGCTGTTGACAGGGAAGCATGGAAGATTATAAAGAGGAATTTGCCAACGTATTCGGCATAACGTCGGAGAAAGACATTGGGCAGTTCGTCAGGACCGCAACTCTTTTTCGTATTTAGGTTTACAAGCATGGAAACCAATCCAGCATATGAAATGAAATTGACCTCGAATGGTTGAGATGACGCTACAGAAAACGTAGATGCTCCGGAAACATTAAACACGCTATGAAAGTATGTGTTGAAATGATTTGCAATGTCGCCAGGATTTGTAACTATGCGGCTGTCAAGTACAATCTTTGAAATGGGTTTCTTCCTATCTTTAAGATAATTCCAGAACTTGGAAGGATCATTCTTTATAAAGTCGGGCATTAAAGTTTTAAAGTAGTATTCTTTTGAGCGATGCATTTTTTCAGCAAGGACTCTTTGGTGCTCCTTGATAACTGCGCGCTGTGCATACTGCTTCCTTAGCCGTTTAACTTTTCTTTTTAGTTTAACAATTTCATGCGTCACCCATTGCGTACGTTTATGCGTTCGTTTGGGTTTGCTAGGGATAAAGTTGTTAATACAGTATTGGCACGTCTCAACAAATTTTTCCCAGAGAGCGCACGTGCCTAAAGCGTCATCGTTAAATTCTGCAAGTACAGCTTCCATGTATTCTATTACACGGTCATCATCAGCTCTCAAGTAATCCTTAAAATACTGCATGGGTGATTTTTGAGGGCTACTGCATTGAAACAGAGGAATTGTCACGCTTACAAGTTCATGATCTGAAAGCCCCTGTTCCACGACTACAGTATATCCTGAAAAAGCACGTTTTACGAATACCAAATCTAGGATAGAGCTTGCATGTCCTTGCACGCGTGTTGGTTGCCTGACTATTTGAGTTAGATCGTGAGCGAGCATAATATCAAAAACAGTGTTAGCATTTTTACTGAACTGGGAACAGGTCAGCCCTTCCAAGTCTACACTTGGCAAATTTAGGTCTCCTACCAAAAAGATTTGCTTATTAAAAAACCTTGACATATGTTCTTTCAGATAAGTTAGGTACTCCGGGATCGCATCTGGAGGCCTGTAACATGCGTACAAGATAAAGCTATGTCCCCAGCAGGACAATTGTACGCACAAGCATTCAAGAATGCCAACATCAGCAGCAATCGTTGCTTCGATATCTGGTTTGACAAGGATGGCTACTCCCCCTCCTCTGGCAGATCGGTCTTTTCGATACACGTTGTAACAGGGGGGAAATACCTCGTCATCACTAATCTCCTCTCGCAACCACGTCTCCGTTATCACCGCAATATGGGGATCATACTGCATGAGCATGCTTTCCAAGGAATCTATTTTATTAGTGACACTGCGCAAGTTTATGTTAACTAGTCTAAGTTCTTTTCGTTTGTAGGTGTTCCCGCTATTTTTACACAACCTAGCTTTGTTTTTATAGGGAGTGGTGAGAGAAGGCATTTGGTCTGAATTACATTCCTCAGTTATGATTGTCGCGGCTTGTGGCTTCGCGTATTTGGCCGACGGATTTCGGTTTCTACGGTATTTCTGGCATCGTTTTTTTGAACGGGCACTATATCATTTTTGTCTTCGTCCCAGACGTATTCCTTCTTGTTGATATATAGCTTGTTGTACACTAGCGAGGCTTTATCGCCGTTATCTCGATTCGTTTTACAGCTCCGCCATAGTTTTCTTCTGATTTCCCGTACTCTTGCAGAGAAATCCTCCCCAATAGAAAAATCTGTGTTTTTTAGTTTGAAACACTGTTTCAAAATTTTTGTCTTGTCTCTTGAATCTAGTAGTTTGAGAATCACGGGCCTGACCTTTCCGGGTGATGGCCGCCCCAGTCTATGGATACGTTCAATAGTCACCGGATCTAGCTCAAGAATGCCCTTTATTATATCATTGTTCACAGTGGACTCTAGCGACTCGTTTGTCTCTTTTTTCGATTCAGGTAGTCCGTAAACAATGATATTGGACCTTCTGCTTTGGTTTTCAAGATCATCAATCCTTGCTTCAAGATTCGCAATCTGTTGCTGACATGACGTGACCTTTATTTCTAGGTTGGCTAATGAATCTAAATTTTGTCTATATCGGTCAAGCGTTTTTCCTTAATTTCCTTGATGTCAGTTGCAATTTCACTAAGTTGCTTTGCTATTTGTTCTAGAGTAGGGCCGGGGTTAGTCTCAATATCGCCACTTAGCAGAAGGATCCTCCTAACAGATGACGCCACATCAAACAATAAGCAACATATTCCGCAACCGAACAACCGTGGGCACGGCAACATCACCAAGAATGGATCGCTAGAACGAAAGCACTTTCCGTATCGTTTGCTTACCTGTACAAAATACAGGAAGGGATTAGATGCGACCCACATGGTGGTGATGCCGCCGTGCCCAGTGCCAGCCCAGTCCTCGGGAGTGCCTTTTATAGCCGAACCAGCAGATGACGTCTCCCAGCTACTGGTCACGTGGTGATGTGGTGGTATCTTGCTTTGGAAAACTGATGGGCTTGTCCACGATAAAGCCGGGAGATTGTCAGTCGCTTTGTGGCAGTCGGAGGCGTTCCACCCATGCGACGGCGCAACTTTCGTCGCACCAGCGCACGTTTTGTTGATGATGTGCACCAGGCCAAATATCTGTACAAAATACAGGAAGGGATTAGATGCGACCCACATGGTGGTGATGCCGCCGTGCCCAGTGCCAGCCCAGTCCTCGGGAGTGCCTTTTATAGCCGAACCAGCAGATGACGTCTCCCAGCTACTGGTCACGTGGTGATGTGGTGGTATCTTGCTTTGGAAAACTGATGGGCTTGTCCACGATAAAGCCGGGAGATTGTCAGTCGCTTTGTGGCAGTCGGAGGCGTTCCACCCATGCGACGGCGCAACTTTCGTCGCACCAGCGCACGTTTTGTTGATGATGTGCACCAGGCCAAATATCTGTACAAAATACAGGAAGGGATTAGATGCGACCCACATGGTGGTGATGCCGCCGTGCCCAGTGCCAGCCCAGTCCTCGGGAGTGCCTTTTATAGCCGAACCAGCAGATGACGTCTCCCAGCTACTGGTCACGTGGTGATGTGGTGGTATCTTGCTTTGGAAAACTGATGGGCTTGTCCACGATAAAGCCGGGAGATTGTCAGTCGCTTTGTGGCAGTCGGAGGCGTTCCACCCATGCGACGGCGCAACTTTCGTCGCACCAGCGCACGTTTTGTTGATGATGTGCACCAGGCCAAATATCTGTACAAAATACAGGAAGGGATTAGATGCGACCCACATGGTGGTGATGCCGCCGTGCCCAGCGCGTCATATTTATATGCAACGCTACGGCCACTCAACCACCATGCCTGCCTATATATATATATATATATATATATATATATATAATGCGTCGAGCAACGACGCACAGCCATGCAATAATCTTTATTCCAATTCCACCCGAAGTTTCAGCAGCAGGGAATACAGGGTACAAGAAAAACGCACTTCCTAAATACTTGTGTTCAGCGGGGGCCCCCGACACGTGTTTAACTAATATTGGGATAGATATAGGATATAGGATATATTATGTCACTATTATGTACTTTGGGACCCTCGTCTGTATATTTTACTCCCTGTAAAATTCTTTTATGACATGATAATAAACTGATTGATTGATTGATTGAT
Organism: Rhipicephalus annulatus; assembly: GCA_013436015.1. Classification (NCBI taxonomy): domain Eukaryota; kingdom Metazoa; phylum Arthropoda; class Arachnida; order Ixodida; family Ixodidae; genus Rhipicephalus; species Rhipicephalus annulatus. The sequence goes on from WOVY01015052.1 coordinate 25,904, forward strand.
TGATCATCAATAAACATAGGAACGGCAGTCATGCGATATGAATATGACTTCATGAAAAAAATTGTTTGTGAGCAAGACAAGTTTTCATCTATTAAATGTGGGCTATGGGCAGAAACAGGCTCACTTTGGGCACGGGAAGTAACGTAAGAAAGAATTCAATGAAAAAAAATAAGCCAAAAAATTATTACACTGTCACTGCGGTGACTTTGAGGCAATCGGTAAGGCGCGTCATATTTATATGTACACACACATATATAAGGGCAAAATATATCAAGTGCCCCAATCAATTTTCGGCCATCTCCCAATATGCTGAATAAAATCAGGAAGGCAGATTTGAGTGTGAGTAGTTAATGAGCAATGTTATATCGTGAGCTCCGAACGATGACAACGGGACAAGAAGAGGAGTTGGGCTATATATTTCGCAAAATATTTTCATGTTTCCTCGCGCTTCAAACTTTGGGCAACCAAGTGACACTGTGTCACGCCTAATGATTATATATTATTGCTAACTTAAGTGAATAGCACGAAACATATTTAGGGGGGAAGCTCATTAGAGCGGTACCCGTTCGTCCCTCGTAGTCGTTGTCGTAGTGTGTACCCAGTCTTACGCTTTGACCTCCAAGGTGGTGCCGGTTGCAAATTTCTCCTGTGCGTTGTTAAACAATAAAAAAATTTGCAGCGTGTGCGTTAACTAAACGCCGAATTCTTCTTTCTCTCATTCCCCATTAGCAGCCATTGGCATGTTCCAGTAGGAAACGTTAGTAGAAGTGTTAAAATCCGACTTCTGCTGTCTCTCATTTCTAGTAGCAGCCACTGTTTACCTCCAAGGTAGTGCCTGGTGAGCTTTCTCCTGTGCGTGATTAAACAATAAAAATTTTTGTTCAAAACGCATTTTGACTGATGAAATAAACCAATGAAAGATGCCAGATGTTTTCTAAAAGCAAAACGAAAAGACGCCAGATGTTTCAAAAGCAAAACAAAAAGAAGACGCCAGCTGCTTAACGAAAGACGCCAGGTGTTTTCTAAAGCAATGATTTTATAATCAAAACCATATTGATACAGGTTTGTAGTTGCCGATGCTCGTTGCCGTCGGTGTGTGCTCGTATGGATAAGGATGCCGAAAGGCGGCCGCGCAGGGCAGCGGCGGCGCACGCTCGCAAACAGGACTCTAAAGTGAGAGCACGCGAGGCAGAAGCGCGCCGGGAAGCTACGCGACATCGCCGCCGTTTCCGTTAATTTTCTTCCGTCAATTCGCCTGGCGCGCATATCGCCAGGTGAATTAGCGGAAGAAAATTTCACGGTATTATTTCCAGGAGCTCCACCCAATCTCATCATCATTCACCTCGTGAATCTGCCGTCAATATTTGTTCTTCATTAATCTGAAGGTGCTACTCTTTTATGACTATGATATTTTAGTGAATGTTTATATTTTCTTTCTTTTTAGCACTGACGAAAATATACAGTATGCTGCACGTCTTGCGTTTTTTTAAGCGTGATTGTTTTCATCGGGACAATTTTTACCTTTGCTGCTTCATATATTCCTATATCAAGTTATTGAAATACTTCGGGAGCATAAGAAGCAACCTATTCCGACAACATTGCGGCAAAGTTGGGAAAATCAGCATTTTGACTCATATTGCGGCCGAATTTTCACATTGCAGTGGTTAAAGTAGAAATATGGCTTTTGTATTGCTGCATAGCATAGTTTGTCAAGAGAAAAAGCAGAATTCTTTCAACCTTACTCCTTCTTCTTGTTTCAGAAATTATTCTCATTGCCCAAACTGGAGAAAATAGGCAAACCATGCTCATTCTTTACCGGGCTTACTGATTTTAGTATATATTTCACCCTAAAGAGCCATTATAGAAAGGATCCCTTGTAAACCATACAGACAGGCCACAAAAGTGAGTACCTTGAAAAAAAAGTAAATTTATAAAGCTGAATTGTAGGGTTGACTTCTTTTGCGCAAGACAAATAATAACCTCGACGCCAATTCTAAAGCCCCTTCACTTTACCTCGTGGTGTTAAGGCTGCAAAAAAATAACAAGGCATGACCCTCCTTAAGTTGAACTTTCTCCTACCTCAACTATGCATGATTTAGCTGAGTCTTTTGGTGAAGTACTTGCTTCACCTGTGCAATAATGGGGCTTCTTCCTCCTATTTGTATCCTTACCATATCTGGATGTTCAAAATGATCATGCACGAAACAAGCGCTTTCTTTATTGTTTATGTTCGGTCAGGCCAAGCCTCCCTTCATACTAGACCTGGCAATCCACCGCTTCGTTGCGATCTTGTCCGAGATTCTGCACGGTAGGTCTGGTCTTGCAATCACTAAGGCCACTGGGCGAGCTCGTAATAATGATCTCAAGAACTATCCTACTTTCTGTAATAACGCAATTCCGTTCCAGCCTGTTACACATGCCATTATGTGCTTCTGCGATTGCAGAGCGACTATTGCTCGTTTTTCGGCGAATAGACAGGTATTCTGCTCCGTATTTCACGCCATGATCACACTAGGCAAGCTTGATACAATCACCTTATGCCTTCCCAGTAAAATAAAAATATTAATTGGCAAACCCACGTACCTCGGAAGTGATAATATGTGAACAGTGCGTATACCAGGACAAGTGTTGTAATTTTTTTTATTGAGCGAGACGTTATAAAGGGGCGCTCAGTATATGTACGAACCAACGCACACACATACGTTAACCTGCCGAATAGACTTTCTATTAGGATTCGTTAGCAGTTGCGCAACAATGCCAACAGCAACATGTATAATCGCTACACCAGAAGCGGTAAGCTGATATGAAGTGCTGGTGTTGGTGCGGGGGTTCACGGAGAAAAGGGGAGGGGTCTTCAATGCCACACAAATCAATCTCAGCGGATGGCGACCTGATGGCTGCATCATAGGAGCACATAATTAATGTTTATAAAATTTCATAGCCAGTACTGCGACCAGAATTGATTTTCCACAAAGACTAGTGTCTAATTGCATAGCATTCTCGAGAACTGGCGTGGTTCTATGTTAGAATACTTCAATCGATGCTAGGCTTTGAGTCCTGCTGGGACATTGACATTTATTAATTGCATTCTTCCTGTCAATGCTGTTTATGGTAGGTTTTTCTTAACGCTCAAGGGTTAAAGTTACCCACGTGCGTTCTCGACTTTCCTAGGTATAGTGTTAAGACCAGAGCCCGAGGAGACGAAGGAGCGGTGTTCTTTGATCCTCACACACGTCGTCGAAGAAATGCCTGCCTATGTTCTTGATAAGACATATGCTTGGACTAGTTGATGATTGTGAACCAACATATTTGCACAGCACAATACTACGAGTAGTTACGTCGTACCTACTCGTACTCTTGCGCTGTGCAAATATGTTGAGGCCTATGTTCGCTGTGTATTGTCCTTCCCTGCTGGGAAGCGAAGCACCGTGCCGTGAGATGCCGTAAACAGTTCCTCGAGACGACCTCAATGGTTTCTGCGGACGATACATTTTCTTGGAAAAGAGAATGGTGTTATCCCCGACGACAACATACCGTGCTAATTGAGCGAGCAGTTCGGCAGGCCCTTTTGATTCTCCCTATCGTCTGAGCGCGAAGCCCCTCATTAAGTGGCACTCTCGCGACAAGGAACAGCCACAATGGTGCCACAATGCAGTGCAGTAACCACGTCTTAATAATTTGACGTTTACCTGGGCGATGGTGGGTGTCACCCTCGGAAGATTTGTGGACTTCACATTAGACAACGCAATCTGCACCTCCTCCCCTAAATAGGGATATAGAAGAACGTACCCTTTATAATTAGCCACTCAGCTCATTCAAGAGAGCTCGCCATGTAAATAAACACTCGTTTATTTCTTTTGATTTATGGGGTCCAACGTCCCATAACCATCATATGATTATGAGAGACGCTGTACTTGAGGGCTCTGGAAATTTCGACCACCTGGGGTTCATTAACGTGACACCAAATTTGAGCACATGGGTATACAGAATTTTCGCCTTCATTGAAAATGCAGACGCCGCCACTGGTATTCGATCCCGTGACCTGCAGGTCAGCAACTGAGTCATTTAGCCACTAGAGCACCGTGGTGGGACAAAATATCTGTTAAATCTCCCTTCTCCTGCCTCGGCATCTTCATCCTGGTTCTCCGGTGGCTGCAAAGGTTGGCCGCAGCAGTCAATATAAAACGTGTACCACCTCTTTTCGAAAGGCGTTAGACGACGTACGCATCGAGATTGTGACATTAGTCATGTGATAAAAAGGACGTCGTATTCGTCAAGTCATCTTACCCTCCCGTACTAATTTTGGTGCACCCCACGTTAGGGGGTGATCATGAAAGCAACCATACGTAGACGGCTAGACAGACAGCATATTCCGCAGTCTCGCGGAAAGCTTAGATACACAACCAAAATGCTGTCACATAATTTACATGGTCTAAAATTACATTCAGCATGTCGACTTACATCATTATCATCAGTCTGACAACGTCCACTGCAGGACAAAGGCCTCTCCCATGTTCCGCCAGTTAACCCGGTCCTGTGCTTGCTGCTGCCAGTTTATACCCGCAAACTTCCTAATCTCCTCTGTCCATATAACCTTCTGTCTCCCCCTAACCCGCTTCCCTTCTCTGGGAATCCAGTGTCTTACCCTTAATGACCAGCGCTTATCCTGTCTACGCGCTACATGCCTGGCCCATGTCCATTTCCTCTTCTTTATTTCAACTGAAAAAGGGTTTATTGGTGACTGTTGCGACGGTGGTCCTACAATGAAAACCGATCGGACAAGAGCAACGGTCAAGCAGATGCCGGCGATGATGAGCACGAGCCGAGCAAGCGAAGCCCCGCACCCAGTACCCAAGCGGTGGCGATGTTGCTTGCAAACGATGCGTTTTCTTCTTCACAATTTGCCCCCGCCGAAAAAGAGCCATCCTGGCGACCTAAGAGTCTGGAGGCAGAGGGCTATGATATGGCTTAAGGCGGGTGACGTGGACGATGTCACGTCCACGCCGGCGCATGTCGTCAGATGGGGAAATTGGCTCAATGAGAAAATTAACCGGCGAGGTTTGTTCCAAAACGCGGTATGGGCCCTCGTACTTTGGAACGAGTTTTGAGGAAATGCCGTGGGTTTGGTAAGGAACAGCCAGCCATACAAGTGATCCCGGGGAATAGCTGGGGCTTTGTGAAGAGTCGGCGTTGTTTTCTTTCTGGCGCTGTTGTTCTTGTGACGTAAAGGTGCGTGCGAGTTCACGGCACTCTTCCGCATTTCGGGCAGCTTCGGACACAGATGTGCATTCGGATGCGTCAGGATGGTATGGAAGGAGAGTGTCGATGGTGTGGGATGGTTCGCGTCCATAAAGAAGAAAGAAAGGTGAAAATCCAGTGGTAGACTGTGCCGCGGTGTTATATGCGAACGTGATGAATGGAAGAATGCGATCCCAGTTAGTATGATCGGATGTCACATACATGGCGAGCATATCGCCAAGGGTGCGGTTAAATCTTTCCGTGAGCCCGTTTGTCTGCGGGTGGTATGCCGTGGTCTTGCGATGAACAACATGGCATTCAGAAAGCAGAGACGTGACGACTTCTGATAGGAAGGCTCGACCTCGGTCGCTTAGTAGTTCTCGAGGTGCACCATGTCGTAGTATGAAGCGATGAAGGATGAAGGATGCTACGTCCCGCGCAGTGGCACTTGGAAGGGCGGCGGTCTCAGCGTAGCGTGTTAAATGGTCCACCGCGACTATGATCCACCGATTTTCATCTGATGTTGTTGGTAGAGGGCCATAGAGATCAATGCCGATCCGATCGAAAGGTTTGGCAGGGCACGGAAGCGGTTGAAGCGCACCGGACGAGTGGAAAGGCGGTGATTTTCGGCGTTGACAGTCAGGGCAGCCCATAACGAATTTTCGAACGAAATTATACATTCCGCGCCAGTAAAAGCGATGGCGAATGCGTTCGTAAGTTTTAAAAACTCCGGCATGACCACATTGGGGATCGTCGTGAAAGGAGGCGCAGATTTGTGATCGCAAGCTGCGCGGGACAACCAAGAGCCACTTACGACCTTCGGGGGCGTAGTTGCGTCGGTGTAGCAGCCCATCACGAATGGCGAAATGAGCAGCTTGACGTCGGAGAGATCGTGGTATCGCAGTGGTTGACGATCCAGAAAGACAGTTAAAAAGGGAAGCGATCCACGGGTCCTTGTGTTGTTCACTGGTAAAGGAGTCGAGGTCGAGAGATGCGACGGAGTTGGTACCAGTGGTTCCGCAGGCCGAGTCGGGAGGTAAAGGCGAACGCGACAGGGCGTCGGCGTCAGAATGCTTGCGTCCGCTGCGATAGATGACCCGAATGTCGTACTCCTGGATTTGCAGTGCCCACCGAGCTAGGCGGCCAGAAGGATCTTTCAAAGTGGCGAGCCAACAAAGTGCATGGTGGTCCGTTACCAGGTCGAATGGGCGCCCGTACAAATAAGGGCGGAACTTGCGAAGCGCCCACACTAGCGCCAAGCACTCTTTTTCAGTGACGCTGTAATTGACCTCAGCTTTAGTAAGTGTGCGACTCGCATAAGCGACGACGTATTCGGAGTAGCCCGGCTTGCGTTGGGCGAGGACGGCGCCTAGACCAACCCCACTAGCGTCTGTGTGAACTTCCGTTGCAGCTGTTGGGTCGAAATGCCGAAGAATTGGAGGAGATGTTAGCAGACTACGGAGCGTGTCAAACGCGACGTCGCAGTCAGAAGACCAGGATGAAAGGTCTGCATCACCGCGTAGGAGGTTGGTCAGTGGTGACATGATCGACGCAAAATTTCGCACGAAGCGCCGGAAGTACGAGCATAGTCCGACAAAACTGCGTAATTCTTTCAGTGTAGTAGGTTTCGGGAACTCGGCGACTGCTCGCAGTTTTGCAGGGTCGGGTCGGACACCATGCTTGGACACGATGTGCCCTAAGATGGACAGCTCTCGCGCGGCGAAGCGGCACTTTTTAAGGTTCAGTTGGAGCCCAGCGTTGCTTAAACACGTCAGGACCAGTTGGAGCCGAAGCAGATGTGTAGGAAAATCGGGAGAGAAAACGACGATGTCGTCGAGGTAGCATAGACACACAGACCACTTCAGTCCACGCAGTGTGTTGTCCATGAGTCGTTCAAACGTGGCAGGAGCATTACAAAGCCCAAATGGCATTACGTTAAATTCGTACAGGCCATCTGGTGTAATGAACGCAGTTTTGTGGCGATCAGCTTCCGCCATAGGAACCTGCCAGTATCCAGATCGTAAGTCTAAGCAGGAGAAGAATTCGGCTCCTTGAAGGCTGTCAAGGGCGTCGTCGATGCGCGGTAATGGATAGACGTCTTTCCGCGTCACCTTGTTTAATCGCCGGTAGTCGACGCAAAATCGAATCGATCCATCCTTCTTTCGAACTAGAACGACAGGAGATGCCCAAGGACTGTGCGATGGTTGAATAACGCGACGGCGTAGCATCTCTTCGACCTGGTCGTTGATGACGTGACGTTCTGCAGCAGAGACACGGTACGGTCTTTGACGCAATGGCTGGTGCGAACCGGTGTCAATGTAGTGGTGCACTGCGGAAGTCCGACCCAATTGCGGCTGAGAAACGTCGAATGAATTCGCGAAGTGCTGAAGGAGATTAAGAAGCTCGGCGCGTTCATGGGCACTTAAGGTGTCGGCGATGGAACTCGAGAAGGTGTCACTCGATGAGCATTCCAGTGGGGAAAGGGCATGAAGTTCGGTCGAGGTGCTACTGCACGATTCGTCTGGCATGTTAAGGAATAAAGACGAATCGAGGTACTCCACTCGACCGAGACATTCGCCGGCAAGTAGCATAAGCGGTGCAGAAAGGGGGTTGTGGACAAAAATATTGCTTCGGCCCGCAGTGACGTCGAGTGTAGCGAAAGGCAAGGAAACGGCTTTGCGGCTCATGAAAATGTCGGAAGGTGTAAACATTACTGTAGCGTCGTTATGGTCATCGCAGCAAACAGGGACAACGGCAAGAGAGGCTGGGGGAATTTCAGTGTCTTCACGTACGACGAGTTTGGGGGGCCGCTCAAGAGTTTCGTGCAAAGGTTCGTCAGACAGGTGCGAAAATTGAACTTCAGCGCGTGCACAGTCGATGACGGCATGATGATGTGACAGGAAGTCCCACCCGAGGATAACGTCATGCGAGCACACCGAAAGGACGATGAACTCGACAACGTACATAGAGCCTTGGATGAAAATGCGGGCTGTACAGGTACCGAGAGGTCGAACTGGTTGTGCGCTAGCCGTACGAAGCGATAGTCCAGAAAGCGGCGTGGTCACTTTGCGTAGAGAGCGGCAGAGCTGGGCGGCTATAACAGAAACGGCAGCACCTGTGTCGATGAGGGCAAAGGTAGAAACACCATCGACAGATATGGCAACGACGTTAGCAGGTGAAGTGCGAGGGCTTGGGCATTTCGATGACGGCGCAGTTCTTGCCTCTGGAACTGCGGCGTTCAGTTTTCCCGGTTGGAGGAAGCGGGTCGGGGACGCATTGGGGACAGAGATCGCCTGCGAGGAGACGGCGAGCGGGGAGAGTGAGTCGGAGCTGGGGGCTGGTGTGACCGAGACTCGGGAAGATTAGTGTAGCCATACTGCGGTGAAGGATAGGGAGCAGGTAGGTGCGTCGGCTGCGGGTCATACGGTAACGGCCAAGTAGCGTTGTGTTGCGATTGGAAGCGACGACGACAATATCGTGCCACGTGTCCTGGAGTACCGCAGGCGTAGCAGATCGGTCGATTGTCAGCAGTGCGCCAGGAATTGCTGACTCGCGGTGCGGCCCAAGGTGTCGAAAGAGGGGTAGAGTGGGGAGCAACTGCAGGCATGGGTGGCAAAAGCTGCTGGCGAGGTCTGCGGCGTACCACCTGGGCATAAGTAAGAGGCGCGGCCACGGGCTGCATAGCCGGCGCTTGTGGAACAGGCATGGCCACAGGCTGCTGGTGGGCAGCGACGGGAACAGCCTGAGCTACCTCTTCGGCAATAACGTCGCGGAGTGGTGAGGGCAGACGAGAGGACGGCGGCTGCTGCGTGAAGGGAATCAACGACAGTTGCCGAGCCACTTCTTCACGCACGAAGTCTTTAATCTCTTGCAGGGTTGGTGAGTGGTCGGGAACGGAAGTGAGACTGGAGAGCGAGTCGGCGTGTGAGGAAAATGGCCGAGTAAGGGCGCGCTGCTTCCTCAACTCGTCGAAACTTTGACATAAGGTCACAAGTTCCGCCACGGTGGCAGGATTGCGCGCCAGGAGCATCTGAAATGCACCGTCGTTTATCCCTTTGAGGATGTGTTGTATCTTCTCCGACTCGGGCATGGCGTTGTTCACACGGTTGCAAAGAGCAATAATGTCTTCGATGTAACTTGTGAACGATTCAGATTGCTTCTGTGCGCGAGTCCGCAAGCGTTGTTCGGCTCTGGACTTGCGGACAGCGGGTCGGCCGAAAACGTCAGCAAACGACGTTTTGAAAATGGACCACGTTGTGATGTCGTTTTTGTGGTTGTTATACCACATTTCCGCCACGTCAGTGAGGTAAAAGATGACGTTGGTCAGTTTGTCCGCGTCATCCCACTTGTTGTTTGCGCTCACCAGTTCGTAGTTAACGAACCAGTCTTCCACGTCGGTCTCATCAGCTCCGCTAAAGACTTTGGGCTCTCGCAAACGAAGAACGCCGGGGTTGCTGGGGGATGTAGTAGAAGAGCCAGGTTGCGCGTTGTTGGTAGCCATGATGGGAGGTAGCGTTCGGTTGCGCAGCTCCAGGTTTAGGCGACGGCGAATGGCAGCACCCAGGTTCAGGCGACGGGGATTGTCAGCACCCTCCACCAATTGAAAAAGGGTTTATTGGTGACTGTTGCGACGGTGGTCCTACAATGAAAACCGATCGGACAAGAGCAACGGTCAAGCAGATGCCGGCGATGATGAGCACGAGCCGAGCAAGCGAAGCCCCGCACCCAGTACCCAAGCGGTGGCGATGTTGCTTGCAAACGATGCGTTTTCTTCTTCACACAACTATGACATCATTAACCCCCGTTTGTCCTCTAATCCACTCTGCTCTCTTCTTGTCTCTCAAGGTTACACCTACCATTTTTCTTTCCATTGCTCGCTGCGTCGTCCTCAATTTAAGCTGAACCCTCTTTGTAAGTCTCCAGGTTTCTGCTCCGTAGCTGAGTACCGGCAAGATACAGCTGTTATATACCTTCCTCTGGAGGTATAGTGGCAATCTACCTAACATAATTTGAGAGTGTTTGCCGAATGTGCCTCACCACATTCTTATTCTTCTAGTTACTTCAATCTCATGGTTCGGCTCAGCGGTTATTACCAGCCCTAAGTAGACATAGTTTTTTACAACTTGAAGTGCACTATTACCTATCTCGAAGTGCTGCTCTCTTCCGAGGCTGTTGTACATTACTTTCATTTTCCGCAAGTTAATCTTGAGACCCACCTTTCTTCTCTCCTTGCCTAACTCCGTAATCTTGAGCTGCAATTAGTCCCCTGAGTTACTCAGCAATGCAACGTCATCGGCAAAGCGCAGGTTACTAAGGCACTCTCCATTAACTCTTATCCCTAACTGTTCCCATTCTAGGCTTCTGAAAACCTCATGTGAGCACGAGTTAAATAGAATTGGGGAGATTGTGTCCCCCTGCTTTACACCCTTCTTGATTGGTATTCTGTTGCTTTCTTTATGAAGCACTATGGTAGCAGTTGATCCCCAGTAGATTTCTACCAGGATGTTTATATATACTTCATCTACGCCCTGATTCCGCAGTGTCTACATGACGGCTGATATTTCTACTGAATCAAACGCCTTCTCGTAATCTAGGAAGGCTATGTACAGTAGTTGGTTATATTCCGAGCATTTCTCTATTACCTGATTGATAGTATGAATGTGGTGAATTGTTGAGAAGCCTGTTCGAAATCCGGCTTGTTCGTTTGGTTGATTGAATTCTATTGTTTTCTTTGCTCTGTTAGCAATTACCTTTGTAAATAGCTTGTATACTACAGAGAACATAAGAACATAAGAAATACAAGGTTACTCTTTTTGTAGGTTCTCATTATTAAGCCTTGTTCGGCGTGATAATTTCGCTTATGGTATACACTTCAGTTGTGCTTTTTCTTCAAACGTGGGTTCATATGCAGGCAGAAGCTGTGCCATACAACCAGGATAATAAGGCAGTTCTCAATACATGTTTATTTAGGTACTCTGACTTCTCAAAAGGTGCCCAAATTCATAATTACGCCATGTCCATAGGACCTGTATTCGAAGACTAATTAATTTTGCTCTGAACGCCAGAAAACCATGTTCTGGAATTTCTGAAAAGTTATTCCACTGTCTACCAATCCTTTCTGATTGGCAATCATTTTTTTGCAAAAAAAAAGTAAAAGAAGCCAATTTGTGCGCCATTTCTGCGCGAAACGTTAGTTCTGGCACTCGTACTTGTGTTCCAAGCAGTACAAATTCTGCAAAAATATATGCATTCAATTTAATAAAGGTGTAAGAACGACCCCTCTGCTTTACTCATGCACTTGTTCTTCCACGAAGTAATTCAGCCCCAAACCTAAACATTATTTATCTGATTTGTCGTAGCAGTACATTGAGAACCACGAGTGTTTCGGCTAAAGTGCAGTCCACTGACTCTGAAAAACGCATTTCTTCGGCGAGATATGCAATGAAAACCTCCAAGTTACGCCTGTGATGTTTTTTTCTTGCAAACTGTAATGATGATCACATCTCTGTCCACCATGCTTATAGCTCTGAATCTTTGCTATATAAGAGTGTTGGACAGCACCACTTGAAGTGAAGGTAGTGAGTGTGAAACTTTTCACCAAAGGATGGCATGTCATCTTTACACGAGACTGCTGAATAAAAATAAACCCTCATATGTTCGCCTAAGGTATGAACTCTGCCGGGTAGGTTCACTATGAACAAAAGAAAAAAAATTCAGGGGCTTATCTGTATGTTTGGCACCACCAAATAAATCAAATGGCTGAACTAAAGCATACTTCAACTGTAGTATGGTATTTGACTTCAATATGTGACTGAAAAATTCACCTCTTTGGGTGCGAATAAAACCCACAACGTTTGAATATTGCGTACAATAGTCGACCAGTTGTAGAATAAAATAAATCCCACTCTGTGTTCATTTCTAGGCCACACATTAGTTTGGCATTGTCAAATATTATGTCCCAACCCACCATGAACTTTCATTACTGTCCTTACCCAAACTCTGTATCTGGAAGACACCTAATCGTGAAATTTCGGTGTTCTTGTGGCTTTCTGGCCTTAGGTTCCATCCAGTGGATGCTACGTCCAAACCCACATCGCCTTTCACATCCGCACCATGCTTCTTGGATGGGCAAGGCAATCAACATACCCTTGTCCTGCGGTCATGGCGTCACTGCGTCCACAAGGATTCGCCTTCTGGTTCCTGCTGCGTTCTTGCCAAACCAGAATTGGCTTCCACGTTTGGCCTTTGCCTCTTAGATGGGAAAGGCAGTACTCCGGATACTCTTGTCATGCTGATATGGTGTCTCTTTGTCCACAACAGTCCGCCTCTAGCTCGTCTTCTGGTGAATGCGCCGTGAAACAAAGCTCATTGCCGTGGTCTTCCCTGCGGTCTTCACTTCGTGTGAGGACTCTCTTCAGGGTTGCTGTTCGTCATCACTCCACCGTGACCACCACTGGATGAAGAGTGGGTGACAGACTGCTTCGGTGCGCTGCCTCCAAGACATGCCAGTGATTTCTTGGTCCACCGAGGGCCACACAGTGAATCTAGTGTTTTTAACTACTATGTAAAATATAACTGACGCATATATTGCGTTTAATAGCACAAGCTTAGCATTTGCAACAATGTTTCATCATTATGTTCCTATTTCACGACCACGTGCAACTGCAGTGCAATTAATCAGCCTATGTGCACGTTTTGAGCCATATATATGGCTTAAACACTATTGAAACTCTATTAGGCCTTATATATGGCTTAATACTCAATATGTCGTTCTAATAAATGTATACATTCGCTTATAGGGCCTATATGTTTCCCGTAAATATTTTATGGAAACATACGGAGCTATCGAGATTGCATACAGAACGTTTCTATCGTATGATAGAGGCATCCATTCACATTGTGATATATTGTGGGATATCAATGCTGGTTTGTGTAAAACGGCCTGAAAGCTTAGCAACTTGAAAAATATTCGTTTATCTGTAAGACAAGGAGGCTTATTTTGTGTGTGCATGTGAGTTTGGTGCGTACGTCTTGGGCAATTCACGGCTCAACTCGGTCTCCTTTGGTTTGGTCTTGAGATTACTGTGGGGACCTTCTGAGCATGTTCTTTGTACAATTAGGTAGCTTAGCTTAACTATCGCCGACCGGTGGGTGCGAGCAATAGAGTGTTTACTTCTTCAGGATCCCTTGAATTTGGGCACCGTGGTTGGACGGCATTCGGAGCATTCATATATGGTGCCAAATTTCACATTTAGTCACTTACTTATGATCCAGGACTTCATCCAAGTACGCATTTTATGTTTCCCTCGTGTTTCTGCTAGTATATGCTTCCTAACTTGGCCATCAGAATTGCATACTTCACCCTGACAGTGAGCATGTAACTTTGATTGGGTGGTGTTTCGCATAAATATGCGTAAAAGCGTACAGTGACTGCAGTGGTATGGAGGGCTGGCCATAATCATGTCAAGAAGTTGCAGTCTGATAGGAGCCTGTTTTTAACGCTTTACTCGTAAAGCTTATCTTTTATTTTGTCTGTTCCTGCTATATTTATCTTATTTCGCAGGCAAAATATACATAGGCCAGGAAATAAAAAGTAAAGTGTGGCAGAAAAGCAGGGTTCTTCTCTGTCGGAGCGAATACTTTTTGTGTCTTCAAGTTATAAAACGTTGATAGGTTGCACTTCATACAAAAATCGTACATCGTACATGTCTTCCGAGATAATTGAAGTATAGCAGTCTTGGAGACTAATGAAATAGTCCTATTCATGCACTCGGTAAGGTTCTTCAATAGGCTAGTTCACCGGTCATTCATCTGTTGACGTCAGCCTGTAGTGCTCACATATTCGTGCGGGCTTCTGTATATCATGCTTTTAAGGAGTAAATGCTTCTGTCTTCTTAAGTTGTATCATTCAGTATAGTGGAGTGCAGATAATAATTTGAAGCCTTTATTAGTGTGATGTCCTTCAATAAAAATGTGTAGAAATGTTTGTTAAATTGTCTTTTACTTCCTGCTCTGCATGGATGCTGCTGTACGTTGTTCCTGTCTAGTATTGTTCCATATTACAAAATACAGGTTGGCCTCTGCCCTTGTATATTTTCACTTCCTCCCGTCTGAGAGTTATTGTCGCTACTGATTTTTTTTAATTGAGAGTATACATCCATTTGTAAATATTGCCTTTTTGTCCATTCTAATCCATAGTGCTACCATATGTCGTTTTTGCCCACTGAAGGGTAAATTGTGATAGAGCCATCATATTGGTCTCCAGAATATACTAACAGCTTGCCAAGCTAACTTCTCAAAGTACTTCTGCTGTCGTGATGGTTCGCAATCTTCTTGCTCCAAAAATAAATTGTGGTATCTGAGTTTTGTTCAAATAAAACGTACATTCAATGTTTTTCTTATTGAGTGCTCTCTGGTGTTCAAATGGTAGAGCACTTCTCTGAACAATCGAGCTTGCCATACTCGTCACGGTGGCAGAGAGTGGTGCATTTTATAAGTGTGAATCATAAAATTGTTTGTTAGGAATGATACAAGGCCAAGATGTTGTGATACATTAAAAATCAAGATCCAGTTAAAAGTTAAGAAATGGAAGACCTAAGAGATCAATATTCGACACAAGACGCTGCCGGGATTGTTTCCACAAGGAAGCTATTCTTCGTGGCAAGATACCTGTAGCCTAATCACAACAGTTTCCTTGTCCTATGCAGCGCATTATGTAGAAGGCGAATTTGCTTCAACCCGTTGCTTTAGGTTTTGACTGTGAAACGTCAAACTTTGGTGTTCAGTGGGCTAGTCTACAACTGAAGTTACAGATGCGATCTTACTACTTTGAATATACAGCTCTGCTGCATCATAGTAGACATTGCATAATTCTGCCTGGTGTGCTACAATGGCCACTTGTAAAGCGGTGAAAGAGAACATGCCTTTTGGAACTGGGCATACCTGAACGTTTACTTTTGTGGGCCATGTCTGATGCATTAATGTTCTTCCATCCCTGCTCGGATCATTGCCGAACTGAGCAACTCTGGTTCGAGAGTAAAGTGGAGGGAGGCTCTGGTATCCTGAAAAAGGGGGGGGGGGGGAATAAACAACAAGAGGGAAGGCAGGGACGTTAACCAGGCACATGCCCGGTTTGCTACCCTACGCTGGGGGAATAGGAAGGGGGCATAAAGATGAGAGAGAGAGGAAAAAGAAGAGCAAGAGAGATAGAGAAAAAAAAAGGAGGATCGTCAGTCAATCGGCTGGCGCGTATGCAGCGGTGGCACTCACAAAAGGTAAAGGTGGTCACATAGGCCTGCAGTCCTCAAAAAGCACAAGACAGCTTCCACAGGTATCCTGAAAAGGTGGCCCAGCTGAACTGCAGCAGGAACACTTTTTGTACTGTTTCCACGGACAATCGTCGAATGGAACGTCTTACCTTCTGATGTGGTAGCACTGCATAACATTTCTTTTAAGCATGCAAAGAAAAGTTATGTCTCCGTAGGCGCAGTGGCACTCGGTGGGCGTAATGTGACGCCATGAATTTCCTTGTTTTGCTATGTTCGAATGAACGCTGAAACTTTTTTTTGCGCTATGTCAGAACGGGATCATTGCTTGTATGGGCTCTATGCTATGTGGGTTATTGTAATATGGGTCGTTCGGGCTTTGTCAGTGCTTACTGCCACAAAGTTTGTTTGATCTTGTTGTTTCTGCATATTTTTCGATGTCACTAATTAGCAGTATATTACTTCATGTACTTATTTTTTATCTTCTTTTTCTGAGCTTGCGTTGTGTTACTTATTTATGCCCCACTCCTGCCTAAGGTCTTCATGGAATGTCGGCCATATGTAACAAAACAAATAAATTAAAATAATGTTCATTAGCGTAAGGCAATGGTGTAGACAGCAGCTCACAAGCAAATAAAGTGCTAGAAGTAATGTTTCTTTGACTAATATGTTTCAGGATTTATCAAATTCAATGGAATTCTCGAGGAAGCACTTAAAAGGTAAGTGTGGCCACCCATCGTTACTGGCCGCTACCAATTGATTGGGGACACCGCCAACGGGGTCAGCATAGGCTCAAAGAAAAAAACTTCAATAAAACAACGGAGGTATAATTGGTGTCGTATATATATATATCGCCCCACCCTAATGACCTCGAAGTTCTTCTGGTTCTCAGTCGTTATACGGCACCGTAGTGCAATAAATATAATCTGTGAACTTTGATAGCCTCCAGGTAATTGTTCTGTCCTATAATGAGCGCACTATCTTTAATTGAAAGAGACTCTAAGTACCAAATATTCAGGTGTTTCTGACAATATGAGTCCACGAGTACGTGATCTAAGCCAGCAACACCCAGACTCAGGGCTTGAAAGTCCCCTCGTGGGTTGCCTTCGACGCAACGCACCTTGAAAAGAAGTCGAAAAAGTGGAAGCCCCTATCGGATTCAATAAGCACAAAGTTTTATCTGACGTCAAACCGTGCATTGATGAAGTAAATAATGGGTTTGGCTTCTTGGCGCGGTATATACCGAGCAGACATAAGTTATTTCTAAATTTCCCGCCACCGTAGCCATAATGACACCCAACGCAAGAGGCTGGCTTATCCTCAATACTGAACATGGCAGAATTTTTCTTCCCCTTTCCTGAGCACTATGAACGAAAAATGAATTGATTGATATGTGTGGTTTAACGTCTCAAAGCCCCAATATGATTGAGAGAGACGTCGTAGTGGAGGGCTGCGGAAATTTCGACCACCTGGGGTTGTCTACGTGCACCGAAATATGAGCACACGGGCCTAGAACGTTTCCGCCTCCATCGGAAATGCAGCCGCCAAAGCCGGGATTCGGTCCCGCGACCTGCGGGTGAGCAGCCGAGTATCTAAGCCACTAGGCCACCTCGGCGGGGAGAGAAAAATGAAGAAGATAGCGTCGTGCAGATTAAATTTCCCGCTGCCGTGACCACTCTGCGAAGATTTACACAGAAAACTTCATCAAGACAAAAGGTATTTAGAGGTTTGTAAAATTAAATATACTGTGCTCACAATCGCGTAGATTAATTACGGCTAGGCCAATAACGTACACCAGGTTTCTTTTTTCTATAAGCTTTCTGTACAATGGCTTCAAATAGGCACAATTCCGAGGTCGTTTTATGAAGGCTATACATAGAGAATCGCAAGTTCATAATTTTTTTTTCACTTTGAGCTTAAAAAGTAACAGAACTGAATTAGGCCTGACTCAGAGGACAAAGGATTAAAACCATTATTCTTGCTATCGGCAATATATACCGCTGCCTAAGCGACCTCCAAGCGGTGCTGGTTTGTCATTCGCAGACGGCCCCTTTACACATCAAGGACACAAGGTGTACGTCAATGGCTTCGGCGTAGCTAATCTACGCAATTATTAGCGTAGTGTTTTTAAGCAAAGAAACCTATAGTGCCTTATTTTCTGATGTTCTTGGCGGAAAAAGTCCACCAAAGCGCTTGATCGATGCCACGAACAAGCCATACTGTACACCTAAACCTGTCCAGATGGCGGAATTTTTATGGAACGAGTATCCTGGCTTTCGTTGAGCTGCTCAACGTTGGTGGCGCCACGTCTTACATATTCGTCTGCTACTCTGAGGCGGTTCGCACAAAGCTAGAGTAATAACAGCTGCATTTTGTGATGAAGAGCCAGCATATTTGTGGCTAATACTTCCCTTGATTGGCTGGTCTAATAGGCTTTTCAGTGCGGTCGAGTATTTATTGCACGCATGTTGACAAACATTGGAACCCGAAGACTTGCATTGTGCGGGACAAGCTATGTGTTGTCTTTTTCGTGTATTTTCTTTTCGTGTATTTCTTTCTCAATTATTTCCATTTGGGCTCAAGAATTACGCATTATGAGTTTTGTATTGACTGAAATGTGACCACATGCCCCGCCGTGGTGGTCTAGTGGCTAAGGTACTCGACTGCTGACCCGCAGGTCGCGGGTTCGAATCCCGGCTGCAGCGGCTGCATTTCCGATGGAGGCGGAAATGTTGTAGGCTTGTGTGCTCAGATTTGGGTGCACGTTAAAGAACCCCAGGTGGTCGAAATTTCCGGAGCCCTCCACTACGGCGTCTCACATAATCATACGGTGGTTTTGGGACGTTAAACCCCACATATCAATGAAATGTGACCACGAATGCTGAACGTTACGTCGGCATACAGGCGTTGACTAACGCCACGCCGTTCGTATGTTACGGCCCTTGTGGCAAAAGGTACAAACTACAATGCGCGCTGGAGAGGGGATGCTTTGGCAGCTCAGGAGTACAATAGGCCGTGGCAATGAACACCTGCATTCTAGCTTGAAATTTTTTTTGGTTAGAGGCTTCTCTGCAACGTGCGTTGAAAACGAGTCTAATCAGTTGATGCTCTTATGAGCCCTGATAAGGCCAAGCATTTTTCGACAGCATATCCAGTGTTGATTGGGATAACTGCGTATTAGAGCCGACTGAGCGATACTTGTCTTTAAATTTCCCGCCACCATACCAAAATGCAACACACCCCAAGTGTTTGGCTTTTTCTCAATACAGACTGTGGGAAAATTTTTTTGCCCGTTTTTGACACCTTTGGACGAAGAATGAACAAGATTGCGCCATTCATTTCAAAGTTCCCGCTGCCGTGTCTGGTTTGCGAATATTAACACAAAAAAGTTCATCAGGACAGGGGCTATTTGAAACTTTGTTCCATTAAAGGTACTCTGTTCATAATTGCACAAAATTATCACGGCTAGGTCATCAATGTAAATCTTGTATAACCTTCGCGTAAGGTTACTGCGCATTGGCTTGAAACCGGCACCAAAAGAGGTCGTAATATGAAGGGTGTAAATGGTCCATCGCAAGTATAATCCTTTTATCACTTTTCACTTCGAGCTTTAAAAGTTCCAAAACCGCGTTAGGCTTAAGATCAGAGGACAAGTCAGCAAAAATATTATATTTGCTATCGGCTATTTATACCCCTGCCTAACCGACCTCCAGGCGGTGGCGGGTAATCATTCGCGGACCGCCCCTTTACACATCAAGGACACTAGTTGTACGTTAACGGCTTCGGTGTAGCTAATGTACGCGATTATTAGCGTAGTGTTTTTAATCAAGCAACCCTATAGTGCCCCATTTTCTGTTGTTTTTGGCGTAAAAAGTCCACCAAAGCGCTTGATCGATGCCGCGAACAAGCCATACTGTACCTAGACCTGTCAAGATGAAGGAGTTCCTATGGAACGAGTGCCCCGGCTTTCGTTGAGCCGCTCACCGTTGGTGGCGCCACCTCTTTTACTTTCATCTGCTACTCTGAGGCGGTTCGCACTGTGCTACAGTAATAACAGCTGCATTTTGTGATGAACTGCCGGCGTATTTGTGACTAATACTTCACTTGGATGGCTGGTCCAATAGGCTGTTCACTGCGGGTAAGTATTTATTGCATGCTGGTTGACAAACATTGGAACCCATGTGTGGGACGAGCTATGTGATGTTGTGCCAATTTATAATTGAAAATATATTAAATTTCGTTTTGTGTATATGTTTCCCAATTATCTTTTTGGGCTCAATAATTACGCATTATGAGTGTTCCCTTCGCTGAAATATGACCACGAATGCTGAAGGTGACGTCGGCATACAGGCGCTGACTAGCGCTGCACCACTCGTAGGTTATGGCCCTAGTGGCAAAAAGTACAAACTACACATCAACGCTAGAGAGGGGATGTCTCGGCCGGTCAGGAGTACAATAGGTCGTGGCAATGAACACCTGCAGCCTAGCTTGAAATTTTCTTGGTTAGTGGCTTCTCCGCAACCCACGTTGAAAACGAGTCTGAAAAGTTGATGCTCTTATGAGCCCCGATGAGGTCAAGCATTTTTCTGACGTTATATCCAACGTTGATTGAGATAACTGCGTATTAGAGTCGACTGAAGGGTAAGGTATCTTTAAATTTCCCGCCACCATACCCATAATTAACCCACTACAAGTAGTTGGCTTTTCCTCAATACAGACCGTAGGAAAATTTTTTTGCCCGTTTTTGACACCTTTAGACGAAGAATGAACAAGATAGCGCCGTGCATTTTAAATTTCCCGTTGTGGTGTCCCATCTGCGAATATTAACACAAAAGGTTCATCAGGACAGGGGCTATCTAAAACTTTATTCCATTAAAGGTACTCTGCTCATAATTGCAGAGAATCATCACGGCTAGGCCATCAATGTAAATCTTGTATAATCTTTGCGTAAGGTTACTGCGCATTGGCTTGAAACCAGCACCAGACGGAGGCCGTTTTATGAGGGGTATATATATAGTCGATCGCAAGTACGTTTCTTTTATCATTTTTCACCTTGAGCTTTAACACTGCCGAAACCCCGTTAGGCTTAAGCTCAGAGGACAAATGAGCAAAAAGTGTATGCTTGCTATCGGTTATATATACCTTAGCCTAAGCGACCTCTAAGCGGTGCCATTTGTCATTCACGGACGGGCCCTTTACACATCAAGGACACAAGGTATACGTCAACGACTTCGACGTAGCTAATCTACGCGATCATTAGCGTAGTGTTTTTAATCGAACAAACCTATGGGTGTCCCATTTTGTGGTGTTTTTGGCGGAAAGAGTCCACCAAAGTGCGTGATCGATGCCACGAACACGCCCTACTGTACTCCTGTACCTGTCCAGATGGTGGTGTTCCTATGGAACGAGTGTCCCGGCTTTCGTTCAACTGCTCACCGTTAGTGGCGCTATAGAGTTCAGCTGTGGTTATTCGAGCGCAATTCAAACCCCCTTAGTGTAGCAGACAGTAGAGTTGGCGACATCCTTGAGTGAAAATCCGGCGCCACTTCGAGTTCGTAATCATAGGGCGGATTATCCATGTCAAATTTGTTTGTGGGTTTTTATTTGCTATCAATCAAGCAAATGGCACTCGTTTCATTGCTCAGAGTGATCACAGCCCAAATATACTAGCCTATAGCTATGTGTACCTTTCTGAAACGACCTCTAAGCTCTGCCTGTTCCACATGGTTGTGCAGCCCTTTTACGCAATGGATATAAAAGGTGTATGCCGGGTTGTGCCGGTAGATATAGTGGTACGTATAGTGGTATACACAACTGATTATACCGGGGTGGCACAAGGATTTTTGTGTCGGGGCATCCGGTATAGAGTTTTTTGTGAGGTTAGCAAGAAACTCTGTACCGGAAATCTGAGAATTTATGGGTTGTTTCGGATATGTACGTTTCATCTTAGGGGGGACTAGGGAGGGCGCTAAGAGGGCAGGCTGTGATCTGTGGAAAACTGGCATTCTAGTGCTTCCCCCCCTCTCGACTGATAACGGGCACTAATGATGGGGGGCGAAACTTACCTTAGTAAAAGCTTCCCAATAATTCATGACAGTATTGGAACTATTCTGGGAAATATTATCTAGGAAAATATTACTTCGAGCATCTTACTTGCTTGTCAGCTTTCTACACCTTCAACTTACCTTAATGAACTTTATTCAAACCTTTCGTAATTCCAGAACCTTCATTAACTTCAGTTTCAAAGTAAAGCTGCTCAGTTCGAGAATGATCCAAGCAGGTATGAAAGAGGTGTACGGCATCTGACATGGCCCACAAAAATGATAACTTAGCTACAACTAGTCCCAAAAGGCCGATGCTCTTTTACCGCTCTACAAGCGACTTTGTAGCACACCAGGTAGCATTATGCGATGCCTTCTTATACACAACAGAGATTGGTGTATATTTAAGGTAGTGAGATCGCACCTGTAACTTCAGTTGTATACTTGCCCACTGAACATCAGGACTAAACTTTTCACGGTTGGAACTTGAAGCAATAGGTAGAGTAATGGACACTTATACACAAGAGCCTGCAAAGGATAAGCAACATGCTGCGCTTAAGATGCAGGTATCTTGCCAAGACTAGTTTGTTTTTCTAAATGACCGCATTGACATCAAGTTTTCAAAATTGATCTGTTAAAGCTTCCACTTCCTGAACTTTTGTTTGGATGCCAATTTTGTTAATGTATCGTTTCACCTTAGCAATAAATCGCCCCAGTCTTTAACAAACTATTTCATGAATCACTTTTATAAAGAGCCACACTCGTATAAAGGATCAAGCTAGTTGGTAAGGCTGATAATTCAGAGAAGTTTTCTACCAGTTCAACAGCAGGGAGAACTAATTAATAAAAACAGAATATACATTTTATTCGAACAAATGTCAGCAACTACAATTTATATTTGGAACAAAAAGAATGCGAGCCATCATGATTGCAGGAGTCCTTTGAGAAATTAGCTTTGCAAGGTCTTAGTATATTCTGGAGATAAATTGGTAGCTCTATCACAATTCACACTTCACTAGGTAAAGATGAGATATGGTAGCAGCATAGATTAGCATGGATAAAAGGGCAATGTTTGCGTATTGATGCATACTTTCAATCGAACAAACCTAGTAGCGAGTATAGCGACAATACGTCTTAGCCTATGGAAGGGAAATAATACAAAGACACGGGCTTAAATGTACCCAATAAATCTTAAGAAATACTAGAGAGGAATATTGTACCTCAGCATACGTGCAGAGCTGCAAGTAAAAAGCAATTTAACAGAAACATTTCTTAACATTTTTATTTAAAGCCTTCACACTAATAAAGGTTTCAAATTAATGTCTGCCCTATACTAGACTGAATGACAGAACTTCAGAAGACAGCAGCATTTCCTCCTTAAAAGCATGATACACACAAGCCTGCGCCAATGTGTATGCAGTACACGCTGAGGTGAACAGATGAATGGCTGGTGATATAACCTATTGGAGAGCTTTGTCGAGTGCATGAACAGGACTATTTCATTTGTCACCAAGGTGACTGGCGGCTGCACTTCAGTTATCTTGGCAGGCAAGTACAATTTCACTCTGTGTAACCTATGAACATTTTAGAACTTGAAGATAAATTTTCTTCACTCTCAGTGCAAAAAAAAACACTGCACTGCTGCCACACTGTGCTTATTATCCCATAGCTTATGTATATATGTCTCGCGAAAAATCAGAGAACTATTGCAGAAACAGACAAAAAAATTAAGCATTGCGAGTCAAACATTCAAAACGGGCCGCTATCAGACTGCAAGTTTTTGCCGTGATTGTGGCTCGCCCCACGTACCCTTGCAGTCACTGTGTGCTTTCTCGAATGTTAGTGCTCTTACATGCTCAGTGACAAGGCGAAACATGCAATTCTGCTTGCCAAGCTGAAAGCATATACCTGCAGAAACATGAGAGAAAGATACAACTGGTACTTGGATCAAGTCGTGGACAATAAGCACGTGGCTAAGTGCTAACAGTGTACTATATACCAATGCTACGAATGCCGTCCAACCAAGATGCTCGAAGCAAACGAATTCTGAAGAAATAAAGAGTATAGCTCGCACTCGACGAATGGTAATGGTTCAGCTGAACCACCTAATTGTACAAATAACGTGCTGAGAACGTCTGCACAATAACCTCAAGAAAAAAAACCAAAGGGGCACCAAGTTGGTTAGTGTATCGCTGCAATGAGAGACTATTGCCCCGACGCGGCAAACGCACGTGCATATAGAATGAAGCCTCTTTGTCTCACAGATACATGAATTTGTTTCAAGTTACCAAGCTTTTCATGCAGTTTGATGCAAACTAGCATCGATATGCTGCTACACTGCACAATATGAATGGATGCCTCCATCATAGGAGAAATGTTCCATGTGCCATTCCAAAAGTTTCATATGAGTCCCTAAGGTGCTTACTGAAAACAAATGCATTCTGTAAGGAAACAAATTGGTTGGAATGACATATAGAGGAATAAGCCATGTATGACTTATCATAGTTTCAAAGGGGTTTGCGCCATACGTATACATGTATTATAACGTGCACATGGATCTATCAGTCGCACTGCAGTCGCATATGGTCGTGAAATATGAACATCATAATAAATTCTACAAAATGCTACGCTTGCGCCAATAAATACACAATATGGGTAATTTATATTTGATATAGTCGTGAAAAACACTAAATTCACTGTATGGCCAGGGTGGATCCAGGCATCACTGGCATGTCTTACAGAGACAACACAAGATGCAGTCAGCCACTGTTCATCCACTGGTGGTCACAGTAGAGTGATGACGAACAGCAACACCGAAGAGAGTCCTTACTCGGAGTAAAGTCCGAAGGGAAGACCATGGCAACGGGCTTTCTTTTACGATGCATTCACCAGAAGACAAAGTAGAGGCGAATCCTAATTGCCGCAGAGAAACCATGGCCGCATGAAAGGGGTATATGGAGTATTCCTTGCCCATCCTGGAGGCAAAGACCAAACTTGGAAGACAATTCTGGTTTGGCAGGCAAGAGGCAGGAACCAGTAGGCGAATCCTCGTGGGCGCAGAGACGCCATGACCTCAGGACTGGGGTATCCCGAGGATTTCCTTGCCCATCCAAGAGGCATAGGCCGGATGTGGGGGGCGATATGAGTTCGGACGTAGAATCCACTGAATGGGACCAGAGGTCAGAATCATAGCTGTAAAAACACCAAGCGTTCTTGATTAGATGCCTTTTAGATAGAGAGGTAGGGTACACACAGCAATGAAAGCTCATGGCGGCTTCGAACATAGTATTTGTCAATGCCAAAACATGCCTTGGCCGAGAAATGGACAACACAGCGGGACTTCTTTTATTCTGCAATTGCTCTACTACTGTACGTCATATTGAAAGCTTGTGGGTTTTAATTGCACAGATAGACGTGGAGTTTCCAGTAACGTAATTTAGGTCAATTACCACACTTCACTTAAATACTACGTCTGCTATGCATTCCTTCGGCTAACGCATTTCTTTGGTAAGGCGTAGCAAACAGATAAGCCCCCTAAAATCTTTATTTTGTTGAAAGGGAGCCTCGCACAGCAGAGTTCATACCCTACGCTAGCATATGAGGCTTTATTGTCCAGCATCAGTCTCATGGAAGAGTCACGTGCCACCCTGTGGTCAAAAGTTTCACACTCGCTGCGTTCACTACAAGTGGTGCTGGCCCACACTCCTAGATATTAAAGATACGGAGATAAGCACGGCAGAAAGGGGTTTCCCCATCATCACAGTTTACAAGAAAAAGCACCACAGGCGTAACTTTAAGGTTGCCGGTTCATATCTCGCTGATGAAATATGTCATCTTTCTCTCACTGGCCTATTTATTTCGTCCACTATTTGCCATAAATTGCACATGAGACTATATAATGTCCATTATGCGTTGTTTTATTTTATTAACTGTTAGATTTATTTAGCAAAGTCACATTGCACAATGTTTGTGGGGGACACTTTAGCACAGTCACATGTCTTCTCCGGTTAGGAACAATAAAATTTCAGCCTTTGATCGCTTTTGTGAATTACACAGTCTCGTAATAGCAAAAAAGTGGCTAAATGGTGAAATTTTTGTCCCTTAAGCATATGGTGGTCTCCAGTGGAGCTGTCTTAAATATGTACAGCTATTGTACAAGTCCGCTGTGACACAGCTTTTCACTACGGAAATGCACCAAACACACCCACACATTTCCGGCCTAAAGAGAACTGAATTGAAAGGCCGAAAGGTATGGTATCAGGACTCTTAGCTTGACACGTTTGAACTTGTACATGAAGCTTTCGAGCTGCTTCGACAACGATGCAGGGAATGCATACCGACTTTAAAGATGTGCCTTGCGGTTGACCCTGTTAAGCCTAACTCAAGAGTCAACTTGATTAGAGTTCATGCACAGCCTCCAAGGTGTGCGCTCAAATGCGAATCTGTGGAACCACAATTCGCTGCGGTGAAAACTCAGTTCGTTGTGGTGAAACGCATTCAGTCTTTCCTGATTGCTTCAAGAGCTCGAGAGGTTCACAATGTCAAAATTGTGTTGCGGCTAGAATGACTGGAAACAGGGGTTGCGTCGCTTGTTGAGCTCCATCCAATCAGTGGAAGCTGAAGTGGACAGTACACAATGTGGACACATTGAAAATAAGGCTCAGGTGCGCTGAATATATATGAGCCCAGTCCGGCGATTGAAGCGTAAGGTAAAATTATTTCAGATTAGAAGTTGCTCTAAGATCTACCCGCGAAACACTGAGTGTAACTACAGTGGTGATTATATGCAGTTGTAAAAATCATATATACAGGTCGAAAGTGTCATTTCCCCATGACTATATCTTTGTAAACTGAAGTGTAGTTGCTGGAAGTAAAACCAGTATAAATAAAATAGGAAGCGAAAGATGCTAAAGGGTTTGTCCGAAAAGTGAAGTAATGAGGCTTTCTGTTTAATGAATCTATTTACCCAGGCAATAAATATTAAATATTTTGAATATACATAGATTTACATCTTGTAACGTGATTCCCACGCTGCTGAAGCTCCCCGAAAGTTCGGTGACTTGTGTTTGTTAAATGGTAAGAACACAGTAAAACTGACCCGGAAAAGCTGCTTTTGAGCATTGTGACCGTAACGAAGCATGTCTGGTTCACATGAGAACTGCATACGCCGCGATAAGATCAAGAGAAGCCTGAAAGGCCAATTTCGACGACGTTCTTTCCAATTGCTAGGCCTTCAGTCGGTGATAAGCCATGGCAGCTGACTTACAAGGGGCCTAAATTTGCAGCATGGAAATTCTGTAGAGGAACTATTTTAATAAGCACTAATCTGGTCAGGAAACTTTTTACCAGAGTATTACTTAACGGACAAAGAACGTACATATGTGAGACAACAGGTGCATTTATACAAACACATAGAGATCATTCTGGTGACACAAACTTTTTCCAAATCCATTATCACTACTGCTTTCACTTGGTAAAGTTGGACCGTCCCCCCCCCCCCACAATGTTTCTAGAGTCTGCACTTTCCCAAATTGCAAAATTTACACTACTCTCCATTAACACGATCTGGTAAAACTGTATTTCAAGAGGTGATCATTTCTGATGTTACACAATAGTATATTACGTTATGTGATGGTTCACCAAAACTCATCTATGTATTAACACATACTTTGCGAAAGCAGTGGCCATAAAAAAATGTACTTGTCTTATTGTCTGCAGACCACCAAGCAAGTTTGGGAAGCAGAGGAAGGGGGTTGGGGGTTGATCTCGTAGGACCCGAAAGCTTGTTCCTTGCGCCCGCCAGACAGAGGTTGAAAAGCCGGAAAGTAAAAGCTATCTTAATCATTGTGAAGCACGGCTCACCTAGTTTACTAATACACTAGTTTGTAGATGACACAAATGTTCGGTTAACACCTAGTCTTTAGCCCAACCACACGAAATCATGGCAATTATAGATGCTGTCACACATTGTAAAGGAGGAAGATAGCAGTTATTCAGAGCAAATAAACTGAAAATATGACTTACAGGGGCAAGCGTAGAGTTGGTGTTGCATTCATTAGTAATCAAAGCGGCGTGATACGTTGCGCGTGGCAGTACTAAGAATTGCTAGAAATTTTCCCAAAAGAGCAGTGTCTCTCTATATTAAAAGCCTTTTGTCAACTTCCATCTCTCCACCTGATTAAAAAGAGAACAGTCTCGAGTATGTGTACAACATTTTGAGAGCTGCAGTCAACTTACCTAGATTAAGAAATGTAATGTCTCAAAGAATATAAGTGCAAATTTAAGGGCTCGTTTCCTTCGTTAGGCAGAATATTAACCAAAACTAAGAGACCAAGACGCCAATAAATGTATAGGGGCTGGTAATAGAAATAATTGCAATGTAATTGAGATTGTCATGTCTCGTTATATTGCTAGCTTTACTACGTTTTCTTTTTTTCATTTCAACACGAGCAACCAGTTGCACCATACACAACTGCTTCAGATAACCGTGGCGATTCGCTAAGATCTAAGCTCCTAAAAACAGCGTTGACGAAGGCAAGTGCTCGTGTCGAAACTACGCCAGCATGGCATGAACTGAACACTGGAAACTGCAGTACTACTCGGTCCTAATTGGTTTCGTTTTATTGCGTGAGCACTTTACTCTTGCTACTCAATGCAGATGGGCTTTAGCAATCACTGAACATCTGCGAGCAAAGTTCTATAACAATGCAGTGGACCCTGGTAGGAAGGTGTAACACTGCTCGCTGGGGAACGTCGTCTTCCATGAAGCAAGAGCAGGAAAACTTGCATGGGACTGACGGGATTGTGTTTGCCGTGCGCCAGGTGTGAAGATTTCAAAGTTAGAAGCAAGCCACTTTCATGTCGATAGATTGATATACAGTGTTCCTGAATTGAAAAAAAAACAAATGAATTGATTTTACGTAGCTTGTATACACAACTGCAAGATAACTGCATCAGGCTATTAAGAATGTAGCGTCTTCAGCTAAACTTTAGGCATCTCAAAATATTGAATATTACAACGAATGTTGGAGTTCGAGTTGGCTACGATATGGATATCAATTATTACATATCTAAGTACTCGAAATAAAAGTGTGTGTCCCTCTATTGCTGGTTCCATTGCTGTAATGAGGTGCCATAAAGCGAAAACACTCGAGAAGAATGAAGATTGTAGTAAAGCCCCACTTTAAGGTTTAACGATGTAATTACCCTCACATCGATTTATCAATTACTACGTTTGAGACCTTTTTACCAGCCTATATGCTTCAAGCATAGCAAATTGTAAAACTTCAGGTGTTTTACAGATCATAACTTTCATTTTACAGAAATCAAATCCTGCTACTATACCAGTTCCAGTTGCCTTCAAAGGTTAAAAACAAGGCAGATACCACTTACAGTGGTAATCGATCATATGCGAAGCACGAATGAGGGAGGTTGATATGTCACTTTAAAATGAGCACAGCATTATGAGGCGGATGTCACGTGGGCGTGAAATTATCTCATTCCTGACCAAAAAATTAAGAAAGGTGCAAAAAATAGTCAATAAACAGTTCTAGCGGAAGATTGAACCCGAGTATCTCGAGTGAAAAGTGTGTATACTACCACACAGCTACGCGCTTGCTTGTGAATAGAGTGAATATATCATCATCTGCTCTGAAATTCAGTCAAGGTAACTTTCACGCTTTACACCCACACGCATCCTGTACGCATACTTCCCAACGCAACATGGTCTAATGCAGTTGTAACGCTTGGTAAAGGGGTACATTGCCATCGTGGGTCAGGACATGTGATTATCATGATTTCATGGTTCAAAGTCGGTCACCCACGACAGAAAGCACACACGTTAAAGCGCCTATTCCTCCAAGGCTACGTAGTGGGTGCAGAGCGAGCTAGAACATATTTGATGCAATAAGTGTTTGAAGTACGCACTAGGGACAGCATACCGCTATCGCGTTGAAGTCTTTAAGGCGTAGCTTAAGGATCCTTTTAGATGCGGAGCATCTAATACTCGAGGCTTGTAGTGCGGCGCCGTCCGCAAGCTTCCTCCTCCTTCTTCCACCATCTGTGCATCCCTTCCTCCTCTACACACCGCGCGCTTCACTCCTCCACCATCTGTGCACCCTTCCTCCTCTACACACCGCGTGCGCTTCTCCTCTTCACGAACATTCGCTAGCTGTATAATGTAGCGCGCATGCGCCGTCACGCTTCGAGAACATCGGCAGCTGACGCGCGCGCATGCGCCGTTGCGCTTCTCTCCCTTCTCGAACATTCGACAGCTGACAGTGCATGCGCCGTCGCGCTGTATATATACTCAAGGTCGGCGCTCGCTCGCTCGCTCAGTTGCCGCTCGTCGGTTGGTTTGTACGGCGCGTCGACGTCCAAGGTCGCGGTGAAATGAATTCCAACGAATCCACAAACACAATGATCGACGTCCCTTCGACCAGCGCCGCCTTTTCGCATACGTGTGTACGTGTTCACTCATTTAACACCCCCTCCTACAACCACGTTAACCAATTTAGCCATCGACCCAAGTAAGTCGCAATTTAACACCCCATTTCACAACCACGCTAACCAATTTAGCCATCGACCCAAGTAAGTCGCACTTTAACACCCCGTTAACCAATTATATGCTCCGCATCCTCCTGAGTGTTCCCCCGAGGGAAGCTGCGGGCAATTTTTTTTTCAAATACAAGATAAGCTGTGAATGGTCTGGTTAAAAACCTCGAAAACAACCACCACCACTTTGTCATAGCGAATGCGACGCCTTGTGCTGCACGAACCGAAATTGTCGTCTAGCAAAGCTTCAGCGGCTGAGACTTCTTTAGTTTAAGTGCCGAGCTAAAGAAAGCTGATATTTCTCGAAATAATATGAAGCTAGCTACGAAAAAAAACCGCTCTCCTGAATCTGCCAGAATTCAGATGCTCGCAAAGCAACTTGTGTCACAGTTCATTAGTGCACCCACCTCCCCCCGTTTAATAAAAGGGGTGATCACATAAGATATATTTATCTGTGAGGGGAGCAGTCAGGGCATTATTCTTCGTAATTCGCGCATCTGATCAATAGTGGCATAGTGTATCAACAGTACTCTTCAATATGTGTGAATAGACGTGAGTATAAACGAGAAACCAGGTAAGGCTGATAACGATGCTGAATATAAGAGTATCTGATCACAAGTCAGCAAAAGAAAAAGAAGAAAATCCCTTGGACTTGCTCCAGAAATTTTGTGCTGTGTATTCACTTGAACTCGCCAAATTTTTTCTGAGCCGAACCAACTCGTACACACACTCACGAGTTTTCTTTCAACAGACTCACACGACTTCAAGGTCACAAAAAAAAATTCAAGAACCCTTAAGCTTCGCCTTTACAATTGAACGCGACAGCGATATTGTGTTCTTTACGCGTACTTCAAACGCTTAGTGTATGAAGATTATCGAACTTACCATGCACCTACAGCGTGGCTTTTAGCGTGTTTGCCTTTCAAATTATGAAGTAATTATGATTATCTTAAGCCGGATCGGTCGATGGCAATGCATAGGCTTGAGAAAAAGTGCGCAGATCACGGGATCGCGTCGCTGAAAGCATGCGACGCGCTATCTACCTAAAGGTACCTGCTGGGGTGCATGCTCATGCGCATTTCATCGTATTGGTGGCCCTTCGTGTCGCTTTCTCTGATGCGGTTACGGCGCACGTAGCCAAAATGACAACTGGGTGTCACTTTGTGTAATTTGTTTTGTTCTTCTTTTGTTTTCTTTTTTGCGTAACGGTGGCGATGGATCCGACTCAAGCGCCGGGCTCTCGTCGTTCTTATATCGGTTGATAAGCATAATTAAACGTGACTGGCACCACAATATCTGATTAAGCCGAGCACAAAAAATTAGGTTTTCTCAGCTAAGTTTGCTCTTGTCGATGCCAGGTGCATGGCGCTATAGGTGAATACCTATCTTCAGAACATTATTGCCATTTCTAGACGTTGCAATACTTCCACGTTTCCCAATTTCCTAATTTAGATATTTGGATATACACATCTACACAAAAAAAGAAAAAGTAGACTTTTACACGATACGTGCGCTGTGTAAGTGCGTAAATAATTACTCTCAAATAAACACATTTACTTCAAAGGCCATCCTATGTAGCAACGAATCTGAAATCTGAAACGAACAGTTCTCAACAGGGTGTATCTAGGCGTTGTGTGTGTGAGTGAGTGAGTGAGTGTGTGTGTGTGTGCGTGTGTGTGCGTGTGTGTGTGCGTGTGTGTGTGCGCGTGTGTGTGCGCGTGTGTGTGCGCGTGTGCGTGCGTGTGCGTGTGCGTGCGTGTGCGTGTGCGTGCGTGTGCGTGCGTGTGCGTGTGCGTGTGTGTGCGTGCGTGTGCGTGTGTGTGCGTGTGTGTGTGTGTGTGTGTGTGTGTAATTATGCGACATCGAACTCGCGTACCTTGGGTGGGCTTCTATGTCACGCCAATAGTTGGGGTAATTATTATAATTAGTCCTAAGTGTATTTTATTATGTTTAGCACGAAGTTACTTATTTCCCACTAATTATTATCAAGTTAGTTTGATTCCGTGACCAGCAGTGCTTAGTCATATTTAAGAATGCTTACCTTGGCGCTGTCTAATTGGCTTAGTTATACATAATTGTCTTAATTATGACATGTGAAACTCTAGTATCAGGTTAATGATTTACCGTTATTTGACACTCCTCATCACAAACAACATTCAGACAAATTAGTTGAAATTGTGTTCAGTGTGTAAAGTGCAATTAGTATCTTCCAGGGTTTAGCTTCTCTGGCCTCATGGGGAAGTTGGCTGCGAAAAGATTTGCCTTGTTTGGGCATGTTTCGCTTCGGCTCAATTGATTGATTGATATGTGGGGTTTAACGCCCCAAAACCACCATATGATTATGAGAGACGCCGTAGTGGAGGGCTCCGGAAATTTTGACCACCTGGGGTTAATTAACGTGCACTTAAATCTGAGCACGCGGGCCTACAACATCGCTTCGGCTAAATTAAATGAGACTGTGCCTAATTAGATTTGCCTGTACGTGTACATTTTTGAACCCAACTGAGTAGACCAAAGATTTTCTACGCCTATAAAAAACAGCAAGCTTGACTTGGCCTAACTAAACTTGCGCCTCATTTCATTAGATGATAACACGCAATTACGCTTGATTAGGTTCGGTCATGCGATCCTTTGTCTGCGCACTTTTTCTCACGCCTGAATACTTGTGCCACGCATTATTACGGGCAATATTTCAAGTTGTATTCTGAAGCACGTATTCAGGAAGCATGTGCTTGTAAAACATGAGAGATGATTTTCACTGCATTTCAATGCAGATGAAGTTATTTTTACTGAATTCACAAAAAAGAGGCGTGTGTGTGAGATAGAACACCTGCTTACCGCGCAAATGGTACTTTATTTGCATATTTCTCGAATTTCTGTCAACCAATGTTGGTTTTTTGCTCACAACTAATGACGCCGACGCCCAAATTTCCGTAACTAGCTCTTTAACGCTATCGCGTTAATTTCACTCATTCGCACTCAATCAAAATAACTCTCATGACCCGATGCGAGTCTGACCTGTAGTCGCCGACCTATGCTGATATGATACGACCACGCCCATATGATGAAATGTTATCAACAAAATACGTGCGTAAAGTCACCAAGGTTTGTACGAGTGCTGTCACCATTTAGGCACTCTACACCTTTCGACAAGCCCAGAGAACGATGGCTGCGATTAACAAAGCTTGCAGAAGGAAGGCGGTCATTCACGTTTCATCTGCGCATCTGTTCTGCTCATGGGTATAATAGAGTCATGCTTACGCGATCGATGCAATGTAGATAGCACGTCAGTCAGAAAGACTTGGTCGGCGATAGTGCCCAAGATATGCCGGAGTAGTGCGGGGTGCGTGGGTACGCTCGTCGATCAGCGCTCCTAGAACGAAAGCAAAACTTGTTAGACGATGAAAGCCCGCGTAATTAAATTAACGCCGTCTCACGAATCACGCTTGAGTTTGAAGCCATGGTCACTCTATGAGTCATCATCGTCAGCCTGATTACGTCCACTGCAGGACAAAGGCCTCTCCCATGTTCCGCCAGTGAACCCGGTCCGGTGCTTGCTGCTGCCTATTTATACCCGAAATCAGTCAAGTCAAAGCTAAAAAAATAAAAGAGGGCAAGAGCTAGCCCGACATAAGGAACAAGCAAAACCCGTGGGAACAGTTCAAGGGTGCTGAGCCCGTATACCCTGACTCGACGTGTTGTGCTGACCTGAAGTGCTTGAAGTTTGACAGACGTTGCCAGTTTCTTGAAGTGCGGCAAAAAGCCCGCTCCGAAAAGAGAGGGACACACCATCCTTCCGTATTGTGTCCCGCAAAAAAAACAAAAAACGCATGTATACGCATCACAAAAAAAAACGAACACGGAAGGGCGATTACGTGAGCTCCACGGGCATTTCGGGTCGTCGGGTATACCTTCCGTGGCTGCACACGCGACAAAGCTATCGAGTACACCTGCCAAACTGTAAGTTAAGCTAGAAAGCTGTACGCGCGCCTGTATCACGGGGAGTATAGACCCAGAGTGGCGGCACGGTTCAACGAACCCACTCACTAAGTTCCCGCACTACATGGGGTAAAGTCCGGTTGAATTGAAAAACTACAGTGAGAACTGTTCGCTGAGCATGCCTCCATACCTCGCTGGCCTGGCTCACCGAGTGTTTTGATGCCGAAGCCGAAGCTCGCAGCGCACCTCGATAAATTCCAGGTGACCCGCTTCCTTTTACGTAGTCCTACAAGTCCAGGTGAAGTCCCCCTTCCAAACACACACACAATAAAAGTTGCAACGCTGCTCATGGCTGATACGTACCAATAATATCGCGCGCCCCACGCCTGAACATCGCGGCCAGCCCGCCATGGTACCGAACAAGTGCCATCTACAGAACGCACAGTATGAAAACCACAAAATAAAAAATAGAAGCCCGCCACCAGCGTTGAACACTAACGGCGATGCTGCGCATGCGCTGTTGCAGCCAAATCTGGTCACCCCATTGCGTCGCGATATCGTTCATTGCTGTCTTATTGCCGAAATCTGCGCGAGACGTATTGTAGGGGTAAGAACATAAAGAAACGTAATATAATCACCAAGCCTGCGTGGACCACGCAAGAGTGTCACAGCGAAAGCTGGAAGAGGGGCCTTTCAAGGCATTTCTTTAGCCCTCTTTGGGTAGCTGCTGCAAGCACACTTGCAGGGTACCCAATACGCCAATGATCGTAGTGTAGTAGGCAGGCATTCATGTTCTTGTTTTGTTTTCCTACGATATATGGCGCGTACCCACATTGAGGAAGTGACCAAGAATGCGACATTTAACCTTTTAAATGTTATTTTAAGAATTTTAGGTGATTAAGAAATGAAAAAATGAAATGGAAATGATACGTAATAGATTAAGCTTGAACTGCAAGTATTAAGCTTTTGAGCTTGCATTCCAAACTGGCTGTAAACAATTTTCGCGGGAACAATTTTGAAGAACTTGGTTAGGCTTTACCTTGTTGAAATGAGGAATAATTTAAAATACCAGACTAAAATGGTACTCGTTGAGTAGCTATAATAAAATTACCTACAGCATCAAAGGCATCCCTGTGGCAGTATTCCAAGCCAGAGACAACGAAGCTTAAGCCATTTTCGTTCGATACGGTTGAACTAATTTTTGAAAGAGGAGTTATGAAAAGTCGAGTTCTAATACGAGGATATGTTCGACATCACAAAAAGACATGTTCAATATTTTCAAGTTTTCCACAGAAACGGCAGAAGGGTGATACCGTCAGACTCGCCTTGTGCAAGTATAAATTTAATGGAGGGACACGGCATCGAAATCTACTGATAGTCACTTCTGATTGTCGAGATGGGCTCTACTGCGACTTCTATGAAAAATTTGGGTGCTTAAATTCCGTCCACGTTGTTATAGCATGAATCAGATCTGCATTAATAGATAATCTTCTATAGCTCATCGGGTAAGGTATTCTACCAACGGTAAAGCCTGAAATATTGGGAGGTCTAGTGATGCGCAAACTAAGGCATCGGCCATTTCATTTATTCTGTACCCACAGTGACCTAGGACTCATACTAATTCTAGATACTTGCCCCGCCGCGGTGGTCTAGTGGCAAAGGTACTCGGCTGCTGACCTGCATGTCGCGGGACTGAATCCCGGCTGCGGCGGCTGCATTTTGATGGACGCGAGGACGCGAAAATGCTGTAAGCCTGCGTGCTCAGATTCGGGTGCACGTAAAAAAAAAACCTCATGTGTTCGATATTTCCAGAGCCCTCCACTACGGAGTCTCTCATATACATATGGTGGTTTTGGGACGTTAGACCCAACATATCAATTATTACTCATGTTGACGCGATTCCTTTTCCGACATCAAGCGTGCCTAAAGCCAGTTTGCAGAGGAGTTACAAGCACCGGCGTGGTAGAATACTGGACTGGCACGTAAGGTACGTGGTTTCGAACCCCATTGTGTTCTTGGCGTTGTTATTTACTGGTTATGGACACGGGCGGCAGCGGCGGCGGAGAAAAACTACTGCGCACATGCTACCCATGCTGTGATCTATCTCATAGCCGCTTTAGCTGTAAAACTTGGTAAATAAAAACACCCGGGACACAACGGGATTCGAACATGGGTCCCCTGCGTGCCTGTATTCTACCGCAGAGCCTCGCCGCTCCTAGAAACGCCGTTGCAAACTTGCTTCAGGCAGGCTTGTTGTAGCGAAAAGAATTGCGTTTGTATTCGTAACAAAGCGTTTCAGAACAGCAAAGAAACAACCATTTGGTTGTCACCGACACGAGTTGTGTAACAAGTAGGCCATCCAATGCCCCAACCCGTTACAAAAGCTTGTTCTTAATTGATCGCCTGTCAACAGCGGCGCATACTATATTAGCACTTACCTAACGTGGTATCATCCGATGCACAAGTGGGCACCGGATACCACGCTTCTCCAAAAATGACGAAGGATGGCATAGGGAATGCTGGCCTATACTATACGAAAACTATGAATATTTATGGTGTAGTGGGTACCCAGCAGTGTGCTTCTAGCAGGTAACCTAAGAGTGTTTATAGAAAAGGCTCTGAAAGGCCGCTCTAGCTTTCGATGTGACTGTTCTGCGCGTACCGCGCAGGCATGGTGTTTTCTTTTTTTTTATTTTGCAAGTTAGCTGCATCATGTGCTCATTATGCAGATCTGTACCGGAAGTCGGCATTGCGCATTGTAGTTAATGATCTGGTCGATTGCATGAGCCTGAAGCTAGAACTGCAGTAAAGAAGCTCGGAAAGGTCTTTGTGTTGAGCTAGTTTTTGCGCGATTATTGATGAACGACGGAGCACAACGACTCTAGTCTGCACTACAAAATAAAAAAAATAATGTTAATGCTGTAGTTGAAGGACGCCGGACGTAAAAACAAAGCACGTACAAATAAAGTTGTCTTGAGCATGAGCGCGTGAACACACGGAGGCAATCACGTACCCGTGTTATTTTGATATGAAAGTATGCAGCTGCAGAGTTAACGCATAACAAGTTTTGCCGACAAAGCTTGAAACTTAGGAGCGTGTGCGAATTTCTAGTAGGAGTGTTTCCATAAACTTCTTGCCGCCTACCACAGTTTCCGTAAGAAAGAGCCTTTGTGATACGGCATTTTCCGTACACGGTAATGCAACGTGAACGCAGTACTATACGATCCCACGTAGCGTTAGAGCAGAGCTTAGAAACACCGCGCATCCATCATAGTATAAACCCTGCTTATGCCTACATAAAGCGAAATTTCGCTTTGTGTGTTCGTGGAAGTTGAAGGTTCTCGGATTGTGGATGATGCTAGGCTCTTGTAGAGTACCGCGCCTGTGTGGTGACGATTTCAATAGAAGCAAGCATTCCTACGTTCCGTATTAGTCTGATAAAAAAACTACTCTCCCCGGGAGCTCGTAAATGAATGCAGTGGCAGGTTTATTACTCGAGAACTTCAAGCCTAGAACAACACAGTGCGAGTCTTTGTTCCCAAGACAGTGACAAAGTGGGAGTGACTGTTTGCTCGCTCGATTTATCACACCATTTGTGTAGATGCTAGGGCTCAAGTCCACTGAGACTGAGGCTATCATATGAGAGTCCTTGCGCGCGAAGCACGTTATCTCGTGCGCTTCATTCGCTGTGCTCAAGCACATGAGATGTGAAAGTACAGTCAACAAAGTTTAATAAACAGCTATCCCACTTTTCAAACGCCATTTGTCGCATATTATACGGGAAAGTTTCTAGTTTAAAATGTAGTGAGGGCAACCTCGTGTTACTTGAACAAAACAGTGAAAATTAAAAAAAACGATTCTCGTGTACTGGTGCAAAAACGAGTTTGGAAAGAATACAGCGAATGTATTTGATTTGCTGAGTAATTGTCTTTATTCCTCGTATTGAAGGGGTCTTCAAAACATCCCAAACTGATGAAGTTTGTCACTTAATGTCGCACCTTATAAAGAGAGGAAAAATTCCATTGTAATAGTGTAGTCGAAGTAATATTTCTGTGGTAGTTTCCAACTCGTTCGCTTCTGAAGCCATCTGCTGACGTCACCCTGTTGTCTTATATATGCTTGAAACCTCTCACAAAAACTTGCCTAAGATTCGCGATTATCACATTTAACCAAGCTTTGCGTAATTAAATAACCAAAGGCTACTTTTACTGCTGCAATAATGACATAGTGATGCTTAAGAAGTACCGATAATTTCCACTATGAGTGTTTTCAATAAATTCTTGCAGCATATGACAGTCCTCGATGAAGACACTGTTTTCTCGAGGGAAACTATTTGCTCTAAGACATAACGCTTTTTCATTGGTGTTAAGCAAACTTGGTTTTTTTGTCATCTATATTGTAGAATGCAGCTTTTCATGCATTTTAAAACAAATTACTGATGAACGAAGAAGTAAACAACTGGAATAAGTGGATATATAACGCAACTATTCCTATTAAATGAAACTTGACCCCTTCCAAAAGCTGCAGCTCTTCTGTAAAGAGTCCGTAATTTTATTTTTTTTAATTTTACTCTATACTTCCATAGAGCTGCTCATTCAATTGTGCTTCTTATAGTTTGCCATTTCTATACCTACGTATAGATTCACATTTTCACAATAAGAAGAATAAGTAAAGGTTAGCACCTGGAAGTGTACTTTTATTTTAATATCAAGGCCGATTGGTTTGCCACGAAAGCTTGGCTCACATCTGGTTGCTTGAAAGCTTCGGCATGTAAGGTAGAAAGGTGTGTCAGCAAATAGACTTCTTGAAACAATATCAAAATCTGGTTAGTACAGATGTTTTAATGCAAAACCTTTCCTACTATTCAGCAGCGTGGTGTATAAGAGACGAAAGCATCCGAATACTGGTTGAACTCACTAACCAGTAGAGTGTGCCGTCATCGCTGGTGCTGCGGCTATAGAGGCACATAATTAAATCTCTGCGCTAATGAACTAGGAAGGTATGCTTTACTGAAACTATTGAATGCCACGGGCTAAATATATAGCCCGAAAGAATAAGTCACGTATGTCTAAGCTTAATGAGTTAGAAATACATAGATGAAACACTAACACGAAAACAAAATATTATCGTATTTACTTTAGACCTTGAATTGGCCCACTATGTCTGCACTGTATGTTACAGAATTCATACAAGATCTCTTCTTTGCACTGATAAAAAAACCTAATCTAACTTAAACTCAGATAAAATGAACGTGAACATTCCGCATTGCACTTGGTGACAGATAATCGACTACCAACGATTCATATCTTTCGCTTGTACTTTGGCCCTTATCATTATTGGACCCCGCTTAAGTAAAACGTTAGCACGTCAGCCCACGTGTCTGCTCAATACCATTGAGTCAACAATAAATCTAATCATAGTCAACAGCAACTAAGCGTATTCACTTTCAGTTATCAGCGAGCCTGCTTAGTTAATTCTGAAGAAAAATAACTTTTCAGTTCAGAACGCATTTGATGTTGTTCTTTCTAGCCCCCTGATCATTATTACCTCGGCTTGAGCAATATGCGCCTGCCAAATGAAGTCTTAGTCTAAAAACGCTAACCTACTCCGAAGTTTGCCGTCTTTCGCAGTCATAGCCCCTTCAAACTTTTAAAGAAGTTCGCATAAGACACTTGAAAATCTAATAAGGAAACACTTCCTCTCAAGAACCTTAATCCCAACAGGCACCGAAACTTCGCCCGTGTCGATGCGCCAGGAGCTAGGTGAGTGCTGCGCGTTTAAATAAAAGTACTCTCGTTCTCTCCTCAGTTTTTTATTTTTAATAATATACATAAAAACCCTAGTTATTCAGTTCACTAAGGTTCATAAAAAAAGACGAACGTTGTGAATTGGATAAATCAAGGAAGTTTGACACTTTCTTTCGTAAGAAAATAAAACGATTTTAAACCTTTTAAAATGGTTTTTAACCTTCTAAGAATTCATTTTTTTTCTGTGTACTACCTTGTTAAGCAACGAGTTTAATACGTGCACCTGCTTTGGCAAATTTATTCTTGGCGATTTCATAAAACCGATACTAATAAAGAGGCAATGTTCTTCACACTATCAGCAAACATAGAAATTCTTCAAGATGATGTGACTGAAACTATCTCTGGAAATCTATCTAATTAAAATACAAATATTTTGAATGAAATATGGGTATTATCTTTTATCGTGCTCTCTGCGGTGCCAGACATTTATTTACTACCCCCTTTTAAAGTGATTCGGTTAAATTGATGTAGCCTAAAAGTGAAAATGAATCGAAAATTGATTTGCACAAAAATTTAGCTGAAGGAAGCCAAGATGAACAAGAGTATTCCTTCGTTTGCCACTGTCCAAGCGACACTCTGTTTTTTTTTTTTATTTTCAAGTGGTACCCCGGTGTAGTGCCATGCGGCTTCACTTGAAGTGCACGCCAAGCGATCACACACAAGCTCAGTATGTTCAGATCGTTAAACTTATCAAATACAAGCAAGACGCGATGAGCTTTTTTGTACTACTACTGCAGCTTTTATTATTATTATTATTATTATTATTATTATTATTATTGTTATTATTATCTTATTACAACTGCTACTCATGCTACTACTACTACCACCATCTTACTCTTCTACTGTCTTATCAGTTTTACGTCTACTCTCTTACTATTTCAACTACTACTGCCTTAGTACTTCCCCCCCTGCTGTCTTACTACTTGTACTACCGTCTTCTTCAACTTCTTTTATTACTACTACGACTACACCAACTACTATCGGAAAACCCTAAACAGGAGATAGGTGCTGGAGCAAACATTTCGAGAAGTAGACTTGCCTTTTATTTAACCTAATTGTTATTTAACCTAGATTGCGTCTAAATTCAATGCGTTATCCACTCCTGCAGCTGCACCGGCTTGCTGAAATCAACGCCTATGGTAATTCTTTATTACGCCATAAGCATAAAGCCTTGAATATCTTACGGTACTCTAACAGTTCCGACGACGGCAGAAATGGGAGAATTTGGCAAACGCCCGTTCTAACGACGGTTAATTACTCGACAGTGATCAATAGTAATCTGTAAGAAGTTCATTACGATGTACCCAGCTAATCCACGTTCAATGCAATTATCTGCCTTCGATTTCTTGTTTTTATACGCGTGTAACGATTCTGCTTCGATTATTCTATTCTGAAGAATGTCGTCTTACGAATCATTACCGATTGAATGGCTGTAACTGATGAGGATCAGTGAGATACGCTTACGCATAGCTAACGTAAGCTATAGAGGGTCGGAGTTCGTTGGAATTCGCTGTTCGATAAAAAAAAGCACTCTGGATGCCGGACGTTCTTTCCGCCTTCTATACACAGTCTCGCTTTCCCATTATGTGGTTTGATTTGAGTAGGAGATATAATATATTGATTACACAGTGTTATGCACAAACTTACTGTGACATTATCACGAATGTAGCTGTCACTGTTATGTGACGCTGACCGAAGCACAGTTTTTGCTGATCTGCTCCCGTGATTTTGCACGCGCCCCCCAGAATTGATAACTTGAACATGGCATAATATGTTCTGTTTGTTGTACCGATCAAGATAGTGTTACCGCTACCATGAGTGTATAGTTTAAAGGTTCGGCAATGCAAGTGGCAGTCTAGTAGACTGGGGAGAGTGTCTGGGTTTCTGGCATAAAGAGTGGTCGTCAAGACCAGACTATTTTGCCAATGGTAAGTGGGTGACCACACCTGTCAAGTACCTTGGGATGCCAATGGAATATTATAAAGATAATGATAACTACGAGCAACAACAAGCGAAAGAAATCCGGACGAAAGCCAATAGATGCAACGGTAATCATATGTTAGTGTTTTCGAGGGTGACTGTCTGTAGTCATTTCTTTGTCTCAAAAACTTTGGTATGTGATGCAAGTATTGCATTGTTCAAGGGCAAACATACAGAAGCTTCATCGCAGCTTCTCAGTGTTCATGTGGGCCTCGAACTGGGAGAGATGAAGTCGAATTAATCTGTTTCGAAAAGTGAGACACGGAGGGCTGGGTTTACCACATCTTTTCAAACGCCAAGTCGTAAATAGGTTTTTTTTAGCTATACAAGGGATATTTTTCTTACGTACAGTGTGCCAAATGAGACTGATGCGGGCTTTACCTGGATATGTGGTTAGCACTAATGACATGACCGGTGCTGTACGCGGGTATCTTAAGGAGGTTGATCTAAGCGTACGGTTTTTATCTGTTAGATTTTCTGACGAATAATTGTTTTCAGTGACTCGCAAAAGGCTGCACAGAGATGTGTGTGATTTTAGTTAATCTGAACCCCTGTACCGTGCCCTGTACACAACTGGTCAATGTCAAGGTGTGCTTAATTTATTGAAGAGAATGCAAGCGGCTCCTACCACACGGCCATGGTTTCTCTGCTTGGATAGGCAGTGAAGGTAGCTTCGATTCTTCACAAACAGATGCATCCTGTAAACATGCTTCACAATGCAACATGAAATATTGCACTAATAATGCGTGGTACAAGCGTCCGTTGCCAAGGGGAGGCAGAATATGTGATTATCATAATGGCTCAATGCTCGATAGCTGGTACCCCACTACAAAAGGCGTACACGCTACTGCGCCTATTTTCTTAAGGTTACGTATAGCGGGTGCATAGGAAATTCGAAAAGGTTTCATGCACGAAGTGTTTGAAATACGCACTAGGAACAGAATGTCGCTATCGCGTTCAACTCCTAAGGGCAGAGCTTTAGGGTCCCCTATTTTTGTGTTGGTTCGTCGTCCCATTTTCTACCACGGCTATATTTTTGGATACGTAATTATGTACT
This sequence comes from Rhipicephalus annulatus, assembly GCA_013436015.1. Classification (NCBI taxonomy): domain Eukaryota; kingdom Metazoa; phylum Arthropoda; class Arachnida; order Ixodida; family Ixodidae; genus Rhipicephalus; species Rhipicephalus annulatus. The sequence continues at coordinate 68,784 of WOVY01015052.1, forward strand.
TCAGCTCGAAATAATTTTGTTAGGAAGGAATCAAAGCAGAGTTAACCTTGGAATCCGGTTAGTGTCAGAAAGTGGATACACCAGTCGAGAATTAACGAAAAAAAATCTTTCCACGTGTAACTTGACAGCGAGAAGTGGCCGCAATTCCTGTTTCACGGTGACGTGCGTTTGCCTTCCCATCACATTTCGCGAACAGATCCTTTCTTTTTTTGCTCACTCGTAAACCCAACAACCTCGGCAACTTTTGCGGTACCGCAGCTTGTACCGGAAACTAATATCCTGCTGGTGCGATACGTCACAGCGCACTCATCCGCAACGAGACGCGGCTGTCGTTGACATGAAATTCCGGGAGCCGTCCTGTAGTTGCGGGCTACGCAGTATACAGTGCTGTGCACGACCAGAAATTTGCTGCCAGGCCTACACGTTAGATGCGTACGCACTCAAAAGTCGGCGCTGGCACGAGTGCATACGTTTTCAGGCTGCTATTTTCAAACACACTTTACCTGAAGACGTTTCCGCTTTGATGATACGCCAAGGACAACAGATTTCTCTGCAGGTGTCATACGCGTTTTTTTTCCTAAGCTGTTTATAACAGCAAAGTTTTTAGACACCTCACCAAAAAAAAAGAATGGCAATTTGAGCTAGTTGGTCACCAAAAAATTCCGCCGTATCCACGAAGTAAATGATGATGAGTGGGCGAAGCTCCGGAGGTAAACCTGGTAAACCATGAATCCTCTGTACATTTTGCCCACTCGATTTTATTACATCGCTCCCCCTAACGTACGTCGCCGCACTAAATCGAACGATTGCCTTCAACCAATGACACGCGCCATATGTGACATCATTCCTATTTTATAAGATCTCGCGTCTTTCATCAACTACAAGTACCGCTTTCTAGTTTATAACATCTTGCATCTTTTCATCATCATCTACAAGTACCACCATCTAGTAAACACTACAAGAACTAAACGAGAGGTGGCTACATACAGGAGACGGTACAGCCATCTAGTGAACACTGCAAGAACTAAACTAGAGGTGGCTAGATACAGGGGACGGTACCGCCATTTAGTGAACACTGCAAGAACTAAACTAGAGGTGGCTACATACAGGCTACAGGGGACGCACAGCCCACGCCCTAAGGAGCTTCGCCCCTAAAAACCATCGGTTTCGACAGCACCAACACGAGTGATGCAGAAAATTATCACGCATGGACGCCACATCATGACGTTATCATGACATAGGGGAGGGGCCGTCACATTTTCTTAAGTAAATGTGATGTCTCATGATATTCTCATAGTTACGTCATGTGACACCACCACGTCGTCAACTGTGCAACGATCACAAAGGCATCGGAAAAGCTTGCTTCCAAACTATACGTTTGGTGAGGAGAACTCTCGGGTGGCATTGATATAATCAAGTGATAAGAATAAGACGGCTATCGTCTTTCATTGGCCTTAGGCGAATACGTAAAGGACATGCTGATACTTATTGCCCAACCGAAATGGTCACTTGAAATGCTTTTGAAAAATTTACGCAGGCATCATGAACTCACTCACTTCAAAAGCACCGTGTTATCAGCAGAGCAATTGGGATGGCAATATCCACTTTTTGATATTGCATGATACTTGGCGGTATAGCCTATTTTTTGAGCGGGACCTCAACCCGCGCAACGAACAATTTTCTGAGTAGTTGGTTTTAGCATACATGCTCGCTTGCAACTTGAGTGATGTCACCGCTATATACTAAAATAATCATTCTTGCAATAATGTACAACCTATTTATCGCACACCCAAGTTTTTATACTAAACGAAGTCTCCTAGATGCATGAAAAGTTTATCTCTATCCCTTTTGCCTCACTAAGGTCAACAATACACTTGTACAAGCTGTCAAAGATAAATATTTTCACATAAAGAGAGGTTAGTGCCGCTTACTATAGCCACGCTGACATGGTATTGGCAGGTATTGAGAGAATAGGAGAGGCGGTCAACCAATAATCAGTGGGGCAGCAGTGATGAGAGGCCTAATGGAAAACGGTGTATTTCAGGAGGTAGCTATATGACTCCAAATGAATACGCAAGCGCGCCTTGTAATTGCGCCTTTTTGGATAAAGTTCTACCTCAACTATTTCAGAAAGCAGCCGACGTTAAATATTGTGGCTGTTTCCATAGAATTCCCTAATATACACTAGAGGGAACTCTGGCACTAGTATCTAAGGAAGCTGCAATGCACGGCGCTTCAGCGAGCATAGAAATTAATTTATATTTATTTATACTTATACCTACAGCGCCCTCTGGGGGCATTGTTGTAGAGGGGTTTACAAATTCAAAGTCCATTTAAATCAGTGAGGACGAGTTTAATTGCACGGCACTCAAAAAAGAACAAATCAAAACTACCTTAATCACAGCATACAATATTATTGTGTGACCACATACTCCTTTAAAAGAGAAGGAAATGCTGTGGAAGGGGCGGTTACAATGTTTTTTCGAAGGCCGTTCCATTCGTGAATAGTTTTAGGAAAAAAAGTATTTGAATACGTTGATGTTCGGCACATATATTCACACACTTTCTAAAGATGGTCCCGTCATGATGAGATGTATGTTGGTGATCTGATGTATTTGTTTTATTGATCCCAGTTTTGTAGTTTATTGGGTTGTAGAAAAGACATAGCCTGATATATTTACGCCTTGAGGAGAGTAACGGCCAACCAAATGAGCTAACAATTTCGCTAGACCTTATGGTTGAAGTCGTTATCACCCGTCACAAACCGGGCGGCACGTTTCTGAATGCGCTCCAATGCATCAGTATTTAATGATGGGTAGTACACACATTTGTCTAATATTGAAACTTCTGGCCTGCTTTTGGCTCCCTGTGTGTTCGTGTGGCTTGGAGCTGTTTTCTTACGAAACAAGTATTATCAAATGTACAGCGGTTGCGCTTCACCATTTTATTTTTTAGACTTACTTTCCAAATCGGCTCACAAAGTTCAAAAGGGTTGATTGATTGATTGATATGTGGAGTTTAACGTCTCAAAACCACTATATGATTATAAGAGACACCGTAGTGAAGGGCTCCGGAAATTTCGACCACCTGGGGTTTTTAAATGTGCACACAAAGCTGAGCACACGGACAACATTTCCGCCTCCATCGGAAATGCAGCTGCCGGAGCCGGGATTCGAAAGTTCAAAAGGGTTCCATCTTTCTTTGAAAACAAAACCGAAACACAGCAATCAACGAAGCCGCAAGTACAATTCGCCGCCCGCAAGTACGAAGACTAGGCAAACGTGTGTGCTACACATCATTCCCACGGTCTCTGAACGATCGCAGCGCCAGAGTGTCCTCTAGTTATTTTAGTAAACTCTGCGGCTGTTCCGATACCAGAAGCCCATTTATTCAGTTTTATATGCAGTGGAGGGTAATCACGGTGAAGTGGAGGAAACTATGTCGGCAAATTACCCGCCACATCAGTGTATTAACTTGAACATTAACGTTGACTAATTCAGTGAAATATTAATCGGCACATGTCTTTTAGCGACACTAAAGTGAAAAAAAAAGATGCACGCCTCGACACATTGCTTCTGCACTTGAGTTATAACTTTTTGGGGGGCAAAGCTTGCTAACTTAGCGGCTTTTCCGTTGTCACATCGTAGCCAGCCATTATAGTACTCGAGCGCCCACTAGATGGCTCTGCGGCACTTGCTCTGCAAAATAAACTTTAAGCGGGTAGACTTATCTAGAAGGAGGTTATCTGATTGGCGGCTAAAGTCAAGACACGAGTGAAAATTAAACTCTTCACTGCAAAGTACGAATCCTCAAACTCACTTTTTAAGGAAAAAAAAATATAGTTTTTGGTTCATTAGGTATTATGGCTTGGTGGCGCTAGCCACCGCCCGATCTAAAGGGTACAGCCATATCCATCCATCCATCCATCCATCCATGGACACTACCAGATGGGTGAGTGGAATGAGCATCCTTCGCCTGCACAATCTCCTTTCCTGAAGCGGTGTGACCAAGGGAGGTCGCAGCCAAGCTGTTAAAGCGATCCCCACGTGAGGTTGGTGGCGCAGATGCCCGCTTTAGGCTTGACTTTAGAAATCGTAGTTTCGACCACAACTGCAAGGTTTGCCACCGCTTGTGGCTCGAAGAAAGTTTGACCACCATCTCAAGAATAAAAAAAAGGACTATCCCACAGCGGGAGTTAAAAAAAATCACGACACATCCTATCCAAGAACTACCGCAACTTCACTTCACTGACCACAAATTTGTTATAATGAAGAGTCAACAGAAGCGGCTTCTCACTACCATATACAATGACCAATAAAACAATATGTTGGGCATATACCATATCACCCATCACGTTCATCGCGTCATTACATGACGATTGACTGAGTAAAATGTACAAAGAAATGACGTTTTATACGGTTTACCTCCGGAGCTATACGCGCACCCATAATCATTCACTTTGTGGATAAGGACGGGTTTTTTTTATTATTTTTTGCGCTGCGTGCGATTCCACAGCAATCAACTGTTATACTGTCTTGAATTTCTTTTAAATTTTTCTGGGGCTTTTAAAAATATATAACGTCGAAATGCACATACTTTCCTTTTTAACAGCACAGCTACTTACGCCAGTTGCAGTAAAAATCTCATTACCATCAACCAACGCGCTCTATCGAACTCCGCTTCTTCATCTTGTGATTCGCTCCCGGAACCGGAGCACCAATTTATCCAGCGGGGAGTATAATAATCTTGATGAGTGGTAGAGGGAGAAAAAACATTAAGTAATAAACAAGAACACACACTTCTGTAGGGAAAAATTTTCTGTTAGCACAGCTGAGTGGCCGACTGGTCCTCGGATGGTGGGTTCGAATCTCACCTCGCCGAGAAACTCGTCTCGCGAAGGGGAGACTCGAACTCATGATTAGAAGCGGAGTGTCGTAACCCCTCGACAATTGACGCCTGTTAGCGCACGGTAGCATAGCCTTCTGTTGTACAGTAAAGCAAGGTGGCAGGCAAAAGAAGCGAGTTTGAGGAGGATAGCCGCGAGGTTGAGTAGATGGAAAAGGAGGTATGAACGCGTAGAACATGACACAATGGAAGAGACAGCCTTAAATACAAAGAAAGGCAAGAACAAAGATATATATGTATATATATATACAAAGAGGGGCAGTCGTATAAGGAGAGAGAACTACAGACAAAAACGGAAAGAGATAAAAATCAAGAGGAAGCGAGAAGAAGATACATAGTGAACTAAAGAAAATAACAAGGGCGACCAAGAACCAAATAAGGGAGCAATAAAAACAAATAAGAAGCAAGAAAGAAATAGCCCAAGAAAAATATATAAACACAAGCAAAACAATCATAAGAATGACCAAGATAAAGAGAGAGAGAAATAGAAAGAGAAAAAGCTAGAGACGCAAAGAAGGCCTCCATTCTTGCCATTTCTTCCTTCTCAGATGGGTTGGCGTGGAGCTCACCTACGTCTATCACGCTTTCAATAGTCGAGTACTAAGTACTCGAAATCGTTATCCACTTTTTCTAAACACTTAAACGCTGCGTTCCTTCCTAAATCGGAAGACTTGCTGCTCTCCCATAGTTGTGCACGAAGCACTCGAAATCTACAACTACATTTAAAATGCGAAGCATTTCTTAGCGAACGTCGGCGACTTTGAGCGTATCTATCTATCTATATATCCAGCCGCCTACGACATTTAGCTTTCCTGGCCGTTTCGATAATGATATCAATACAAAACTTATTACTGCATAACATGACTGTATGAGGAGCATCTTTAACTAGTCATAACATGAAAATCATAATATGTATGTCATTAATGTCATGATTTACATTTCATGGTCCTGCACCTGTTGCGGTGGGTTCGTTCACATGGCATGTTGCAAAACTGGTATGGCATGGCATGATTGCAGGGCGAAAACAAGCGGCAAACCCTAACATTAAAATCATGAGATCCGTGTCATGAAACAACATGACTACATGCCACGCTTATGATGCGCTCGTGGCCCTTTCGCTAGCTTCACTTATACCAAATTTGGTATCACGCAACAAGAATGGATGGGGAAGGTATGATACTTGTGCGAACATGATAAACATGAGATGCGTGTCATGTAACAACATGACTACATGCTACGCTCATGATTCCTCCATGGCCGTTCCTCTCGCTTCACATGTACCAAACTCGGTATTACGTGACGCGAATGGAAGACATATGTAAATGACACATCCAAACATGATAATAACGACATGCATGTCATGAAACAACATGACTACATGTCACACTGATGATACGCTCACGGCCACATTGCTAGCTTCACGTGTGCCAAATTCGGTATTACGTGACGCCAATGGATGACGAAGGTATGTGACTGGTGCAAACATGATAATCATGAGATGCGTGTCATGTGAGAACAAGACTACGTGGCAGCAGTCAAGGCGCCAATACATTTCGACGTGACGCGGTGCACTGGGCTCACCGGCGTTCATTTCGTCGCGACCTGGCCGGGTTGCCACGCAAGGCGCCTCCTGTCCTGCCATATACTCGCAGGCGCACACCGTGCTGCGTTGCTTTCCCGCATGACCGTTTAGCGCGTACGGCGTCCCTCCGTCACGAAAAGAGGGAATACGCAGTGCTGTCTGGGTAACACATCGGCGCCAAATGCAGCATGTCGCATTTCACGCCGGTTGCCGTCGGGAAGCGCCGACGCACGCTGGTCGCGCCTGGCGTCAGACTATAATGTGCTCGGGTTTTGCTAAGGTAGCCTCGCTATGCCCAGCGTGCGTGTGCGCCAACGCTTCATAGGAGTATATTGGGCTCTCCATGATGCGCTCGCGGCCGTTCTGCTAGCTCCACATATACCAAGTTTGGTGCTACGGGACGTAAATGGATACCGAAATATATGACTGGCGCAAACATGACAATCCTGACACGCGTGTGGAGTAAGAACATGACAACATACCGCGCTCATAGCGTGCTCATGGCCGTTTTGCTAGCTCCGCATATACTAAATTTGGTATCACGTGACGTGAATAGATGACGAAGGTAAACGACACATCCAAACATGATAATCATGGCACGGAAGTCACGCACGGCATCATTTACATTCACTCGTAACGTTGTGCTGATTTTGAAGTGAGATATCAAAATTTCACATTCGTGCTTCGCATATCATGGATTCGCACTGTACGTGGGATCTCCCAATTTTTTTTAAAATGCGAAGCATTTCTTAGCGAACATCGGCGACATTGAGCGTATCTATCTATCTATCTATCCATCTATCTATCTATCTATCTATCTATCTATCTATCTATCTATCTATCTATCTATCTATCTATCTATCTAGCCGCTTGCGATTTTTAAATGCGAAGCATTTCTTAGCGATCTTCGGCGACTTTGAGCGTATCTATCTATATTTCTGTCTAGCCACCTACGACTTTTAGCTCTCCTGGCCGTTTAGAAGATAATGGTATCGATACCAAACTTGGTATAGCGTAACATGACTCTATGACGAGCACATTTCACTAGTCGTAACATGAAAATCATGACATGTATGTCATGAATGTCATGATTTACATTTCATGGTCATGCTGCTCTTGTGGTGGTCTCGTTCGCATGACATGTTGCAAAACTGGTATGCTATGACATGATTGTATGGCGAACACAAGAAACAGACCCTAACGTGGAAATCATAACTATACGCCACGCTCATGATGTGCTCACTGCCGTCTCGCTAGCTTCACATAGACCACGTTTGGCGTTACGTGATGCGAATGTATGAGGAAGGTATGTGACTGGTGCAAACAATATAATCATGAGGGGCTTGTCATGTGACTTTATGACTACAAGCCACACTCATGATGCCCTCGCAGCCGTGTCGCTAGCTTCACATATACCAAATTTGGTATTACGGGACGTGAATGCACGACAAAGGGATGTGACTGCTGCAAGCATGATAATCATGTGATGCGTGTCATGTAACAACATGACTACATGGTACGCTCATGATGCGCTCGCGGCCGTCTGGCTAGCTTCACATGAAGGTAATTCCGTATTACTTGACGCGAACAAACGACATACGTAAATGACATGTTCAAACATGATAATCATGACATGCGTGTCATGTAACAACATGACTACATGCTGCACTCATGATGCGCTCGGCGCCGTTTAGCTAGATTCATATATGCCAAATTCGGTATTACGTAACCTGAATGGATGACGAAGGTATGTGATTCGTGCGGACATAATACTTATGAGATGCGTGTCATGTAAGAGCATGACTACATGCCACACTCAAGGCGTTAATACACTTAGACGCGACCCGGTGCGCGTGTGCTCCAGCGTTCGTTTCGTCACGTCATGCAGCATGTCGCATTTCGCACTGGTGGCCGCCGGGCTGCGCCGACAGACGCTGGTCGCGTCTGGCGTCACACTACGAGTGTTCGCGTTTTGCTAGCGTAGCGTCGCTGCGGCCAGAGTGCGCTCGTCAACTTTACGCCACAGTATATTGCGCCCTACATGATGCTCTCCCCACCGTTTCTCTAGCTTCACATATTCTAAGTTTGGTATTGCGGGACGTCAGTGCATGACGAATGTATGCGACTGGTGCAGACATGATTATAATGAGATGCGTGTCATGTAACAACAGGGCTATATGCTACGCTCATAGCACGCTCGCGGCCGTTTCGCTGGCTCCACATATACCAAATTTGGTATCAGGTGGCGCGAATAGTTGATGAAGCTAAATGGCATGTCCAAACAAAATAATTATAACATGGAAGTTATGTACGGTATAATTTACCTCTGCCTCGTAACATTCTTCTTATTTTAAACTGACATATAAACCTCCCTCATTCGTGCTTCGCATAACATAGATTCCCACTGTACGTGGAATCTGCCAATTTTAAGTGTGAACACACTTTATAAGCGACCCCAAACCATCCACCGCCGTCGGCGGCGTCCGCAGTCTTCTCTTTATCTTTAAAAGAAAGAGGAGTTGGCGGGCCGCAGCGCGACGCTCTACCGAATAAGCCACGGACGCGACGCTGATATCGGTGTCAGTAACGCGCTACCCCCTCCCCCTTCGCTCACTCCTCCGCTCTCCTCGCTCGCTGCAGCTGCGCGCGCACCCCTCTCTCTCGCGCGCCCGCCTTCTCTCTCAGTCTCTGTCGAGAGCGGGTCGTGAGGGGGAGTAAAGTGAAATTCCGTTGGCATTCGCCAGTGAGTTAACGCAAACTCCCCCGCGTGATCAAATTGCGATTCCCAGGAACCATTACACCATAAAGCCACCATAGTGTGAATAATAAATATTGTCACGGGGTCGTGACGTGGCCGAAGACAGGAAACTTCGTGTTGGAATTTAACTGTTTATTTGGGCGAACCTGTGCCCAGTAAACGGAAAGTCCAATTACAGCAGCAGTCTCGCACAGATAGCAGTCTCGGACTGATAGCGGCGAACGGAGCGTCGGCCTTCGTTCAACAACTGACAAGCGGCGAAGCGCGTCGGCATTTATACTCTTGCCCTCGAATGTTCTAGCGTTATCGCTGGCGGTGGCGTAGGTTCCAGAACAATCTGTACCGTTCGCACAGTGGGCGTGATCTTATCGAAATGATCTACTACAGTCCGGAACCTTCTCGAAAACTGCAGGCGCGGTTTGCGCTGAGAAGCGTGTGGTGTTTTGGGACGATAATAAAAACTTGGGAAATGGAACGTGGCGTTGCCCCCCTCTGAAAAAAAGCCATCGTCCCGATGCTTTAACTAAAGATGAAAGTACAATAATTATGCAAGAAAGCACAAGGAATAAATTACGATGCAACAATAATACAAAAAAACACTGGTTCAGTTTGTTAACGCGCATGAAACGGCTTGAGGCGCGTGACATGGACAACTTCAGGTCGCGATCGGCGTCGTTGAGAATCCGTGATGCCGTCGGGGACGACCTCGTAATCAAGTGGGCCGAGACGTCGAACCACCCTGTACGGTCCGAAGTACCGTCGCAGAAGCTTTTCACTTAATCCACGTCGGCGTATCGGCGTCCACACCCAAACACGTTCACCGGGCTGGTATTCCACGAAGCGTCGTCGAAGGTTGTAACGGTGGCTGTCGGTCGTCTGTTGATTCTTGATACGGAGACGCGCAAGTTGTCGGGCTTCTTCAGCGCGTTGAAGATACTCGCTCACATAGAGGTTTTCTTCGTCGGTGACTTTGGGTAACATGGCATCGAGCGTCGTTGCCGGGCTCCTTCCGTAGCCCAATTTGTATGGAGATATCTGCGTCGTCTCCTGCACCGCCGTGTTGTATGCGAAGGTCACATACGGAAGAATGGCGTCCCATGTCTTGTGTTCGACATCGACGTACACTGACAGCATGTCGGCCATCGTCTTGTTAAGCCGCTTGGTGAGGCCGTTGGTCTGTGGGTGGGACGCTGTCGTCCGGCGGTGGTTTGTTTGGCTGTATGCCAAGATCGCTTGAGTTAAGTCGGCAGTGAATGCCGTTCCTCCGTCGGTGACAAGGACCTCCGGGGCGCCGTGACATAGGACGATATTTTCGACAAAGAACTTAGCTACATCAGATGCACTGCCTTTTGGCAGGGCTTTTGTCTCGGCGTAGCGGGTGAGGTAGTCGGTAGCTACCACGATCCACTTGTTTCCGAAAGCCGACGTCGGGAACAACCCTAGTAGGTCCCTACCAATCTGCTGGAAAGGTCGGCAAGGTGGATCAATTGGCTGCAGAAGTCCCACTGGGCTTGTCGGCGGTGTCTTGCGTCGCTGGCAGTCCCGGCATGTCCTCACATAACGAGTGACGTTGGTGGTAAGACGTGGCCAGTAGTACCTTCCTTGTATCCTCGCGAGCGTGCGAGAAACACCGAGGTGCCCTGCCGTCGGATCGTCGTGCAGGGCCTGCAGGAGTTCTGGTCACAGAGCTGAAGGCACCACAAGGAGGTACTTAGCTCGAAGCGGTGAAAAGATTTTCTTTTGTAGAAGACCGTTTCGTAGAAAGAACGACGCAAGTGCGCGCTTGAATACCTTCGGGGCTTCGGCGGTCCTGCCTTCGAGGTATTCTATTAGGGTCTTAAGTTCCGGGTCGGCCCGCTGTCGTTCAGCGAAGTCGTCGGTAGTTATCGTTCCCAAGAAGTAGTCGTCATCCGGGTCGTCGGGTAGCGGTCGGTCGACAGGCGCACGAGAGAGACAGTTGGCGTCGGAGTGTTTTTTGCCGGACTTGTAAATGACAGTAATGTCATATTCTTGCAGTCTTAGGCTCCATCGGGCGAGGCGACCTGAAGGGTCCTTCAAGGTGGCTAGCCAACACAAGGCGTGGTGGTCGCTTACAACTTTGAAGGGCCTGCCGTAGAGGTAGGGGCGAAATTTCGACGTAGCTCAGATGATGGCGAGGCACTCCTTTTCTGTTGTGGAATAATCTGCTTCTGCTTTGGATAGTGATCGGCTGGCGTAACTAATAACCCTTTCAAGTCCGTCAGCCCTCTGCACAAGAATGGCGCTAAGACCTACACTGCTTGCGTCAGTATGTATTTCTGTCTCGGCGAATTCGTCGAAATGGGCAAGTAACGGAGGCGTCTGGAGGCGATGTTTAAGCTGCCTGGAAAGCGTATTCCTGTGGCGTTTCCCACTTGAATTCCACGTCGGCCTTCGTAAGGTTAGTGAGAGGATCGGCGATGCGGGCGAATTTTTTCACGAACTGCCTATAATAGGCGCACAGGCCCAGAAATCGGCGCACGGCCTTCTTGTCAGTGGGCGGCGGGAAGTCGGTGATGGCGGCTGTTTTCCGTGGATCGGGACGAACTCCAGACTTGCTGATAACGTGCCCCAGAAACAAGAGCTCCTCGTAAGCAAATCTGCACTTGTCTAGCTTCAGTGTGAGTCCGGACGTCTTGATGGCTTGTAGTACAGCTTCGAGGCGCCGAAGATGCTCGTCGAAACTCGAGGAAAACACGACGAGGCAAGTCTGCCACTTCAATCCTGCCAGTACTGTATCCATAACGCGTTGAAAAGTTGCAGGCGCTGAGCAAAGGCCGAAGGGCATCACCTTAAACTCGAAGAGGCCGTCCGGTGTTATAAACGCCATCTTCTCTCGGTCTCTTTCGTCCACTTCGATTTGCCAATAGCCAGTCTTGAGGTCCATTGACTTGAAGTACTTGGCGTTATGGAGCCGATCAAGTGCGTCGTCTATTCGTGGGATAGGATACACGTCCTTTCTTGTGATTTTGTTCAGGCGGTGATAATCGACGCAGAAACGTAGGGTGCCATCCTTTTTCTTCACTAACACCACGGGGGATGCCCACGGACTCTTGGACGGCTGAATAATGTCATCTCGCAGCATTTCATCAACTTGTCTCTTCATGGCCTCACGTTCTCGCGTCGAAACCCTGTACGGACTCTGACGGAGTGGTCTGGCGTTTTTCTTCGGTTATGATGCGATGTTTCGTGATTGGGGTCTGCCGAATTTTCGATGACGACGAAAAGCAATCTTCGTATTGCAGGAGCAGGGCCTTGAGCTGTTCTTGTTTATCGTTCGGAAGTCTGGGATTGACGTCGAAAGCTATGGGAGAGGCTTGGTTCCTCTGAGCAGGTTCCGCAGAATCGGCGAGGGCGAAAGCACTGGTGGCTTCGACAATTTCTTCGATGTATGCGACCGGTGTTCTTTTGTTCACATGTTTGTACTCATTGCTGAAATTCGTGAGCATAACCGTTGCTTTGCCTCTCCACAGCTCTGCAATTCCTCTTGCGACGCAAATATTTGGGGTGACAAACAGATGCTGACTGCCTTCGACGACGCCTTCCAAGTCAGGTGATTTAGGAGCACCGACTGAAATAATGACGCTTGAGCGAGGCGGAATGGTGACTTGTTCTTCCAGCACATTCAAGGCATGGTGTCCTGACGGCGTGCGCGGCGGTAGTGCTTCTTCTGTGGATAACGTTATCGACTTTGTTTTTAGGTTGATGACAGCACCATGGAGGCATAAGAAGTCCATGCCAAGGATGACATCTCTCGAACAACACTGTAGGACTACGAAGTCTGTAGGATAAATACGGCCGTTAATGGTGACTCTCGCTGTGCAGATTCTTGCAGGCGTTGCGAGATGACCTCCAGCTGTGCGGATTTCAGGGCCTTTCCAAGCTGTCCTAACTTTCTTTACCTTCGCGGCGAATGACCCACTGATGACAGAATAGGCGGCTCCAGTATTGACGAGAGCGGTCACACTGTGGCCGTCGATAAGAACATCGAGGTCGTTAGTTCGCCGTCTCGCATTACAGTTAGGGCGTGGTGTCGGGTCACGGCTGCGTCGGCTTGTTCCGCTGCTTCCATGTTGCGTCGTCAGGCCACCGTCGGTAAGTGAGCTTTCACCGTCAGGGCTTTGCCTGGTTGGCGTTGTGTTCAAAAAGCTCCGTCGCGGCGTCGTCGTCGTCGGAGGATCTTCGGTAGTTCGTCGCACAGCAACCGCTCCTCCACCGGTTGCTGCCCTTAGTTTCCCGGATACGGGATAGGAGACTGGCCCCGCGTTGGGCCGGAGTACTGCCGGGGGTGCGGTGACTTGCGGCGGCTGGGCGACGGCGAACGGGAAGGACTTCGTGGTGTCCATTGAGTTCCTTTCAGGTAGTCGGCGATGTCACGTGGCCGTTCCCCTGGCTGCGGACGTGGTGCATTGACGGCGAAGCCACGCAGTCCCATGTGTCGGTACTGGCAACGGCGGTAAGTGTGCCCGGCCTCGCCGCAGTGGTAGCACAGTGGGCGGTGGTCGGGGGTGCGCCAAACGTCGGTTTTCCTCGGCGCACTGCGCTGGCCCGCTGGCGAACGGTAGGTCGTCGGTGAGGGTGGTGGCGGCGCTGGTGTCTGGCGACGGAAGTGCGACGGGGCGGCGTTTTGGCGTGGACTGGGAAGGAGCGTTGTGGCGCACTGCAGCGGCGTAGCTCATAGTTTCTGGCTCGGGCAGCGGTGTTTGGGAAATTCGAAGCGATTGCCGAACTTCTTCTCGCACAATGTCGGCGATCAAATCCACTTGAGGTTGCGCCGAAGGCAACAGTTTGCGCAGCTCTTCCCGTACGATCGCTCGGATCGTTTCACGCAGGTTTTCGGAGTCACTGGCTTGAGCAGCAGCGCATTCTGGAGTCAGGCGACGATTATACTGTCTGGTGCGCATGTCCAGGGTTTTTTCGATGGTGGTCGCCTCGGATACAAATTCTTGGACGGTGTTCGGTGGATTCCTCATAATAAAAACTTGGGAAAAGGAACGTGGCAATATAATAGTGCGAATTGATAAATACCCCTCATAGCATCACCCCGTGTATTCGCACTTAACCATGTTCACCCTCGGGGAAATGCTTGGGAGTTTTTTAGCTCTTCTGGCCGTTTCAACAATGGTATCAATACCAAACTTCGCATGGCATAACGTGACTCCTTGAAGAACATATCTGACAAGTCATAACATGAAAATCATAAATGTGTGCCATGAAAATCATGATTCACATTTCACGATCTTGCAGCTCTCGCGGTGAATTCGTTCACATGACATGTTGCAAAACTGGTATGGTACGACATGATTGCATGGCAAACGCAAGCTACAGAACCTAACATGAAATTCATGACATGCATGTCATGTAGGTCATGAATCACGACTACGCGCCCCGTTCGTGCTGCGCTTGCGGTCATTTTGCTGGCTTCACATATACCGAATATGGTATTACGGGACGTGAATTCATGACTAAGGTATATGACTGGCGCACACATGATAGTCACAAAATGCGTGTCATGTTAGAACATGACTACATGCCACGTTCATGATGCGCTTGCGGTCGTTTCACTAGCTTCACTTATACCAAATGGGGTATTACGATGCGTGAATGGATCACGAAGGCATGTCACTGGTGCAAACATGATAATCATCAAGTGCGTGCCATGTAACAACATGCTCGCTGATGATGCGCTCGTGGCCGTTTCGTTAGCTTCACATTTGCCAAGTTTGGTATTACGCGACGTGAATGAATAAGGAAGGCATGTGACAGGTGCGAACATGATAATCATGAGATGCGTGTCATGTAAGAGCACGACTACATGCCTCACTCGAGGCACCAACACACTTCGACGGGACCAGGCGCGCGTGCGCGCCGGCGTTCATTTCGTCGTGTCACGACGGCAATGCCACGCCAGGCGCCGATCTGCCTGCCATGCACTCGCAGGCGTGCGTCGCGCTGCGTTGCTTAGACGCATGCGCGTGGGAGAGCGGCGGGCGTTTCTGCGTCATGAAGAAAGGCAGAAGCAGCGCTGTCTGGTTAACGGCATCGGCGCGACGTGCACTACGTCGCCTTTCGCACCGGTTGCCTCCTGGCTGCGCCGACGAACGCTGGTCGCGCCTGGCGTTAGAGTGCTCGCGTTGCTAGCGCAGCGTTGCTGTTCCCAGCGTGCACGCACGTCAACGTTCCGTCGGAGTGTGTTGGGTTATTCGTGATGCGCTTGTGGGCATTTCACTGGCTCCACATATACCAATTTTAGTATCAGGTGACGTGAATAGATGACGAAGGTAAATGACACGTTCAAACATGATAATCATGACAAGGAAGTAAGGTACGGCCTGATTCACCTCCACCTCGTAACGTTGTGCTCATTTTAAAGTAACATATATCAACCTTCCTCACTCGTGCTTCGTATTTCATAGATTCCCACTGTACGTGGAATCTGCCAATTTTTCTAAACACAATTTGCGTATATAAAGGAGACATAAAGAATCCACGCGACGTTACGATCTTTAGTTCGGTAAAAGCTGAAGTATATGAAATTAGTATGGGTCCCAGGGGATTGTGGGTTAAAATATGGCGGATGCCTTAGCTCACACACGTCTGGATCGCCCAGTAGTGCAGGTTCGTCCATTGGTAGAATGCTTCACCTCAATCAAGTGTCCACCTTTTTTACAGAGAGGAGAATTTCCACTTATCTAAGCTGTTGCACGAGAGAACAAAAGCCGACGTCACAGCCTCAGCAGTGGATTTTTTTTTTTGGGGGGGGGGGGTCACGCGTACTGACAATAGCCCAGAGATGACTAAGGTGGCACCCAGGGAGCCCTGTGTGAAGAGGTCTATAGAAGATTAGCTATTCACACAGATCGGATGGAAGCTATAACCACGTGCACGGAATATAAGCACTTAAAATTTCCATGGAAATTGCAGTGGAGGTGGTCTCGACAATCAGAAGTGACAATCACTAGATTTCGATGCCGTGTACCCCCAATAAACTATGCTTACACACAGCTGCTATGCCGTTATCACCCATCTGCCAATTCTGCGGAGAACTAGAAAATAATGAGCATCACGTTTTGTCATAACGAAGATGTTCTCGTATTAGAACTTAACTTCTCATTACTCCTGTTTCAGAAATAGGCTTAACCGTATTCGCGGAAAATGTTTTAGGCTTCGGGGCCTCAAGCTTGGAATATTGTCACAGGGATGCCTTTGATGCCGTGTGTAATTTCATTATAGATACTGAATGAGTACCATTTTCAACAAGGTAATACCTCACTAAGTTATTCAAAATTGTTCCCATCAGGTTTGTAGTGCAGTCTGGAATACAAGCTCAAAGGTCTAATACTTGTAGTTTAAATTTAATGTATTACGTATTATTGCCATTTAGTTTACTTTTAAAATCACACACCATATTTAAAATAACATTTAAAAGTCTCAACGTAGCAATCTTTGCCAATCACTCAAAGTGGGTACGTGCCATATAAAGTAGGAAAAGGAGCAAACAAACAAACAAACGTTGCTTGTGGCAAAATAAGAAAAAGAGCGAATTCATCAAAGGCCCCAGCATATGCCAAATCAGTGGTCAGGTGGCTGACATTATCGCTTGTGGTAAGTCTATTCAGCTCTGACCCCACACTGCGGCCCTTCCGACACGACTGGGAGGTGCCTCTTCTCGATTTCCGAGACCTTGAGTCCCGAAAGACCTTCGCTAATAGCGCCAGTTTTCCGGCTTCCACCACAGGGATCTTAGGCTAGAAATGCCATTCAGTGTGTAGGGATTCGGCGTGAAGTCCACACCTTTCCTGCTTAGTACATGCTTTGCGCCAACACAATCACCACAAAATAACATGTTTTATTTCAAGTACTCACCTTTGACATCAGTGATCAAGTTATTAATAAAAAAAAGTGGTTTGCCAATTTGGAATGCTCATCGGCAAATTGGTGGAAGTCTTTTGCCTGCTGCTGTTCTCATAGTGTAATTGTATAACTATAGTATATGTTACTACGCTACCGGATTGGTCATGAAGGACATTCCGCCCAAGGCACTTGCTGTCAAAAAAAATGAGAGGATGAAAGAGACAACTTGAAAAAAAAAGAGAGAGAGGGGAGCCGAAGAAACAGAAAGAAAGGTGCTGCATTTTCTAAGGCGAACTAACCCTGACCATTTTTTTTTACTTCAAGGTTCACGCTTTGCAGAGGTCATAGCAGTTTTTTAGATGCGGAACATCTAATACTCGAGGCTTGTAGTGCGGCGCCGTCCGCAAGCTTCCTCCTCCTTCTTCCACCATCTGTGCATCCCTTCCTCCTCTACACACCGCGCGCGCTTCACTCCTCCACCATCTGTGCACCCTTCCTCCTCTACACACCGCGTGCGCTTCTCCTCTTCACGAACATTCGCTAGCTGTATAATGTAGCGCGCATGCGCCGTCACGCTTCGAGAACATCGGCAGCTGACGCGCGCGCATGCGCCGTCGCACTTCGAGAACATCGGCAGCTGACGCGCGCGCATGCGCCGTTGCGCTTCTCCCCCTTCTCGAACATTCGACAGCTGACAGTGCATGCGCCGTCGCGCTGTATATATACTCAAGGTTGGCGCTCGCTCGCTCAGTTGCCGCTCGTCGGTTGGTTTGTACGGCGCGTCGACGTCCAAGGTCGCGGTGAAATGAATTCCAACGAATCCACAAACACAATGATCGACGTCCCTTCGACCAGCGCCGCCCTTTCGCATACGTGTGTACGTGTTCACTCATTTAATACCCCCTCCTACAACCACGTTAACCAATTTAGCCATCGACCCAAGTAAGTCGCAATTTAACACCCCTTTTCACAACCACGTTAACCAATTTAGCCATCGACCCAAGTAAGTCGCACTTTAACACCCCGTTAACCAATTATATGCTCCGCATCCTCCTCAGTGTTCCCCCGAGGGAAGCTGCGGGCAATTTTTTTTATTTCGCTTTCAGTCGCGAGTCATTTATATTAATGGTCTTCAGCCACGATTCCTTATCCACAGGGAAATCTCCACAGGCCGTTATTCTCACGTGTCATATGTATCTACCGAGAGAACGCTCACTTGCAGTGGTCCTTTCCCCATCAATGACCCAAGGAACGTACAATGCGGCAAGTGAATAAGATAGTCGAAGGTGAAAAAAAAACAAGCAATTGCGATCTATAAGCTTCAGCCAGCAGCGCTGCGCTTGAAAAAAAAGGTATTTCAAGAACCGGGAAACAAAAGATGGGGCTTAGCCAAAGGCCAAACAGGTGTGACTTTTTTTTTTATTCTGGTCCTGCTTTGTAAGGCTTCTTATCGCTATGTGCCGGGAAAACGAAAACGGCTGCTATTTTGTACCTAGTAGATGAATAGATGTTTCTACTCCGAGTTTTAGAACTTTGTTTTTTTTATCTTTGCTTACGATTTCTTCAAGAAGAATGTTACCGTCGTTACGTCAACCTGAATATAGCGAGAATTGTTTTGCTAAGCTTACAGAACTTCACGGCTAGCTTCGTTTTTGTAAGCGTTCCTTCTTCGTTAATCTATGGAGAGAGAGAAGACATGAAATAGGCTGGGAGGATAGCCAGGTTGAACCCAGTTTGCTACACGGGCGCATTAGAAATAAAATTTAAAAAATGGTATGTGCACAACTATATTAGCGTTCGTCGTCATGGTTCATACCCTATCAGTCACACAGATAAATATATTAAGCTGCAGTCGTCTTCAAGCAAACTTGCATTCAAAAACGTAAAAAGGGCCAGCCAAAAGTGGCTACAAAGAATCTAGAGCTGTGATTGCGTATTGTGGCGATGAAGTTCTCATTCAGTTGAGGAGAGAGTGCATAGTGCTGGCGAAAGAAAACAAAGAACCACAAACTGATACTAGGTAGGCAAAAGAGACCTTCTAATGACGACCTCGTCACAAAATCGCGTTGCGTTACAGCCGTAAATTCTTGGAAGTATTACATTATTGAAAGTTTATACCGCGAAAGGTGTTGCTTTTGGGAAATTTTCTTGGCCTTTTAAAGCATATATACATGTTTTAAATATTGTATTCGAAAAAATACAAGGCCAAGAAAGGTCACAAGTATATATACCTGTACCTCAAACGATATCAGTTGGCATTGCTCACTAAGGTAGACGCATATAAATGGAACAATGCATAAGCAACCAAGAAACTGTAAAGTTTTTGCAAACTGCACTCCGAACTAAACGCCTGACTTGGAAGGCCTTTTCATCTTTGCATAGTTACACCAGTATGTCGCTCATGCGTGGCTTTAACTCGCTTCATTTGAATAGTCCATGGCCCGTAAAGCATGATAATAAGTTTAGCGTAATGCATGCGTTGCTCCCTTAGCCAATGTTAGTGTTTAAGTTGGGTCGCAAAGAGCATCGTCATTGCACACTCAATTGCACAAGACATTGATAACAGGGCACAAAGGTTTGTTTTGAAGCTAGCTAAAGTGTGTGGCGCTTCAGAATTGACTCGAAGCATTAAAGGACGCAGTCACATAGGCTACGCCTTATTGGTTCATCGGCATAAGCACTTACGGTAGCATTGCAATGTGATTATCTGAACGCTAACAGTTGACACAAAATTTGATTTCTTTATTAGTTGACGAGCACTCAATCACACCGAGCTGCAGGGAATAATAGAAACAGTTGCGCCTGTTGTTAGTAAAAACATGTGGCTGAACAATTTAAGTAGTCTGGCCCTGTAAGGAAAACAATCGGGAAAGCAATACCTGGTCTGTGCGTGCATGACCTAATGCTTTTTATCTATCTATCTATCTATCTATCTATCTATCTATCCATCTATCTATCTATCTATCTATCTATCTATCTATCTATCTATCTTCATTCATTCATTCATTCATTTATTCATTCTTTCTTTTTCGATTTTCCGGCACAGTGCACCCACCTCTCTGCTTCCACCATTTCGGATGAAGGCAGAACGAAAATCTGTTGATTGAGGCAACGAAAGTCCTGTCTTAATTTTGCTTCGGCCCAGAAGGTACCAAACTTTAAACTTGCTGAACAATAGCCTGGCATGAATTTCGAGCGGAACTTATATGTATTAAAAAATAGAGATGCATTCTAAAAAAAATGCATTAGGCTTTCAAAACGCCCCTACAGCCATCAAAGAAGCAGTAATTACAGCCGGGCTTCCAAAAGCAGAGACCAGCTTGCATTGCAATCTCGTGCCAAATTTGTATTCATTATGCATTAGGAAAAAAATGGGAATCCACGTTATGTGAAGCATGTGGAAGAAAGGTGACCATAATGCAATTTTTTAATTGAGCGACACGTCATGAAATGACCCTAAATTAATGTACAAAGGTTGATTTATTCATATGGGGGTTTAACGTCTCAAAACCACCATATGATTATGAGAGACGCCGTAGTGGAGGGCTCCGGAAATTTCGACCACCTGGGGTTCTTTAACATGCACCCAAATCTGAGCACACGGGCCTACAACATTTCCGCCTCCATCGGTAATGCAGCCGCCGCAGCCGGGATTCGATCCCGTGACCTGCGGGTCAGCAGCCGAGTACCTTAGCCATTAGGCCACCACGGCGAGGTAATGTACACAGGTCGCGCTCACATACGTATGTTGAAGAGTTGCAGATGTTTATATAACCAGTTTCTTGCACTTGCGCAATGATGCCAACTGGAAAATACCAGCAACACCAGAAGCTGATGTGAAGCGCTGATGCTCGCGAAGATGCTTGCCCTGGACACGGCTACGTAAATCAACTTCAGCGCTTGGCAACTAACCACATCTGACGTCAATTCGACGTGACGGCTGTATCAAAATAGTACGCATGTAATGTTTATAGGATTGGGTAGTGAGTGAGGGAGAATTTATTGGAAGGCAGAGAGGTCGGCCTGAGCTAGTTCGCTCTAGCCTGCTGTTCTACACAGGGGATAAGGGAAAGGGGAAGGAAAGAGGGATGAAGGGTGATGATGGGGACAAGAAGAGGTGGTGCGTATGTACAGTAGCCACTTAGCATAGTACCCTACAGTCTAGTTTCTAGTCCAGTGCTTTTTATAAAGTCTAGAACAGCCTTTGTAGCAGTTTTTGACACTGTTTGGTCGTTCATTGCTGACAATATGTGGCTTTCAATTAATGGTGTTCGTCCAATGCTTGCCAACGTTGCAGTTAACATTTTTCTTTGCGCCACGTATAATGCACAGTCACAAAGTATGTGTGCTATTGTTTCGCGCACTTCGCAGCGTTCACAATTTTGGCTGTCCGCACGGCCGATTAGGTGGGTGTAGTGGCGAGTGAAGGCGACGCCCAGGCGGATTCGGTGCAGTATATTAGCATGTATTCGGCTGATTTTATCTGGAAGACGAAAAGTCATACTGGGGTCTGTTTCCCGCAGGCGCTTGTTCCGGTGATCTGGTAGCGACCAGGAAGTGGCAGCGCATTCGCGCATGATTGATCTCAACAATGTGTTGACGTCACCTCGCGAGTAGGGTACTTCGACGTACATAGGAGCGTTGTATATTGCCGCTCTTGCTTCGCTATCGGCTGTTTCGTTGCCAACCAGGCCGCAGTGTCCAGGAATCCATTGGAGTGTAATCAAGTGACCGCTCCTGTGTGTTAAGTCAAATGCTTGGACGATTCCTGACGTTAACTCGTAAAATTGGCCTCTTCTTGAGCAAGAATGAATAGCTTGAAGCGCTGATTTTGAATCAGACAGAATCGTCCATTTACGCGGTGCTTGGTCGTTCACAAATTTTATGGCTTGTTGTATAGCAACAAGTTCTGCAGCTGTCGAAGATGACCTATGATCTAATTTTGCATAGGATTGGGTAGGCAGAACTGGAACCACTATTAACGTTTCACGAAGATTGGCGTCTATTTGAAAAGTAGTTCCGAGACCTGGAGTAGCTCTGTGGTAAAATGCTTCATTGGCACCCAGAATGCTTGGGTTCGATTCCAGCTGGGACTCGTCGGGTCGACGCTACCGACGTCGGGTATTTCTTAACACTCGCGCGTTAAAAATGCCCATGTGCGTTCTCGTCGTTCCTGAGCAGATACCAAGCTTCAATCACCTGTGGCACATACCCGCATACCAGCGGCACATACCTGTCCAGGGGGTATGGGCCACTGTCTGGCGGGAAGTATTTGACGACGTACGTGACGGGGTTTTGATATTATTCATGTCTTGACAAGCACGTCGTATTCGTCAAACGATCTTACCCTCTTATGCAAATTTATGGGCCACTGTCTGGCGGGAGGTATTTGACGACGTACGTGACGGGGTTTTGATATTATTCATGTCTTGACAAGCACGTCGTATTCGTCAAACGATCTTACCCTCTTATGCAAATTTTGGTTCTCGCCAAGTAAATGGGGCGACCACGAGAGCCACCGAACGTAAGCAGCTAGATAGATAGATAGATAGATAGATAGATAGATAGATAGATAGATAGATAGATAGATAGATAGATAGATAGATACGCTCAAATACGCCGAAGTTCACTAAGAAATGCTTCGCATTTAAAAGATACCATTCCTAACTAAGAATAATACTCACGGTAATTCAGGATCTGCCGCGTAAATCTACAATAGCACCGTTACCACGCCTTTCTGTTGATTTGTTTTTCCACGTCATAGATGCGGGTAGGGATGGTATAAGCTTTTGCGATAATGGCGTGTGTACGTGCCGGTAAATCAATAAAGCACGAAAAGTATATCAAAGCGAGTGGCCCATAAGAACCATGGGAAAACTTATCCGTTGCAGGATTACATGCCTTTGAGTGCAAAGGCTTAGTTTAGCAATCAATGTTACCGTTTATCGGTCGACATTACGCTTAAGCATTTCGTCAGTGCAAGCATTTGCTATACTAATCTCGCACTCCATCTAATCACCAGTCTAAAGCGAGAGTACCAAGTTGTTATCACTTTTCTCGACAAAACACATAGTAAAGCATCACGCTTTTCTGAGAAAGCGTCATATGTCTAGTTCTGGCTTATAAACAATGAACATGATTTAGCATATATAACACTACATAGTGTTATACCCGCTAAGTATTACTGTATAGTTTCTACTTGTTATTCTCGTTCTAACCATCTACGCTGCCTTCTTGTGTGGTATAATATATCTCTTTAACTTCAACACGATCAGCAGTTCATGAAGCTAAGAAAAGTATCGGAAAAGTGAATTTGGCCGTTTTAAGTTAGAAGCTCTTGGTATTGTGTAAAAAAGAGGACATTCCAGGTCTTCATTTCTTATATTGTCAGTAATTTTTGTAGCAATCAGACATCAATATTACAGCAATAGAAGTCTCTATGTGGTCAGCGAAATTTATGACAACCAAGGTGTAATTTTCCAATGGTTCGCCCTTTAATGGACACAGTTTCACTAGCGTCTGTAGTGTATAGAAGGCCTATAGTACAGTACCAAGTACTCTAAATCGTTCACTAGTTTTTTTTTTTAACACGTTTACTATGTAATATACGGAACTCACTTGCTGAACTCCGTGTCGAACGGTGGTGCCCCCGCAATCTCCCACAACAGCGCAGCTATGGTCAACCGGCTCGCCCTCCACCATCTCCTGATGCCGTAGAGCTCACGCTGAGCGGTACCCCATACTCAGAATACTTCGACCGTGTGCCCATCTTTCTATGTCTTATCTTTACTTCCCACTCTATCCTTTTTAATGCCTCCTTACCCCGTTCTCTCGCGAGCCACTGTTGAGGTGTCGCACTCTGATGCAGACAGTTACAGGGCTCACTTTTACCTTCTTTTCCCTCGTTTATAAATCATTCCCCCCATGTAATTTACATACGTAAACATATCTTTTTGTACAAACTTTTGGTGTGTCTGTGGATGTTGCGTTCCGTTGCGATGTTCTGTTGGATTGTAATTGATGTTCACCGTTCGTGAGAATAAATTTCTCTAAACACACTCTGAAATAATCCTCTGGCGTGGACATCAACAGGGACGACTCGTTGCTCTCCCATAGTAGTACATCCTACTCTGAATCGTCGAACACTTTTTTCTAAATTGAAATCTTCGGATATGAACGGCACTTTCTCCTCTCCCGCAGTAGAGAATACCAATACTTTAAATCATTAAACGCTTTTCTAAACACACACATTAGTGTTGCTTCTTCGAACGAGGACAGCTTAATGCTCGCCCATAATAGAGTGATTCCTACATTGAATTGTCGAAAATTTGTTCTAAACACACTGAAGGTGTCTTTAAACTTATTGTGACAACTAAATGTACTTCGATGGAGGCGGAAATGTTGTAGGCCCGTGTGCTCAGATTTGGGTGCACGTTAAAGAACCCCAGGTGGTCTAAATTTCCGGAGCCCTCCACTACGGCGTCTCTCATAATCATAGAGTGGTTTTGGGACGTTAAACCCCACATATCAATCAATCAATCAACTAAATGTACTTGTGAAGCTTATGCAGACAGCTTGTGCTCCTATGCCCCTTACCACTCCTTATACCAAAGACGTCTCGAAAATTATTGCGACCAATAAATGTACTCGGTGAGCATCAACTGGGGAAGTTTATCAAAGAGCAACAAGTTCACTGTGTTTACCATTGTAAGTTGTTATGACGTCATAAATGTCTTTATTGCGCCCATGAATGATCTTTCTGAGTTGGCTATTTGTCTATCAACACATTCTTACAGAAAGTGTGAGTAGTAAGCCTACATGTATCTGCGAGGAATAGGCTCTATTATGCTTTTACATTGAACTGTTTTCGTGTACAGTTCTACTTCGAGTATTATGTGGCTGTTCAAGAGGTGTTCTAGATAATTCTCGCCGTCTGTACGCAACGGGATCATGTAGTGATTTCTATACGCACTTTGCAGGAAAAAATGAGGTCGCTGAACTCAAGGTGCAAATTCTTGGCTCTCTTGTGAGCTGGAAAAAAATATTAACAGCCGGCTATTGTGGCATTTCAGACATCTCATAAGAGGACACAACTTTCAAATTTGGGATTTATTCACCCATGGCTGGTAGACCAAATGACCCCTCGGAATTCTGTGGCGGGAAAGCTCAAAGAAAAGGGCAGTGACCTCTAAAGGTGAAATAAGATATAGCAATTTTTTATCATTTGCTCTGGAAGACCCTGCCGTTTGCTAGATAAATATACACTCTGATAATCATAACAATAGTTATTTATCTTTCATATTTCTGACACCACGATAATCACCATGAAAGCCTGCCTATGACCAGAACAAGGCGAAGTACTATGTCTTGTTCCTCCTTTTAGCCCATTTCTACGCTTCCTGCGGTCACGCATTTTTGTCAAATGTCGTAATTTCTTCTGCCCACCTATTTTTTTTATGCTGACATCTGGTATCACGGCCTGCTACTTTTCACGGCCAGTTGTTGCCTTTGCTTCTCGCTGAACTCCCCTTTCTTATACTGCCATGTGGAACTTCATGTATTTTACCTTTATTGTACCCTTTCTTCTATGAAAAAAATTTTCGTCATTTTTATATATATTTTTTACACATGCGAAATTTTATGCTGTGCTTATTTCACGAATGCACGCGCACTTCACAGTGCACAGCCTTGGTGCTCCGTCATTCTGTTTGGCGGTATGTAAGAAGCAGTCTTAAGCATGTGCCCACGCAACAGCATGCTTCTGAACAACGAAGTGTTTTATACCAGCCATTGGCTGTAATCTGACAGGAGACAATTCTCATCATAATTATTTTCCGCATTTTACCTTCGTCCTCTCTTTCTTCTTTATCTTCGCTTCCGATGTACATGCGACGATTTGACTGGCATGAGATGGAAAAACCTTGATGGGATAGAAAACAAGTAGAAAGAGATGAAAAAAATAGAAAGGAAAAATAAATAGTGCTGAGGAAGAAGGAAAGGGGAAGCAGACAGATTGAAGCATGGCGGGAAAATAAAATCAAACAGCGAAGCATTGAGATAGAAAGCTAGAAAAATGCAGCAAGAGTGTGAAAGACGGGGCAGCAAAGAATCAGATAGAAAGGAATAGGTAGATGGAAACAGCAAAACCACGACACAGGAAAATATCAAGAAGGAGAGAAATACAAATACACACTGACAAGCAAGAAAAAAAACAGGGCGAAAAGTACACAGATTATTGTAAGAAGAAAAATAACTAAGCCCA
This sequence comes from Rhipicephalus annulatus, assembly GCA_013436015.1. NCBI lineage: Eukaryota > Metazoa > Arthropoda > Arachnida > Ixodida > Ixodidae > Rhipicephalus > Rhipicephalus annulatus. The sequence goes on from WOVY01015052.1 coordinate 95,163, forward strand.
GTTCTGCACTTTTTTCAAGCTTGGATGCACTAGTGCGAATGTGCCTATTTATTTTATATTAAATTTAACTGAAGCCTTGGTATCTATAAGCTTCCTTCGCTGGATGACGCAGTAGCTCTTCACATGGCTCTATAATATAACCGAATTAATAACCCGTTACATCAGCATGCCGCTTTACACAAGCGCGAAGCCAGAATTTTATTTTTGTTTTTTGAAAAGGGGGGGGGGGGCGCCATTTTGATTTCGGCAGGGGCACCATCCTAAAATGGCCATTTTTCGCTCTCTACGCCAAGACAAAAAGGATTTGGAGGGGAGGGGGGGGGGGGGCAGGGGCCCGGTGTGTGCTACCCTCTGGCTCTACGTAGCGTACACCGATCAGCCGTAAGCACACATGTCGCGTCAATGGCGTGTCGCTTCTCATCAGTGGCGTCAACAGAAACATCGGTCGTGCCTAAACTTTCGCCATACACAAATAATGTGTCATTTGACTTATATGCGAATTCCAGTTATATAAAAAGGAGTCTTGAATAGAATCTTCAATTCTTATCCATGAATGAAGCGCAAATTTTAACGCGAAGCCTGCTCGTCCAAAAAATATTGAGAATATAGGATTTTTTTTCTACTGTTCGTAAAAGGAGTCTGTGCAGAAGAGCAAATAACCTTTGTTTGCCACTCCAGCAAAAGTAAAGTTTGCCGGAACTCAGAAGCTGGGAAACTCGTGGTCAGATAAAACATTTTACTTATGGGATACGGATGAGGCAAGATCCTTGCAAAGCTCGAAGTGGGACAATACGGGCCATTATATTTGCGCAGACAACTCCTATAAAGGAAGCGGTGTGGTTTAAGAAACAAAAAACTCCTTATGACGTTTCCCCTTCTTGAGAGAACTTCATAATATTGTTATTTTTGGACTGGAAAAAAGAAACACTCGTATTTGCATGAATAATGGAAGCGGCGTGTATTGCTACAAGGGAAGAATTTTCAGAATAGGAACGCCTAAAGCTCAAAGGGAAAAGACAACTAATGGGAAGCTTTTATTTGTGATCGTTCCCTCAGGCTTGTAATATTTTAACGTCGAATTCCGACCGCAGGGATCTCTGTAGCTTAGATGCAGATTTTTGCTGTTATCATGTTTTACACCATAGTTCTAACAGCTGATGCAATTTGCTCGGCAACGTCTTTTGACAGTCGCTGTTATCTGGCTGCAAGCTGCGAATTGATGTTTTTAAGAATGCTTATGAAGTTTTCACACGCAGTGCGAGATGAATACAACAGAGGGCAGTTGTTTTCATAGGAGGCCACAGAAATCGGGGACCAGCGCTACTTCAATTTCTAGTTGCAGAACACATTGCTTCTCTTATGTTACGGCCAAGTGTTTTGACTCACTACAAATAAAACAATGTTTATCCTTCATCGTCATATACAGCAGACTTACACGAGGATATTATTAACCTACAGGAAAGGTAAAAGGTTCCAATGCCACTATCCCATTTATTCTTTTGGCAGTGTGGCCTAAGGAATTTTGAGCACCCCTGTGTGTCAAAGACAAAACAGTAATTTGGTGATATGCATATATTAACGCTTACCTACTTTAAATTTGTTTCCAATAAGTCTTTTTCAAAATACGCATAAGTACAAGGTTGCATGAAGAGGCACTGTACTCCACCGGTATTAGTACATCTGTCATACGTGCAAGTAGACGGCCATTCAGATTAAACAACATGCTTTTTAACGGTTGATTGATTGATATGTGTAGTTTAACGTCACAAAACCACTATATGATTATGAGAGACGCCGTAGTGGAAGGCTCCGGAAATTTCGACCGCCTGTGGTTCTTTAACGTGCACCCAAATCTGAGTACACGGGCCCACAACATTTCTGCCTTCATCGGAAATGCAGCCGCCGCAGCCGGGATTCGATCCCGCGACCTGCGGGTCAGCAGCCGGTTACCTTCGCCACTGGACCACCGCGGCGGGGCTGTTTCTTAACGGCACAAAACCTGAATTTATTATCAGTAATAATATTGACGTGTGATGGCAAAAGTGGTTAACGATTCAGGGTACTTCAAACTCTACTATATAGGGAGGGCAAGACGCTGTCCCAAATCGTGTCATCCTCGTTCAGCGATGCTGTGATTAGAGAAATTTATTCTCAGAAACAGTGGACATAATTACATTCCACAGAACATATCTACAGAACAGAACATGCAGAGACACAAAAGTCTTTTACAAAAATTATGGACCATCTCCCGGAATGGAAACCTGATGGGATGCGAAGCTGCAGCGCTACGCACGACGTTGACCCGGTTGAAACGGGCGGTGACAAGGGTGCTGGAAAAACGGTTTGAAGCAAAAGTCAGTGTTGGGATTACTAGAGGAAACATTTGTTTGAAACGCAGAGACACGGGAGGCGGGTTGGGTTTTTGCAGAAGTTTCAGCGCAGCTAAATGAGCCGAAAGAGCGTTTCCAGTCAACCTGCTGGCGAGCGTTGTGGTCTGTGGAGAGGGTGAAGTGATAGAGAAATGTTTTGTGAGGGGGCGGAAGAGCGGGCAGCTGTAGGCGCTGCAGTGGGCGTGCTGCAGGTAAGGGAGAGAGCGACGTCAGCGCGCACCTACGATGGAAGCTTGCGAGGATAGCGTGACGTGAACGCGCCGCTAGCTGCGGTGTGACATAAATGGCACCGCTCCAATACCTTCAAGTGAGGGGAACGCGTTGCGGCGCATTCGTACGGACGCACGTACGCACAGCGTTACACATGTTAGTCAAAGACGTGCTTTGCACATAAATGACATATATACATATGCACATTCGTGAAGTTGTTTGTAGGCGCTCGTCTTGTGTATGGTCTTTTCGTGCGCGCTTTCTATTCGAAGTGCGCGCGGCAAGTTTCCAGCGGCTAGGCGTTCTTCGCGTTCTTCGCGTGACTGCAGCATTCATTCCTTCGCCGCTGTGGTGAAACAATGCACAATGAAGGCTCAACTACATCTCCGAGAACACGGTCGCACTTTTCTGTTTTACCAATTTCTAAATAAAAAAAGAAGATTAACTACGTTTTTTTAATCCTACTTAGACTTACCTTAGGCAAAATCGCAAGAAGCGTCGGTAGCTAAAAGATGAATTAGACTGTAGTGGACGGTTCTCGGGAGCATAAAAAAGGTCCTGATTTTAAAATTTTTCTTTACAAAAACCTGTCACACTTACAAGTTATTTTTCACTATTGTAAGCCTCGTGAATCGCTAAAAAGTAGCACAAAGTACTTTTGAAGAGAATAATTTCTAGCCTATTTAATAATAAATTGTAAAATCAAGTGTAAATTTAAGACCGCGTGATGCGCTATAATAGTTGGCTCGGGTGAACTTGCGAGCCTCCACTACCTATGCGCAGCGTTTTCTGAGAATGCTCAAATGTGTTTTCAGAGCCCTTTAAATAAGATTCTTCGTGAACACCAGCTCATTCTCACCGGTGTGTAAGATAACGCAACAGCTAGCTTCATTTATTGAAAAATTTGCAACATATTTACCCAGAGAGTCTAGAATTTCGCGAGGCGTAATTTATGCTGCATTTCCGTCATGCCATGCAGTTCCTGGGAACGTTTTGGTAATTAAACTTCTTAGCATTATGAGTATCAAATACCTTTTGTTTCTGATATCTTAAGCAGCATGCAAGTAAAGTATACTCCTTCAGGGGTAATATTTATAACCCTGCTCTGTATACGAAGCAGCATTTTTTTTGTAGCCTCCACGAACCTCAAGAACATTCATTACATTTAGAGTACCTTTACGCCGCTACAGTGCACTCGATTATAATAAATATGCCCAGAGATTATATTGTTGGTAAGTGCGAATGCAGTCAAACTACGTGAATAGGTAGTAAACTAAAATGCACTTGAGGCGGAATTCCAGCTAAGGCAGTGGGAATTCTGGTTCATCCCTTCGGAACGTTGGTTACCGCTGTCTCAGCCCAAAGGAATACTGTTAAGCGTCCACCACTTCTGATTAGGCGTATTGATACTGGAATGTTTTTTTTTTTAGACTTCGCTGCGCGATCACAACGATCTCCGCCAGGTACCCGCGCATTCATTGCCGCTCCTATTGCGCCACATTGGATTACAATACCTTTTGTTTGCGACGCACTCAATGTGGTGAAACTGAAACACCAGAGCGTCCTACGACAGGAGATTGTTAAAGCTGGTTATAATATAAAATAATAATAGGTGTTAGCTACAGGCATGCACAGTCATAGCTACATGTAGAAAAAAACGGGTTAATGATTTAGAGTACGTGGTACTCCCCTATGCATGGGAGAGCATGAAGCGGTCCCGTGGGCCTAGACCGAACCGGAGAAAATTGAACGCTCGGATGTATGTTAATAAAAAGTGGTTAACGATTGAGAGAACTTAGTACTCTACTATGGGAGAACATATGTGTTTAGAAAATAATTATTGTCACAAACGTCACTATGATTCAACAGAACATTTTCTTCTTGAGCATACAGTAATAATGATGACAAAACACACATCATAAACATGAACAGGAATATGAGATGGCGTTGAAAGAACATGTACTTTGATGGTTCCCACAAACACAGCCACAAAAAAAAGCCGTCCCGAAGCAGTCAACAAAACGCCGCATGATTACATCGAACACTTCTCGAGCGTTCAGGATATTGACTTTTTGATGCAGGCACACGTTTGTGTCACCGATTGCACGTCAAAAACTCGAATTTCCTGGTAACTTTGGTCAAGGTCTCTGATATCGCCGTTTAGTGACACCCATGTTTTCGGTAATAGCAGCAAACTTTCTAACTTTTAAGATGCATCGTACTTGCGCTAGCTGATCAAAAGTTACTATGCGTGTGCGTAAATGTACTCAATGATTTCGACATTTCACTGTACCTTTGTACCTGCCACCGACATTGTAGCTGCTTTGTCTCAGTGTAACAGAACCGAGCCGAAGCGAGCCAACGTCTTTCGCTGGGAAAGCGCGTCCCCATTCAGAGGGCCGAGCTTAGACTTAACATGCGAAGCAACTTAAAGTCAAGCTCTCTCAGGTGTGCGTGGCCACCCTTACTGCGCGTGCGCAACATCTCACCAAAGCACTGCACAAACACGCTCACGTGCTAGCTCGTTCCGGCCTGTGTAGGGGAATTGGGTGAGACGCTGTGGCCTCTTCCCCTAGCCCTCTCTCAGCACTCATTTGATGACGTCGGGCAACAAGATTCTGCAGACGCGCGATGAACCAACACGTTGTATATTAATCAGAACGCACTGGCACCGGCTAACGCATTCGGATCGGCGCTGCTGGCTGGTGGAGAGGCTACAGCCCCTCCCCCAGCCACAAAGTGTATGGAGGACAAGCGACTTATACTTTTTCAGCAATTACGTGATGACGTTGGGCAACGAGATTGTGCAGACGCGCGGTGAACCAAAGCGTTTTATCCTAATGAGAACGCGCTGGCAAGCTCTAGTGCGTTCAGGCCAGAGTGAGTGGCTTTGGAAGGTGCTGTGACCCCTTACACTCTCTCAGTAATCACGTCACAGCGTCGGAGAACAAAATCCTGCAGACACGCGATGAATGCCCGTGCTCCCGCGTGTTGTGGCGATGAACCTGCGAGGCGTGCTGAACCAAGAGTTCGGGACGACTGACAGCAACAGAAACTACAGCGAATTCATGGTGTGGTCCACTTGCAAGGATGCATTTACATCGGGCAAGGTGCCTGTGATGAACGAGTCTGCATTATTTTAGTGGTTAACGGAGATATTTCAAGTGCGCTGACAGCACGCGATGGTGTTGAATAGCTACCGCGATACCACAATCACTGACGCATCCTGACGTGAACCTTCCCTTGTTGTCCTTCTTCTGTGATTCTCACGCTGCGAAAATACGCTCTTGTGCGCACTGTTATTGTTTTTCGGAGGCTGCTCTTTTTGCTGGGGGGGGGGGGGGGTGTCTCTCGTCGTTGCGCCAGTGTGCAAGCTAGTGCTCATTGCTCCCGCCAGAGGCGCAGCTGTGCTCTTCGTTTCACGACCACGTTTTACTACTCAGGTGACACTCGCTCTACCCTTGGCGCATGCTCTCTCTCTCGGCGCTCTTCCTTTCTCTTTCGCGGTACATCACTAAGTGCGCGAGGATACCGCTACTCAGTATGAACACCGCAGAAGCCAAGGTGACAATGTTGAGAGCTCACAATCAACGGTTTACCTGATTTACCTTCTGAAGCAAGCTCCTTCATCAATGTTGACTCCATGGATATGCAGGATTTTTTTATTTGATGCGTCTTCAGTTTGTCAAAGGAGCCTAAAGTCAGCTGCATTTTCAGAAAAAGTCACCAACACGCTACATTTTTGTGCTTGTATGGTTGTAGTTTGCCAATTTATTTACAGCAGGAGATGGTTACAACAACAAAAAACGCCTGAGTAAAACAATCAAGAAAGTTAAACGTCAATAAGCCGAAAGGAAAACGTAGATGGTAAGAAACTGCACTATGTGGTTGTTCGCGGGATGAATGAATATTTGTATTAATTAGTATTCTGTTCAAAGGGGAACGAAAGATTGTCATCAAGGAGCTTTGCTTCATTGTACAGCCATTATCAGAGTAGGGACACTTTGGTGAAAACCATCTGGTGGGTACATAGGCTGCACGAAGATTATCCAGACTGCGAAATATGGCCAAACCCACTGCGCACATAATAAGTACTTCACGCAGAAATGGTTCCACAAGAGGTGATTGATGTGGGTGACATTTTCAGCTACATGATTCTAAGCGCACAACTAATTTGCTTGTTTTGACGAATTAGGTGCAAGGAGGTATGGACGCTTTGGAGAGGCTCTAGGTACTCTATCAATTACTTTTCTGCTTTATAACACGATGAGGGTCGTTGAACACTATAAAATAATTTGAAAATTTCCCCGAGTTCTGAGTTAATAACAGAAGCCATGCGCGCACAATCCAAGATTGTGCGCCAGCACTCCCGCTCAACGACTACAATAATAATTTCATCTACCTCTCTGCCCCCATTCCCCTCATGTAGGGCTCTGATACCTATACCATCACTGATCTTTTCTATATTACAAAAGTCATTACGCATATCTGTTTGGAAGACTTCATTGGCTATCTATTTGAATTACTATTACATGTTTGTTGTATGTTGCATCGTTGGTTACTGCCACTGACACAGTAGTTGCAAATACGTAATTGTATTGTTTGTGGTTCTTAGGCACATAGTAAGCGTCAGTAGGCTACGTAGCTGAACCACGTTTGTAGATTTCTGATATTGTGGGTTTTAGTAATTGCATTAGTTAATGGGGAAACGGTAGTACCCATTAAAAATTAGCTCGAAGGCTTCACGTTTCAGACAGGGAGTGGGACTCTAGTTCAGTTGCAGTAACCATAAATCATCTCAACAATTAAGCGTGAAGCCCTTCGAGAAAGCAGTTCTGGGTACTTTTTCAAATTGCCTGCACCGCCGCGCTGGTCTAATGGCTAAGGTATACTCGGCTGCTGACCCGCAGGTCGCGGGATGGAATCCCGGCTGTGGCGTTTGCTTTTTGGATGCAGGCGAAAATACTGTAGTCCCATGCGCTCGTATTTGGGTGAACGTTAATAACCCCTGGTGATCAAACTTTCCGGAGCTCTCTACTATACGGCGTCTCTCATATTCATATGGTGGTTTTGGTACGTTAAGCTCCACATTTCCTCATCGCTTTAAATTGGGTGCCGTAAAATAAAATAAAATTCCTTTTCTGTTGGATGTCATCAATGTTTGGTAGAACAACAAAAAATAGCCCACCAATTTACCTAACTCAAATGTTAAACCATGCCCCTGAAGCAATAGAGGAAGTGCGCTTCCTCCGCAAGTGAGTCAGAAAAAAAGACGGAAAACGCCGGCGTGTGCACGATATAGTGCAGCATGAATTCTATGTTGCCTCCTTTCTACATGTGCGTTGAAAATAGTAACCGGCTCTGATAAATGTCTTCATTGGTACACCTCATGTTTTTTTTTAATCTTGTTGAGTGCCGTAGAACGAGGACTGAGCTGCGTGAGTCCAAATGAAGAATCACCAGCTTCGTCGAGATTCATGTGCCGCTCCTTCGAGTAACGTTTGTTCCGTCGCTGTTTCCCGCGCAAACACACGGGCGCTGCGCGGTGCAACTTCCCAACTGCTAAGTTCAGTTTCGACAACGGTGCATATCAAATGAACGTTCGTACGGGACGAAGCTCTGTCACGGAAGCTTTCCTGAGAACGTCTTGTGGGTTTGAGAGTGTGGTGAAGAGTTAGCTTTAAAAAAGGAAGGATGCCGTGCGAGCAGCCTCTTACAGCGTAAGTCCGCACTTGGTTTGACGAGAGAGAAATTCAAGAAAATGATAAAACAGCACGACCTGATTTCTGTGGAGGGCCATTTCCTCGCTGACGGGCTGGATGTCAAAAGATGTAGCGAGGTTTAGAGCCATGAATTACGCTGCAGTCGGGCATACCTAAACACGTCTGGAGGGTTGAAATCAGTGCCACACGCTAAATGGAGGAGGCGGTTGTGCACTTACGCTACGACGGAAAAAAAATGTCACCGTCATCAGCTGGCACGTGCTATCTTTATTTTCTCTACAGGGGAGTAGTTTAAACTATCGGCAACTTGGGCTCTGTCGTGCAATAGTTATCACGTGGATGTGCGCCGCAGTAATTGGACAAGCCCCACCACCACGTGTTGCTGGTGAGAGGGCCAAATCAAAACGTTACACGTGAAATATGGATAGAGAGCGAAAGAGTGACCTAAAAAAAGACATTCATTACGGAGAGAGAAAGGGAGATAACAAAATAGGAAGAAAAAACAGAGAAAAGTACAGGAAAGAAACACGGAAAGAAGATGAAATGACAGAGAAAACGTGGAGAACGAGACAAACAAACAAAGAGAAAGGGACGGATTCAAAGAGGGAAAAAAATACAGATAACTTTTTTAGACTTTGCCGCAGGAATGTTTTCAATGTAGTTTACGATTTTATTAAGGCATTCAACCGTATCCCTTAGTATTCCCCAATATAATGAACACTACTGTGTCTCACATTATGTCTATAAATATATATATATATATATATATATATATATATATATATATATATATATATATATATATATATATATATATCTTACGGTGTGTGACATCGACGCCCACACCAGTGTCAAAATCCAGCCTAGAGTGTTTATATAATTGCTATCGCATTAAAACACGCGGCGATGTGAGTGTTGTAGAAATATTGCACGCTCAATATTCTTGCAGTGAAAATTACCCGGATCTATCTAATTAAATGCTAAAAAAAGTTTCAAAAGGCTTGAAAGTTCTTCGAGGCACAGCATAACTGATTCCTATTCCACGAGACAAACGTAACTAAGCGGAGCAATCTAATGGGTTGATTCATAAACAATTACAGATAGCGTAGCTGCTGTTTCGAAACGTATACTGCAACCACTGAGAGGGTGTCTTCATGTGTTGGTTTGTTGGTATCTTTCTTTGTGTGTTTCTTTTTTTTTCTGGCTTGACGTGGTTATTACTCCTGACTTCACGGGCGGGACGGTGATGTCTGTGCCGAGTCACCGAGTTCTATCGCGGCGCGCACCCTAATTGTTCCGCGACAAGCCCGCTTCCACTCGGGTACATTTCAAGGATACCCGAGTCCAGGAGACATCGCGATGGCATTCTTTTTGCGTGCGTAGAGTAAACAACGGAGGACATTACAACAACGTCGCGGGGCAAGTGAGTTGCTACTGGAGTCGCACAACGTAGACAGCCGGAGTGGTGCCACGCGCCGTTGGCCTGCTTTTCTTGGTGCGCAAATACCATTCCCGGAAGGCCCGTAACGAAACCCAGATGTTCCCTGCTCGCATAGCGTGGCTTGGGACCTGGAGTCATCAATTACAGAAGGCGAGCAACGCCGGGTGACATCGTGATGGAAGTTATCCGATTCTCGGTAGCATATACATACAGCTCGTGTTCGCGAAGAGAGCAACATTTGCACGTCCCCCGGCATGCATGCCTGCGTTTGTTCAAGCGCCTCAGAGTGGCGGGTGCTGCGCGCGTTCCTAATCAAATAAGAAGCAGCTTGATAGTCTTATTGCCACGAACTCTCGCGAATAGTCAGAAGGGCGCTGGGATTAAACCCGCCACATGTGTGCTTGTGTGATTCACGCGTGGTTATTTTCCCGCGTCAGGTCGCGGGGTTAAAGAATGTCGCTCGCATATGGGGCTCCTTCCTGGACCGAGTTGTGTTACCGCTATTGCGTAGCTCAGAGAAACGCAGGATTAGTTTTCGGTCAGGTATCGTAACTGATCCTGTCAGGTGATTAGGAAAGATGAATGCCACAGCTGTCGACAGGCGTACGTCACCGTAAAAGCCGCCTGCGCAAACGTGTCATAGCGTGTGTCGAAAAGATCGGATTACAAGTAAAAATGCAATACCTTACGGTTCGACAAGTGAAGCATGTTAAGTATTTTTATTGAAATGGCCACTGTAACTGTAAAGCAACGTTTACAGCTAATCCTTTGTTGCCCTCCTATCTCTGGCTGTGGTTTTCAGCCATGGTAGCTTCGGGGACCTTTCAGAACTGCTGGAAGGGAAGAGGACCCTTTTGTAGGGAGGTAGAAAAAGTGACGGGGACAGGACGGGGAGCTGCGACAGCGTGAAACAGGTGCCTTTCTTTTCACGTATTTAACTAAAGTGCCCTGCCAGTTCGGTTCCAACAGTTCGTCAATACGCTCTGTTGTATCCAGTCACATCAACCAGTTTTCAGACATAATTTAAAAACTAATGTCAAAAGGTATAAATGGTATGGTTGCGAGCATTTGTCGTGGGAAACTTGCAACAAAATCTCATGGCGAACGGGAAACACTGGTCAAGCTTGCGGCTATGCAAATTCGCAGTGCGCTGAAGCATACCAGAAACCAGAAGGCCCCTGAACCACTGTCACGGGACATGGTGTGCCTCCGAAAACCTGTTTCTTCTTTTCGAGGATGACTTTTACAGATGCCCAAAAATGGACTCGTGGATCTCCTGCAGCGCTCGGAATTTCATATGAGGACGACTGATCTCGTCTACATTATCATAACAGAAAACGGCAAGTCAAACATCCATGTGTCTCTTACAAATAAACCGATACCTGTGAAGTGCCATTGTGGGTTGTTCAATGAAGCGCAGAATAAATCAACGAAGAGCCTACCCAGCGTCCATTTCGGGAAATTGATAGCTTCGTTCCCATTGTTTCTTCATAAAATTCTCGGTAAAGAAGGTGTAACTTGTTTGTTATCAATGCTTCTTGCACTAATTTATTATAGATTTGTTTCGTTGAGTGGCTCCTTTTTTTGCTGGGACTGTTTAATAGGGTGAAAGTGGCTATTGTCGTTATCAATTGTAAACGTGATAGCCTCAAATAGCCCGTTTCGCAGCAATTCCAGCGTTGGTGTAGGCGATGGCGTCGATGGTTATGAGCGAAAATTCATCATCTTGTGCGTGACCGAATAATCGAGAATGATGCAACGAAAATAAATAACGAAAATGTCCTGGTATAGTGGGGAACGAACTTGGGTCTTCTCCGTGGCAAGCGGGTGCTCTACCACAGAGCCCCAATTTCGAGGTGAATACAGTAAAATTAACTTGCTTTGCTTGGAAATGTAGCGAAAGCAGCATTCATGTTTCACAAACACACGCGTCCTGTATACATGATTCACAATGCAACATGAAATATTGCAGTATTAATCCGCTGTACAAGCGTACATTGCCTTAGAACAAAAGAACATGCCAATATCATAATGACTGCTAAAGCCAGTCAGCCACTACACACGCGTTACTGTGCCTATTCTGCTAAGACCCTGGCTGCAAAGCAAGTTCGAAATGATTTCGCTCACTTAATGCTTGAGGTACGCAGTCGGAACGTGATATCGTTATCGCGTTCAACTCTTAAAGACGAAGCTGAAGGGCACCCTTATCGTTTTACTTTTACAGAGAAAGCTGTTATGATATTACAAGGGGCGATTTGGGAACCATAGTTGTTCACCGCTGCAGCAGCCGCCGCCGTAGGTGTCCGTGACCGGTATCACGTGAAATAAGGGGGCTAGAGGGAAGCCTCACGTAGTGACTTGATTCTGGCAGACAGAAGGTCCGGCAAGCGTCCTTGAATCGGATGAAAAGCGCGCTAAGGACATCCGCTCCACTGGTTCTTCGTTGAAACTGTGTACAATTTTTGTTGTTGTTGTTGTTATTGGGACTCTTAGGCGCTGAGGATGCAAACTTGACGTACGAAGAGTGTCTCCCAATGTGTTTTTTTTACTAGTTACAGCAGTTTCGAAGACAGGAAGGAACAGTATATCTTTGTAGTGTCTTAATTTTTAGTGCGCAGAATCTCAACCTAAGATAATGTCGATGCCCCTATGGAAATCATAACTCTTTGTACAGTTAGTGGGTTACGATCTCGTATAAGTTAACAGCTGTATTTCTAATTACAACATCTGGAACTCCGCAATAGAGAGATATAGAAATAATACAAGAAAGATAGACAGGTTAGTTCGACAACGTCTAGTTTGTATACCCTACAGATTGGGAAAGGCGAATAAGGAACAAAAAGAGAGACAAATTGCGCACCTCACACCCAGTGCAAGCTTTCGCAGATGGTCGTTCCGTGATGTTGCCTTCAAGAATTATATAAAGGCTCGTGTGGCTTTCTAGGCTGACGTACATACTTGAAGACCATGCACCCCAGATTTTATCCTGAGCAAAGGGACAATCATCCAGGCTAAGGTCTCGAACTCGCCTCAGAAAGCGAGCCGCGGGACAATGAGTATGGTTGGAGCAGGGTGAAGGGCGGAGACTGAGAAAAAGGTTCGTTATCTTTTTTTACATATTTCATATATGGCTCGCTTCTGAACGTGATTTGATGCCGGATTCGAAGAAGCATATTAACACTAATCTCTATAACAAATGAACTCTGGCCCACAATTCTGAAATAAGTTTCGTTCTACGGTGATGTTCCAACAGTCTCTACATGGGCCACTTCAAGAAAAAAAATTGCTTAGAAGCAGACCTGTCTTTCCTACTTGCCTGAACAAAACACTATTATTCGCAACAGTCACACCAACAATGCTAGTAGCATTCAGCAAAGTATCAAGACTTTACTCCTTGAGAAGCTACAGGCCACGTACAGCCCTCGGGCAGCATGTTGGGGGGTGCCTGCCACAGGGAATAATATAAACAAAACTTGTACATCGGTCGTAAAACTTAAGGCGCTTGCTTCTGATGCGCTAGTATAGAGAAACAAGTGATAGCACTGCGGATGTCTCGTGCCAGCGAAGGCAATGGTCCACGGGGAAGGTCCCGTTGTAAATGTCAGGAACCGGTCTTCCGGTCTATATATCCGTAGTTACTCGGGTAAACTGTCTCGCAAAGTATGCCTATGGCATGACTGTTGTTTTCGATGTGATTGAAGGAGCTTTCCCGGAAGCAGGCGGGTCGTTTGTGTTAGCCTAATATGTTGTCTCATGTTAGGCCAAATTACGCTGCAATACGCGTGGTATAATTATGCCACGATGCTGCAACGGAAAGAGAAGCATTGGTCAGGTTATTGTAATGTATGTCTTCTGCTTATATGTTTCTTTATTATTTGCCTTTTACAAGCTATCTGTGACGCAGTGATAGCACTTTTTTGACAAGTAGCCAAACACATGCGTCAAATATGGCCGAGAAATAACGAGGGGGTGGGGGAGCATGCAGATACCCAAAGTAGGTTTCTTATTCGTCTTGGTGTTGTTTTGCATTTCCTATGATGAAGATGTATGAGGAACGTGCACAAGTGTTCTGGTGTCTACTTGCCCTAATTACAACATACCCGGAAAGTGGACAATTGTGTCTCCGTGTACTGGCATACAGTGCCACGAAATTATATACATGACATTTTCTTATATTTGGCGAACACTTACACTAACCTCAAGATTACGTGGTGGTTTTTACATATGCAGACAGTTTATAGCTGCGAAAGAAGGAGGGCCACTCTGTATCCACGGAAACCCGTGATTTTAAAATAAACAAGCACTTTCATTATGGCATATGGCACTTTCATGAGCAAACAAATATACCATGTACCAAGAAAGCTGATTTACACGCTCATCGATAGCAAGAAAAATAAACAAAACAAACACTGGTGCACCAACGAAGGCTATATTTGTACCGACGTACAGGTTCAACAAAAGAGAAATCCAGTGGCAGCGTCATTCTACTGTTCACATTCATACAGTATTTATATCCTCCACTAAATGCTGCTTGTCTATTGTGAAATTGCAGAAACTGCGTAGCACGTGTACCTAGCGCTGTTCGTGCTGTTCCTTTACCAAGCTTCTTATAACGCGAAAAAGTAAGAAAACATACAGAGAGGGAAAAAGCAGGGAATGTTGTCAGTAAACACCTAGGCCCTGCTCGGTGTGAATAGATCGTTTCCATAGGAAGATTTGAAAATTTGGTGTGTGACGAGCACACTTTCTTTTGCTGCGCTTTATAGGCTTTGTCTTTTTGCGACAATGGAGATATGTGTTCGTTTGCAGCGAGACTCATGAGATTGTTCCTTTTTTTCAGTTGTAGCGATGAAGGCACCAGCTTAGCGCTGACTGGAGGAGCAATCCCGTCTTTGGCGAGAGTGTGGTGCCCTTTTTTGCGTGGCGTGGGTGCCAGCTGCATATTTCTGAGGCGACTTAGCCATCTGACATTGTAATTTCTTGTGATTATTTCTGACAGTTAGGTAATTTTAAATATTCATCGTTTACTTCAACCTAGTTTTGAGTATTGCTACCCTCGTTTTAAGACGTATTGACTCTCTGATTGTGAATGGGATTACGTCATATGTGGTCTGGGGGTCGATGACAGCTGGACCAAGTGGCTCTGGACTCGATAGATATGTGGGGTTTAACGTCCCCAAACCACCATATGATTATGAGAGACGCTGTAGGGGAGGCCTCCGGAAATTTCGACCTTCTGGGGTTTTTTAACGTGCAGGCAAATCAGAGCACACGGGCCTACAACATTTCCGCCTCGATCTAAAATGCAGCTGCCGCAGCCGGGATTCGATCCCCCGACCTGCGGGTCAGCAGCCGAGTACCTTCCACTAGACCACCACGGTGGTTCTCAACTCGTTTAGTTCTATGCGTCGCTTCGAATAAAGCTAGAGAGAAATGTATTAACGCAAAGCTAGAAACGCTATAGCCGGGCTATTCCTGTCACATGCTACTTGAGTTGCTGGGGGATGATTCTGCAGTTTAGGAGGCCATCATTATGGTGATTGGGTTCATCATTTTAACAGAACCACTATTTTGACGGGCTCTTTTATACAACCACGATGACACCCTACCAAACAGTACATCTACACGTTATCTGTAGTGCATAAAAGTAACAAAATACAGGGGCACGATGAGGGCCCACACACCTACTGCTCATACACCTATGTCTTCTTTCGTACGCTATAGCCACACGGCAATGCAGTTTACAAGATTTGATGGTAGCGCCAGAACACACAGTCTAGCGGGTAGGCGCAGCAAAACCGAGTCTTCCAATGCGGGGGGGGGGGGAGGCGCTGCGAGCGCTCGATGGTGACGGACGCACTCCACATCGCCTCCATAGATTTTCTGCTATTTCTGCGGACATCCACCCTGGTACCCCTGAAACTTGGGTTTATCGTCACCGCCAAGTTCTTCGCTTCACCTAGACAACACCATCGTCCAGGTGGGTCCAGTTTTGACTTTAGGGACATCCTTCACTCCCGGCTACAACGCCACCTCGCTAAGGACTCTCAGCCTGGCGATGGCGACCGCTAACGTGGTTACGGGCTATGATCCTACCTCAAACCAAGTACTGTCCATGGAGATCTCATCCTCCGTAAACACTACGCCATCAGAAGACGAATACCTCGACGACATGGTGAGACTGTGGCAACGCAAGCAAGCGAAATTGAAGTCTTCGTCTCAACAACAACGAGACGCCACAGCGGGCCACCATTCCCCAGCCTTGCAAGAAACGCCGGCGCGCCATCCCTCCGGTGGTGTGCCTACCTCTGCTCCGTCCTCGCAGCCAGCGAAGCAACGCAAGTGGCGTCCGCGTCAGACTCCTCGCCTCTCTCGCGACGACTACATCGTAGTAGCGAAACCTCGCGTTCCCTGCGAGCTACGCACATTCGTCCCGGCCGATCGCGCGGGCGACGCCATCCGCAGCTACCTCGTCGACCGGACTACCACGCAAATTCAAGTATGGCCGATCTGGGAACAAAACATCATGGTCTGTAACACCACCAATTTTCCTATGGCACAGTGACTCCTCGGGGACTTCCAGCTGCAAGTGGGGGATCAGCAGCTGCCCGTTCGGGGCAATGCCAAGGCACCAGGGGATACATGCAAGGGCATCATCAACATAAACCCTGCTGAAAGCCCGAAGAAGATAAAGTCAGAACTGCATTGGCCTCGAGGTACTATCCTCGCGGTCCGCAAACTCGGAGATTCCGCGGCGGCGGTGGTGACTTTCGAGGGCACGAAGTTACCCCGCTTCCTCTTTTACCACTGCGTGGCGACGTATATCCGCGCCTACAAAAAAACGGTCCCTGTTTGCGCCAAGTGCGGTACCATCGGTCACCGACCACCTCAGTGTCCTCACGCCGCTCCAACCCAGTGTGCCAAATCTGGAACCCCCGCACCAGCAGGTCTGAATGCCCATGACTGCCACCCCAAGTGCCTCCTCTGCCACGGCGCCCATGAGACTGGGACCAGTGGCTGCACCGCAAAATATCGGAAACGCAAGCAGCCCTCAACATCTCCTCGAGGGACTACCTCATTTTCGTCACAGCCAGACAGCGGCACCAACCTGCATCAGTCGGCTCCACCACTCCACGCCGACACTCAGGCATTCCCACCGCTCGAAGCACCAGCGGCGGTACCTCAGTTGAGCAGATGGGCAGGAAATGCTGCTTCTAAGCCCCTCTCAACCCCTTCCATCGATCCTCCTTCTCCCGAACTTGCGGCCCTTTGCCAGCAAGTTGCGGCACTTCAAAGCAAAATTTTCTTTTAACTAAACAACTGGATCTCTTAAATAAGCGACTTCAACCCAACAACACTGTAATGCAAGGCCATCCGGTATTGCCTCCTCTGTTCAGGCGGCTACGCCAGCTACGTCCAAGCTTAGTCCTTGCGCTAAGTTCACTTCCATTAAACCGCCGGTTGAAGCAGCTATGTGTACTCCAGCACTCGGAACCGGTGCCGCATCTACTCCAGAAGCTCTTGAGGCTCCTGGGGCACCTCAGGTTCTCTTGCCCGCTAACCAAACTCTCTCTAGCGAGGAGCGCGCCCCGCGCATAGAGGAACGCCTTACGCGCGTCGAAGCTTCGATTAATCACCTCCTCACCAGCTTCTCTGTCCAACGCATAGTAGTAGAGGTTACCCAGGCTATACAAGCTTGGGCAATCACCCAGTTTCAACCCAAGGCATCGCGTTCCCACTCCTGCTCTGTGAGCAGTGAGGGTACAGCTCCACGGCGTCGTCGTAAGGTGGCTACCACCACCCCGCCGTCGGACAATCCGGCCTCCGTGCCCCTCCCTGCCTCTGCAGATTCCGAGCGGGACATGGAGGACCAAATTTAAAACCTAAGACAGTCACGATGGCTACCAATCGTACGTCCCGTTCAAACATTGCGTCTAAATTCGAGATCATACAGTGGAACCCTGGAGGCTTCGGGAACAGGCGAAAGCGTTCACATCTTTCCCTTTTCCTCAGCTCACTTGGCTATCAGCTGGCCGTCTTGGCGCTCCAAGAATCTGGCCCTGCTCCATCCCTTTCTGGATACTGCTCCTATGTAGGCGGCACCACCACATGCCTCCTCGTGCATAAAGCTTACACGGCGATACAGATTGACCTCGATCTGGATCTTCCTTACGACTACTGCATGACATCAGTGCTGTCTCAGTGGAGGGGCCAACCATCAATACATATCTTAAACATGTACTGTCCCCCTCGCCTTGCGAAAGCTTCGTTTGCGCATCTCTTTCATCGGGCGCTGCGTATAGCGGCCCGACAACCACTGGTGATTGTCGGGGACTTTAATGCCTCCAGCCTTCACTGGGGTTACCACTACGAGAAGGCCCGGGAAGAGAGCTCAAGGAGCTTATTTCCTCGCTGAGCCTCACGCTTCTTACCGATCCGGCACAACCCACACGTTCCGGCAACTCGGTCACGCGAGACACATGTCCCGACCTCTCCCTCACCCGTCACATCCACGATGCTACATGGGAAAATTTAGGCGAAACCCTAGGCAGCGATCACTTTTTACTCCGCATTTCGTTCACACCGTGGCAGAAAAAGCGCCAACACTGGGGCCAAGCCCGTCTCACCGATTGGACTCAGTTCAGAATGCAACCATTCCCCGTCGTCCTCTCCTCGACCGAATATGCAGCGTGGGTATCATACGCCCTCCATATGAAAAAAAAAGCGAACACTCGCACCCTTGCAACCTCTAATTTGACTTCTGCAATCGATCCACACCTCCTACATCTTTGGCACGCTCGCCGCGGGCTCATAAGGCGCTGGAAACGCAACAAACTTAATCGGAAACTTCGCGCTCGCATTGGGGCGCTCACTGCAGAGGCGGCCGCATACTCTGCACAACTTTCCGGTGCTAACTGGGCAGACACCTCTTCGAAGGCTGCAAACCAGATGAGCTCTAAGAGTGCGTGGCGACTCTTTAGAAGCCTTCTCAATCCCTCCACCACTAGGGGAGAAACGCAACGCCAGCTCCACCGTGCTCTGCATGCCTTTCAGGGCACCACGGATGAACTCGCGCGAGAATTTGTGACCGCTACATCTGCCGCACAATTGATCCCGCAGTCCCAGCATATATGTATTCCGGAACCTCCACCACCGACCTCGACGCCCCATACACGCTTTCCGATTTGCGATTTGCACTCATGAAAATGCGACGGGGCACGGCCCCTGGATGCGACGGAATCACTGTATCGCTCCTGGCAAATCTTCCCGACCAAGCACACCTCTCGCTACTCCACCTTATAAATTCGATATGGGACGGCTCTCCGCTTCCAACGGAATGGACCACATCGGTCGTGACATTCATACCCAAATCGGCAATGTCCGTTAGTATCGAGACACTGAGACCCATCTCATTTACGTCTTGCGCAGGCAAACTCCTAGGAACCATGGTTCGCGAACGCCTTTCCGCCTATTTGGTGGCCAGGAGGACATTTGCCGACACAATGTTTGGCTTTCGCCTGCATCTGTCGGCGCAGGACGTCCTGCTCCAGCTTCAACACGATATCACAGAGCCGACTACTATGCACCATAACGATAAAGCCGTGCTTGCTCTCGATCTCGGCGGGGCGTTCGACAACGTCAAGCACAGCACTATACTCACTAACCTGTCTACCACAAACGGCGGACAGAAGACTTTCAACTACATTCGCGCCTTTCTATCACATCGCACCGCCTTCGTTCGCCTCAATTCTACCGAACACGGCCCGTACTTATTAGGCACGCGGGGTACACCTCAAGAGGCAGTCCTGTCTCCTCTGCTTTTTAACCTGGTGATGATGAACCTCCCCTCTCTTCTAAGCGAGGTCGAGGGAATACAACACGCACTATATGCGAACGATATCACAATCTGGACCAACACCGGCTCCTTAGCGCAAATCGAAGAACGCCTGCAAAAGGCTGCCCTTCTGGTGGACACCTACGCTGGTTCATGCGGCCTGGAGTGCTCTCCAGCTAAATCAGCTCTTCTTTCAGTCTCTCCGCTACCGCCGCCTCAAAATTTTCTTCTGTCCGGGCCCGTCCCGTCAGTGCAAAATATTCGGGTTCTTGGCCTTCACCTCACATCGTCCTTGGATCCAAAGGGCACAATAGCAGGCCTCAGACGCACCAGCGAACAGGTGAGCCGCATGATACGGCGAGTTTCTACCAAGCGCGGTGGCCTCCGCGGGTCTCAGTCCCTCCGATTGGCCCGCGCGTTTGTGACCAGTCGCGTCCTCTACGCCTTGCCTTACCTTCGCCTGCGTCGTCGACACGAGCACCAGCTGGACGTCCTTCTTCGTTCAGTATACAAACGCGCTCTGGACCTACCTATTGCAACTTCCAACAGCTGATTCACGGCTCTGGGGGTACACAACACATTTGCAGGGAGGCGCGAAGCTCATCGCGTTAACCAAATCAATTGACTGTCGCAGACGCCTTCAGGGCGCCGTCTTCTACGCAGACTTGGCCTTAACCCGATATCTGACCAAGACCCTCTGCAGCCGGTACCAGAGCTCTGGCGTCAAAAGCTATGGGTGGAACCTCTACCCCGTAATATGAACCCCGACCTCCATCCTGGCCGTAGACTAGCACGCGCCGTGGCCCTTCATACGCGACACTCCGATTGTCCTGGTGTTTTCTACGGGAACGTCTCGGGTCCCTCCCCCTCGGGTCACTTCACGGCTGCCGTGATTACAGAGGCCAAACAGGACGATGGCCTCTCCTTTCGAGCAGACACAGTAACGCACGCTGAAGAGGTTGCCATAGCTTTGGCCGCCTCTCACCCTGCCTCACGCACCATCCTGACGGACTCGCGCTCGGCCTGTTCTCCGTACCTTCAGGGTTCCATTGCCCCGCTGGCGGCTAGCCTACTACAGGCAGCCTCTTGGTGCTTTAACCCTCATCTCATTCGTATAGTCTGGACCCCAGGCCACTTGGGCCTGCCCGGCACGAGGCGGCAAATGCCGCTGCCCGCGCTTTTCCTGTCCGGGCCGTTGCCCCTCCATGTCCCGAGACGGAATCTGGCAATACCAAGCTGACGCGCTTTCGTGAAATTTTGGCTTATTACCGGGCTTCGCGCAGCCTCTACCCAGACCCCGCACGCGGTTTGGAGAAAACGGACGAACGACTGCTACGCCGCCTGCAGACGAGCACCTTTATCAGTCCGGCGGTCGCCAGGCACTTTTTGCCGGAAATCAATGGCACCTGCTCGACCTGTCATGTCCTTGCCGACACATATCATGTCGTAGCGTCGTGCCCAGTTAATCCCGTCCTTTTCTCATCCCCTTTTCCTATCCCAACTAGAGAGGCTTGGGAGGAGCACCTGCTCGGCTGCTCTACCTTGGCTGCGCAACGCTCCTTGGTGGAGCGCGCACGCGCAGCTTCTAGCTCCACTGGCGTCCCGGAATAGGGTCTTGCCACTCTAGCACGCCGATGGGCCACGTCGGCACTCTCTAGTAGACTTTTTCTGAAATAAATGTTTTTTACCACCACCACCAATGCGTTGCCTTGCGAGTAGACGCAGCAAAACCGAACTTGCACGTGCATATGATTTTATTTTTTAGTTGTGAGCAAGCGGTCACGGCTGATTATGTAAGCGCCCAGGAAGCGTTCTTTGGAAACGTGCCAAAAAGGGCACTTACACTTCAGCGTGTCACTGTGTTCAGCGAGCGTTTCATTTTCTTAGTATCCCTGGCGGTTGGTACCAACAATGCTGAGGCGGCCCAAAGAGCTTCGTCGCGCCCTCTGGAGCTACTGTCGTGTGCCTATATGTGTTGACCCCGGTACGAGTTCTTTCAAGTATGCTTGGGCCTGATTGATAGTGTCCGTCCCCCTTAAGTGGCCCTTCACGATACGAAAGGCAGCCGGCGCATTTCCACTTCGTTAATACCGCACCCGCCAGCGGCACTCACACGCTTTCTGTGTGCCATAACACTTACGGCATATGAGGTGCTCTTGTCAAATCAAAGTCTTTCAGAACGTCACAAATATGTGGACGACAACACCAAAACCACGTGGCACGTGTCCAAAGAATTCTGTCACAATACAGGTGGATGCACCAGTCATTAGATCACAATCACTATAGCGCCAACCCCACTGGAGTGTGTAGCTTTTGGGGTACCATTACTGTTTGTCAGTAGCCTCTTCTAGTAGGAAGACACGGTCGACGTATGGGGCTAGGCAGTGGACGCCGCATTTTTAGGCGGTAATGTCACTTCGGTACACGCAAGACACGATTCGGTTGCCGTACATGAATGAAAAGTGCGCCCAGTATCCCGCACTGTACTTTATGAAGTGCTCGTTTCCTTCACTTTAGCTAATTTATGTTGGGACGTGGGTGACGTCATCAACGCGTGTAATGTCGCCATGTGAAAGCAGCAGTTAATTACGCGTAGTTAGTAGAATGGCCTGTCATATGCAAAGCCATTTGCTGTAAAAACCACGACTGCTGTAAAAAAACTACGACAGCCTCTAATTTAGCAGGTGTCATTTTTATTTTTAAGAAAAGCTGCAACCGTCACTATCACCACATTCATTTTCGTACAAAACATATATGCTTGCAGAAGTATACAGGGAAAGGTCTCTGAGTACCTTGTAGAAGGGGCCCTCTGGTCAGAATAAGTATTATGAAAGATATCACCTACGGGGTAGGCTACAACAACGTTCCAGTGTGAATATTGTTACGAAAAAAAACGTACTACCAAATGGAACAGTTTACCGCTACACAACTGCATGCATAACAAGAACTGCTTAAACATTTTACAATGTAGCAAATCAAGATTAGTGATGAAATGAAGAATGAAATAACAGTCACTATTATATGGCATTAAGGCTGCTTGTGAAATTTGGCAGTGAATCATCCCTCAAGGAACGTGACAATTTTGAGCACACTGTTCACAGCGAGTTGATACCTGTATGGGAGAAGCTGGTAAGGTACAGCACCTGATCTGATTGATCATATAACTCAGAACTTTAGGTGCTTTTGTGTGCGTGCTATGATGCATTTTAGCTCAAAAAATAGTGCGCATAAATTTCAAGTGCGTGCCGTGGCTTGCTTTCACCGAGTGAGCTTGCGACACCACAATGAAAAATTGACAAATATGAAAAGTGTAACGCATAAAGTCTATACACATGATGTGTAGCTTGCTGAGCAGTTGCGCTGTTTATTAATCACCGACCGAATGTTGACTTGTTTAGCGCCATACATACGCAAGATTGACAAAGGTATATATCTCTTCGTAAGTGGTGTTTACTGTTTAATGGCTCGGTTACCTCTGATAACATAAAAGATTATAGGAGTCGCTATAGCATTACTTATTGCGAACAAAATTAGCAAAGTTCTTGAAAGTATGGGTATGGGCTATCAGCGACTAATTGGCCAATGAGCTGGAACACTCACATATGGGCCTCACGAGGTAGAGATGTTTTATGACAGAAAGACTACTCTTTCCAACTTTTCAAGACTACTATAGAGCAACACACATTCTAGTCTAATTATTAAATTCTTATGGAAATTTCTTTTCGACAGGTGCAATAATATTACGTGGAGCGACACCTGCGGAATAAGAGCCGAGTCGAACTAAGTGACAAAAAGAATAAATTGACATCAGGTGAGAACGAGGGAAGAAAAAAAAACTTTCTACAACGTAACCTAAAGGGAACTTTAGTGGTGTGGTAAATCTTTAAATAAAAGGAGCCAATGGGTAGTACTACAGTCGTGTACCGTATGCGCAATTTACGAGTGTATATGTATTAGTAACCAGCGCTTGAACAAAGGCCGTGCAAGCCTTGACTAAGAACGGCTTCGCTACTAAAACTCTGTTTCCATCGCCGCCCTTCCTTATAGCAACTAAAAGTTTTTTACAGCAAAACAGATGTGTACCCTCGTGAGTAAGCTCGTAAAGGATTTTCGCACATACTTTTCGATGTAGGTTCAACCTTCTCCAAAACGCCAATGACGCCTCATTAGCTCCAATCATACGCGCACGAAGTTCGCCGTGGTCTCAGTAGACTTGCCTCGGCAGCGCTGCAGTCCCGCGAGGTCCATGTTGGGCCTGCCTACGCAAATATTCAGAGTGCAAGCAGGGCCTGACTATTTGCTGCATGTAAAGTGCTGCTATACTCTGACACGCGTGCATTGTGTGTCGTGGCGTCTCGGCTAATTATAGCCAGCAGCACGAGTACAGCATGGTAGCTTTCATGACTCAAGCAAAGACAAACTTGTGGGAAGAGTGCCCACGGGAAGTTATCCCCGTGGTATGCATCTGCCCGCTCGTTAAACACTGCGTCAAGTTCTTTCCTGCATGGCCCCCTGCTCTATTGCCGAACCAACGCAAATTCAGCGAAACCCACAGCAGTTGATCGGAAGAAGCAGGTTGGTATAGTGCGGAATTTTCAGTGCTCTATAGTGAAAAAGTTTCAAATTTTTATGTGCTTACTGCAACTTGAAACTGTTTCAGCCATTAGGCATTCAGTTGATTAAGTCGTGGGCACGGGTAGCTGGTGTGCCGTTTAGTGGAAGACAACCTCTGCAGCGCCAAGCCATAAGCGAAGGGCAAAGCGACTATAACTAATGATTCCCCGTTGTCTGTAAGCTTGTGGCTCCTTCTTATTTAGCGCTGCAGCTCTAGCATTTCAGTGCTTCAAACTTTCACTGTCGTGTTCAAGATGTAATTTGTGCCCCACCTGTACCATATAATCCTTCGTTTCTAATATAAATAGTAATTGTTGCGATTTTACGTCTACAAACAATGAAATCATTATGAAAAACGCCATTACAGAAAATTTTGACCACTTGGTGTTCTTTAACGTGCACCTTATTCTATGGACCCCAGCCATTTTCACCACAACCTAAAATCCGGTGACCACCATTGCGACGGCGCAGCCACACTTTGCTCTCCCCGATTCCTTCCTTATACTAGGTTACCGTCAACAAACCTATATAGTGAAGAGTGCAAAAGGCACTATCGTGACGTGTGTGGCGCGAGTGCTAATTGCTAAAAGGCTGTTTGGCGTGCACGCATTTCGAGTGACTAAGCTATGTATTTCGAGAAACAAACCATTTTGTTAGCGGCTATAATGTCTTAAACGACATCACAACTTTTTAAATGGGAATCATTTCTTAGCGAACTTCGGCAACTTTGAGCGTATATATCTCTCTATCTATCTAGCCGCCTACGACTTTTAGCTCTCCTGGCCGTTTCGATAATGTTATCGATACCAAACATGGTATGGCATAACATGACTGTATGAAGAACATATTTGACTACTCATAACATGAAAAGCATGATATGTATGTCATGGATATCATGATTTACATTTCATGGTCCTGCAGCTCTTGTGGTGGTTTCGTTCACAAGGCATCTTGCAAAACTGGTATGGTATGACATGATTGCATGGTGAACACAAGCGACAGACCTTAACATGAAAATCATGACATGCGTGTCATGTAACAACATGACTACAGGCCACGCTCATGATGCGCTCGTGGCCGTTTCGCTAGCGTCACATATACCAAGTTCGGTAGTACGGTATGTGAATGAATGACGAAGGTATGTGACTGGTGCAAACATGGTAATCATGAGATGCGTGTCATGTAACAACATGACTACATGCCACGCTCATGATGCACTGGCGGCCATTTCGCTAGCTTCAGTTATACCAAATTTGGTAATACAGAACGTGAATGTAGGAGGAAGGTATGATACGGTTGCAAACATGATAAACATGAGATACGTCTCATGTAGCATCATGACTACAAGCTACACTCATGATGCGCTCGCGGCCGTTTCACTAGCTTCATATGTACCAAACTCGGCATTACGCGACGCCAACGAATGACATAGGTAAATGACACATCCAAACATGACAATCACGACATGCGTGTCGTGTAACAGTATGACCACATGCCACACTCATGATGCGCTCGCGGCCATTTCGCTAGCTTCACATATGCCATATTTGGTATTACGTGACGCCAATGGATTACGAAGGTATGTGACTGGTGCAAACATGATAATCAGGAGATGCGTGTCATGTGAGAACATGACTACATGCCGCAGTCAAGGCGCCAATACATTCCGACATGAGGCAGTGCACGTGCTCACCGGCATTCATTTCGTCGCGTCACGCCGGCGTTGCCACGACAGGCGCTCGTCCTGCCGTCACCCCCGGAAGCTTTTCCGGGGGTGACGGTCCTGCCATATACTCGCAGGCACGCGCCACACTGCGTTGCTTTGACGCCTACGCATTTCAGCGCTTCCGGCGTCCCTCCGTCACGAAAAGAGGGAGACACAATGTTGTCTGGGTAACGAATCGGCGCGAAATGCAGCATATCACAATTCGTGCCAGTTACCCTCGGGCCGCGCCGACGGAGGCTGGTCGCGTTTGGCGTCAGACAATAGAATGCTCGTGTTTTGCTAACGTAGCGTCACTGTGCCAGGCGTGCACGTGCGTCAACACTACATTGGAGTATGTTGGGCCTTCCATGATGCGCTCGCGGCCGTTGCGCTAGCTCCGCATATACCAAACTTGGTGTTACGTGACGTCAATGAATGACGAAACATATGACAGGTTCAAACATGATAATCTTGACTCGCGCGTCATGTAAGAACATGACAACATACCACGCTCATAGCATTCTCGCGGACGTTTCGCTCGCTCCGCAAATACTAAATGCGGTATCACATGAGGTGAATAGATGACGAAGGTAAACGAAACATCCAAGCATGACAATCATGACACGGAGGGCATGTACGGCATCTTTTACTTCCACCTCGTAACGTTGTGCTGATTTTGAAGTGACATATCAACATTTCTCATTCATGCTTCGCATATCATCGATTCTCACTGTACATGAGATCTACCATTTTTTTTTCCTTTCTATGAAAACCATGTTTCGATCCCTGTGAGTCTCAGCTTGCCGCCGGCAGAACCGAACGTACAGGTTTGGTCTCTGCCATGCTGCAATTAGGCTTTTCATATATATTGATTTCATCACATTTACATCAAAATCACTATGTGACAGTTCAAAATGTACAAACGACCTGTCAAGGGCTTTCCTTGGTTTTATTGTTTATCTGGCTTGTTAAAGTTGTGTCAAACAAAAAGAAATTCACCCTTCGCTTCCCCTTTTTTGTTACACTGAGCGCACTTCCACTATAAAATGGCTGATATTGTTTCTTCACAGGTTCATCTGTACGCTACAAGAACACGTATCCTTAGTGTACCTGCGAACATATCCCACCAGCTGTTATGTGTACATGTCTAATCAATATTTCTTGCCGGCCAAATGTATTAGATCACCTATGTTAGCCGAATGAGGCAAGTAAGGTCACTTTCTTCTATGGTTACAAAGGCACTGGTGCTTCACGTGCGTTCGCACGCTTCAGCAAAACCCACCAGCTAAAAATAACGCCCCATAACTTCCCTTTTCCCATATCCACATTTTTCACAATTAGACTATGTCCATTAAAAGCCGTCACGATGCTTCAGGGGTTCCACAGCGCATCGTTTTGGGTCCTCTATTGTTTCAAATTATGTCAACGATATCTCTGCAGGAATTTCATCATCTATATGGTTGTTCGCGGATGACTGTGTTGTGTACAATTTTCGATCCCGATGATGCAACAGAACTTCAGAAAGACTTATCACTGATTCATAGCTGGTGTATCAAATGAAAAATGAATTCGAATGTAAAAAAAGTGTGTACATATTTCGTTTACTAAATAGATGAAAACGTGTCATCTCAACAATGTACAGTTAAAACAAGATAGTACATTTAGGTATCTAGGTGTGCTACTATCATCTGAGTGCTCATGGAGGCCCCAGGTGGGCACTCTCAAAGCGAAAGCTGGTAAGGCCTTAAATTTTATTCAAAGAAACCTGCGATGCTCGCATGTGAATTTAAAGCGCATGGTACACACTACTTCTATTAGACCTATCTTGGGATACGGTTGCGTTGTGTGGGACCCCGCCGAGATAACCTTCATTGCTGCTCTTGAAGAAATTCAGAATCGCGCTGATAGGTTCCTCTTGGGACTGTACGGAAGGTGGCACAGCTGCACTGCAATGAATGCTGAGCTAGGATGGGAGTGTCTTTCCGACTGCCGCCATAAACAGAGATTGAATATGCTTTATATGATTTACAATAATAAAACTAGAATTAATAAAGACATTTGTCTACACAAAATTCATTACATATCAAAACGTTTTGATCATAGTTGCAAGATCCTGGAATACCAAGCTAAAATGAACATGTCTGCCAATTCATTTTTTCCCCAGAACAACTAAACAGTAGACTAAGCTAACTGTAAAACAACTACATAGTTTGAATAAAGATTTATTTTATTTATTGCTGTAAGTCCGTGCTGTAAGCTGAACGATGATGTATTTATGTGTGAAGATAGCTGTATTATATGTATGAACAAAGGTTTATTTCTGTTATCGATGTATTTTGTGTGCGTACAATGATGTACGTCATTGGTTAATGTAACCCCCCCCTTCCCCACTTCAATAGCTTCGGGTGCTGTGGGATATTTCATGAGTATAGAATAAATAAGAAAAATCTCATAGCGACAGTATGGAATGTCACAGCATCGACATAAGGGAGCACTCAAATGCTTTTGGAGAAAGGGGCTTAAGAAGCTCGAGTAGTGGTCCAAGGAAATAAAAACGGCATTTGAAATTATGAAAGCGCAGGAAATCCCTGCCCATGAAGGGCAAACACGCAAAACAAGTGCGTTTTTTTCACTGTTTATCTTTATTATCAGTAACTAACAAGCCCGATCGTCTTCATTATTATTTATCTGAACACCATTTAAATCGCGGCTGCAGCAAACTGATAATGCACCAGTAATTTCCCACATTGCCGCAGTATGATATGGTTTTATAAAATATCACAAATGTGAACAGTGAACAGAACCCTAAACAAAATTAGCACAAAGCACTCGGCATTGCAGCTTCGCAACATGGTTTTATGAATATGTGTTCTTTCAGCTCCTTTTTGGTTGTTATTGGTTGTGGTGTATATTGGTACTGCCCCAACCGACTTTCTTGTCAACTTCCGGTTCTTGTGTGTTGCACAAACAATGTAACCTCATGCAAAAGAGAAACTCAAGCGCGTCTAAACCGAATAATCAAGCACGGATGCAACGCAGCTGCAAATGAAAGATTCGCCCATGAGACGTCTCGAAGCGTCTCGTACTTACTTATTCATATTCTTTAGTAAAGCAAACTAAATGTTCATAAGGGGAATAGAAAAGAGGCGTATACATAGCGTGAATCACCGTAGAATGCGCCGTAGAAAATCAATTCTTGGCGTTCTTCCACAGCCCCTCTATTTCAATTGCGCTGTCACGCCCGGGACTTTCTTTCCGAGTGATGATGAAACACCTGCGTCTTATTCACGTCCATAGTGCGTACGAGCTATTGAAAGACACACAAATTCGGCGCCCTTCTAGCTGAGACTGTAAGCGACACACGTAGTGAGGCAAGCGCGACGATCCAGACATCGACAGAAGCACAGCTTCGCATGGTTTCTGTTCTGCAACGCTTCTTCTCTAGTTGTTACGATGGCGGCGTATTGACTTGTGTATTTACACAATGCGTCATAAATACTAAATATCAATTATGCCATGTTTAGGACAAGAGTGAATTTACCTCAACGTGCTGAAACTCGCGGGGAGTTCAGTGACACTACTTAAGGGTACCTGTATTTCGTATTTAGGGTGGTGACAGGCATCCAATTGAAATTACTATTCGTTGCTTCAGTTTCTAACTTCATATTGACATAATATTAAATCTTGGTACAAGCAGCTGTCTAAAAATCCTAAATAACAGGTAAAAATAGGTTAACTTGAAGCATCAGTGCGGCAAAAGAGTGAACGCAGGACACATCATCCGCCTCGCATGTGCACTATCTGAAATGGCTAACCTCCCTGTCCTTCCTCTTTCGATCCTCCTCCTCCTCATCGTAACCATGAAGATATCAGGGCTGCCACTGTTCCGTTGGTATAATTAGGCTTTTTTAGTAACTTTAAAGACGACAGTCTTTTTGGGGACCTTCTACGCAAAAAGTTTGTTCTGTCTGTCTGTCTGTCTGTCTGTCTGTCTGTCTGTCTGTCTGTCTGTCTGTCTGTCTGTCTGTCTGTCTGTCTGTCTGTCTGTCTGTCTGTCTGTACGTTTGTATGTTTGTCCACCCTTAACGGTACGGAAAATGGTATCAAAGTGGCTAAACCATACCCCAAACGGCCGACCCCATCCGCATCGCCCTCCAATATTGCTCAATGTTAAGCGTTCATACTTGTGCTAGTGTCAATTAAAAAGCAATAATTACGCATATCTAAGGCATCATAACAACCCGTCAATAATATGTATGTGTATTTTTTACTCGAAAAGGCATACATAAGTAATTCTAAGGACCGTAGCGTCTATCACGCTTCACTAACCATGCAACGCTTGCACGAAAAGGCAAGTGTTTCCAACGCTTTGCTAAGACGACATAGTGGTGGCACCTACCGGTCGCCTTGCGTTCTACACTTTATCACCTCAGAGACCGGCGCGCACGCCACACGCTTCATTTTCCAGGACAACTGCCAGGTAGGGCTCATGCCTCACGTGTGACGTGACCTGATGCGCTCGTTTGCCTCCGCTGCATGCTCGAGGCACTCTAACGCAGCGCCTCCAGAATATTATTCACGGATATTTTTTTTTGCGCAGAACATCAAATAAACGTTTTGTTCACTCTCTCCAGACGCAAGACTATCGTATTTCAACGACATTTTCAGAGTAACATGCAGATACGGGGCCAATTTTTTTCTTTAGTATGTTCAAACTTACACGCACAAACATGCAAATATAATTTTTAATTAACGAACATGAAGAGTTGCACTAGCTCTCCGTCATCAGGAAATGCTTATGGCTACAGCCTAGCCACACGCTACTGACGGCTAAGGTGGTTAGTGTCGAACACTAAAATAATCGGGCTGAAATTTAGAACTTTAGGCAAATAACTACATACATTCATTTTTTACTATAATCGCAAACCAACATACCATAATGCTACGAAATGATAGATCGGAATTCGCATAAGTACTTTTTCCGTCTCAGAACAAAAAAAATAGTATGAAGCATGCGATACCACATTATCGATGCATGCATCGGCTCTCTGTATATGTCGTCGGACCCGTGATGTCGTTGCAGCCAACGGTACGACAAGCAGGGACCTCTTATAAAACTTTACAATCTTGAACAAGGCATTACGGCTTGCCGAATCATTCGCTCCAGGCCCACTCTGTGTTCTGGAATGTTTCATCTTTTCAAGCATCTACTTTTGTTTGAATGTTTGCCTTTTTTGAGCTTGCTGCCCATATATGAGCTTTAGCAGCAAATACAAAGAAAAAAAAGTGATAAAGAACGTGGTGCGAAAATAGCTGAATCCCGGATAAATATGGTACACAGCTAGAAGGTAAACATTCGCGAGCATCTTGGTATATACGCCTTATGCGGTGCTTGTTTCTCACATAAAGAATAAAGAAATAAATTGGAGTAGCTTTTCTGCTGTAATATGAACAAGCGGAAGCCAACCCTGTTGTTCCTTTTTTTAATATTTAGGAAACTGCAAAAAAGATCGAGCGACACACATGAGATAACAATGGTTGTAATCTATGGAGACCTATAAATTACATTTCAGTGTATCAAGGAAATTTTCATTGCTATTTTGATAGGCCTATGGCCGTTGGCTTCATCCTTTCGTATTGCAGGGACACTGTCCGTGTCATGCACAAAAGTTTTCAATATGCCAATATTGACGTGGGACAGGTATTCGAGAAGATCCAGCCTTCACTTTTGTGGGTATATCCCAAGGCGGCAATACGCATTTTACTTCTTGCATCATCAAGTTTGTCGTCTGCGTAACTCGTGACATGAAAAATACCCACGTTGCGAAAGGTTCGGTGCCGTCTTAAACATAGAACAGCCATCAATCTTCATGTTGTGTTTATTGAGCTGCTGTCGCAATCTTGACTCTGCAGTGTCCACGACTGAGCCCTCGTGTGGAGATACCCATATGCAACACACACTAATTCCTGGTGCTGTAATATGCAGACATTTCATTGTCTCCCGAAGATCAACTGCTGTAACCATGTCCGGCACAAATGTTGGCGCCGTAAGCAGTAGGACGGTTTTATGTTGCATGAACAGACAACTGTGGGGCGGCTGTTTGGAGTTTGTGTTTCTCGCAGGCTGTGTCCCAGTTCGCACTCAGTAAAAGGCAAGTTTTGTGTAGCCTGATGTTCACTCCCCATCATTGGGTATTTCGAAATTGAGACTTATAAAAGGACCTTACAGGATTTCTCTTACCACAGACGTGAAAACTGCTTTAGCGGCTTGTTGTCTATGCGACGTAACTGTAAGACGTCGTGGTCCCACTCCCAGACGCATTTGTAAGGGGCCCTGGTCCCAGTCAAGCCCATTAGAGGCGTTTCGACTACGCCCCTCAGTATCACGAATGTTGAAATGAATGAAGCTTCAAAGTTTCGAGCTTCAAGGCCCATGAAGTTGCATCACTGTTGCACGAACTCCACTGCCTTTTTTCAGGGAGAAAGGATCAATGGGAGGGCTGTCTGAGCCGCAAAAATAACTGGTGCTCTGAATCAAAGCAGACAAAATGTATTTCTAGCCAACGCGTTAGTACCTTATTGGAATTTACATTAGATACTGAAAAAGAAGCTCTGCGTTGTATAGCTACGCTTTTATTAGTGGTTTAAGGTCCTCTGTAGTTTTGTGCTTCCATACGCTTTTCATGCTATTTTGCGTTCACAAAGGGAATAATTCAGCACTTGTGATTAGCGGAGTGCTCTCGATTTCTTTGTGGGGTTTAGCGTCCCAAAACCACCATATGATTATTAGAGACGCCGTAGTGTAGGGCTCCGGAAATTTCGACCACCTGGGGTTCTTTATTGTGCACCCGAATCTGAGCACACGGGCCTATAACATTTCCGCCTTCATCGGCAATGCAGCCGCCGAAGCCGGGATTCGATCCCGTGGCCTGCGGGTAAGCAGCCGAATATTTTAGCCACTATACCAACGCGGCGGGGCATGCAATAAAATTTAAACGCAATCCAATCGCCGTACAATTTATTCAACTCGTATTGAAGTTACGAGGTGAATCTTTAGAAAAAGATTTCGAACAAATATAAGCCACAAATAATGGAATAGCATGTTTCACACGCGAGAAAAGAAACGCACTGAAATAACGCACTGGCAAAAATAGTGAAAGAGAAGCGTCTGATTATCCTTGATGGAGACATAGGGTTTGCACACTGCATTCACACTTTACTAAGGAGAATGGTTGAGTCCTTTAGTTGGTCATATTGATGCATTTTGAATTCAGGACGTTCAAGGGACGGCTTTCAGTTCTCCCTTAGTAGAGTACCGTGTACTCTAAATTGTTGAGCACTTTTTCTAAACACACATGTGCCGAGGTGTATGCGCCTTCTTACTGAAATGTTATGAAGTCTTTGTGTTCTGTACATACTGTAAATATTTTTTTTGTAAACAGATCCTGCGTGACCCTGTGCCTTACGCGCAGTAATTTGTGCCCGAAATAAACAATTCAGTTGAGAGTAAGTGCTTGTGTTGTCCATTTCTCACCCTTTGTTTGTGCCGTGTGGCACGTTTGCTTGAAGACGATGGTATACCAATTAGCCAAAATCGCCACATTAGTGCCCCTTAAGTATTACTGTCCGTATTTATTTCTATCCTATGGTGTTTTACCGGCTTTTCTATGGGTGAAGCTCCTTAAAGCATGTGTATGTACATCCTCCAAAGTGTGCAGTTGTAGTAACCACCAGTGGCACATACCTGCTCTAGAGCGGGTATGTGCCACTGGGGACGTTATATGCCTAATGGCGGTGCTTGGAGTGTGCACTGGATGAACGCACGCATGAATGGACGCACGCACGGACGAACAGACTGACTAGCAGACGGACGAACGGATGAACGCATGAACGCACGAACAGACAGACGAACAGACTCACGGTCGGACGCATGGACGCATGAATGAACGCACGGATGATCGCGCGGATGGACGGAAGCAAGAACGAACGGATGGACGGAAGCACGGACGGGCTGACGAACGCTTTGAACCTCTCATGATCATTCACTGCGTAGATATGCTGTGACTTTTTTTAGTGTCTCTGTCACTAGTTTCTCTTCAAGTTCGTACTTGTAGACTATAATCGTATTACAAATGGTTTGGCGAAGCACTTTGAGGTAGAATGAATTTTTTGTAGATATAAAGAAGGGGGTGTTGGGTATGGTGAGAGAAAGGTTCAGTGCATGTTCATGTGTTTAGACGCATGCCGCTAATGCGCGTTTGTAATGCACATTGTCTATGTGAATCGTGGAGCCATGGAACAGTGCATACCGTGAGCAAAAAAACTGACAAACCTTTACACGGCTACCGTGCCCTCATCTCCACAGAAATAAACGATTCTCGGTGTCAGGTTTTATTTGCAATGCCTCCCAAAAATACGTGTATTTTTGCTCGTGCTGTGTGAAGAGGTCGGGCACTTTTTATGCGCAGGCACGTCAAGGAACCGAGGATGAATCGCTCCAGGGAGGTTCTCATACTTAGTCGTCGGTGTCAACTTTCGTTCTCCTCTGGGGTTACTCAAAGCGCAAAAGGACGCCGCTAGAGAGATGAACATTCCCATCATATGTATTGAAAGAACCCGGTGAACTACAGTATTTTTTCTCTACCTGTCCCTCACAAGAGACAAAGCTTCGGAATCTCAGTTAAAAAAAAACTGGGCAGAAACAAAACTGCCACCAATGGGCCGGTTGATGCTCTCTTTCGAAATGGCATGATTGCTTCCTGTCGAAAACATTTTTTGTTATTCCTCATCTCGAAGGAGGCTTAGAAAAAAAGAGGACTCAAAATTTCTCGTGGCAAAGTGCATGCAAAGACCATTGATTTATTCTCTTCGCCCCATGTGTCTCGCCTGTCGCGTCGTCTTTCTTGGTTTCGATAAAAAAGAAGCTACTCTTTTTTTTTCTTAAACGGGAAGATCTGTTAGTTCTGAAGGATACGTCCGTCAACATCACGTTCTATTTCCAGGAATTCTGCAAGAAAGAAGGCATATTGTTTGGAAACCAGAACAAATGTGACGAGAAAGGAAAACTGAAGAACCTACTTTCATATGTATAGAACAATGTCCTAGAGTCCGCACGTTTCCTAGAACGTCTCTTGCGCTATCCCGACCAACTCCTCGGGAAGGTCTTGCAACATACAGAACGTATGTGCAGGAATCCGGCGCAGTGCCTTCATGATCGTGCTTACTGTGCTGTGTCAGCATCAAGCAATAAAGCGTGCGCCTCCTACAGCAAAGGGTCGCCTGTCAAGATATCCGAAGTTTCAAACGTAGAACTTCGTTCCCGTTGTTAGTTTGATTGTACCATTAGTTTCAGTGTACCGTACAGACGAGCGTATCTTGACAATATCCGGTTGAAATTATCTGCCTGGCAGTTTCTTTCAGTGCGGGTGACCCCTCTCCCGAATGTTTATAAGCTCAATGTCTCGTAGCAAAGATAGCAGCAAGTCTGTAGCATCCTTGTGTACAATTATTGTTTCTTTTTTGTGAAAGACTATCTGCAGCATATTAGAGTTCGGAGGTACATTTTTTCCTCAGACTAATGAAATTTCTATTCGTGTTTCGAAGTCGGGGTCGCAATGCGGCTTCCTGTGCGTTTAGTTGACATCAGTCTGACTTAATGTGATCCGTCATTCGTTTTGATATTTCGGGTGCTCTGATCAATCTGCGCTGAGGGCACTGCGGTTCAGATTAAGATATTGCGAAAATGCTTGAATTCTAGAAGTGATCCCTGGGTGGTTTCGGTGCTCTTTTACTTGCCCCTGCAGGTGCACTGAACTACCGCCACTATCTACTGCTACTGCTACTTTCTATAAAGACAAGTTCGTGAATGCGAGGTGCTTCGTTTCGTACTCTTTGATATCCTACTGAGACCCAGGTATCGGAAGTTTGTCCAATATATTGAACAATGAACGCCACGGCTCTAGAAGCACTTGCCTCCTCCTCGAAAGCACTTCCATAGCTGCTACCCGTACTAACACATAGCGAATATCACCAAGGTCACTGGGTTCTTTACCTTTTCAGGAGTGTTGGACATGATTAGGTTGAGTACAAGCAACTTTTATGGCCACCGCCTGGGAAGTGGGTGAGTTTTGATACGAGTACTTGCGTGGGTTCATGCGTACTCAATAAATAATACTTGAACGTATAAGAACTACACAAAACACAGAAAAACACATATTTGCGTGCCCTATACCTTTTTTCCCCGAAAAGTCTCCCTAAGCTCCTAATGCTCAATATATTGGACAACATGCTGTTGCCAAGTGACGTGAAATAAAGAAAAAACGCATGGAACTTTTCACCTTTGCACTTGGAATAAATACTTCTGATAGTTTAAAAAAACTCCTGAACCTAAATTCATGCTGGGTCTCAGGAGGATAACTGCATAAAAGCTGACTCAGTGCTATTGCCAAAAATAGAGCTTTCATATAATGAAACACTACTCATGTGCAAGGCATATTTTCTTGGCAGCAAACAAACGCACACCCTCTTGAAAAAATCAACTTTTAAAAAATTTAGCCCTTGTCCATATCAAATAACCTGCTTTATAAACTTACGTCTGCCTTCTTAAATACCAGTAGCACATAGACACACATATGGCATGTGCATGCGTTGCGTATATGTGTCTATACACTGCATTTATTTGCTGAACAAATGCGAATGAATGCAGCGGAGAGCTCTAAATGCAAGACGAGGCAGTCTGACTAGAATTTAAACGAGAATATTCACATTTGAAACGACTGAGTGAGATATCTGGATTTCTTAGCAGACAAGTGTCCTGTAAAATTTATTATTGGTTGCAGTCCCTGGATTGTAATTGCTAAACACGACATGGCGTGATTGACGTTGTTCACCTTCCATAATTGTTTTTTCCTTCCATGGTCATCTTTTCACACTTGCGCAGAAAGCTTAACTTTAGTGATAAGCGCATCTAGGACGTCTGCAAAGCACAACGTTTATGGTTAGACAAGTACTGCAGCCTAACAATATCATGTTCCGGCGGACAGAGTCACCTATAGAACGCAATTTCGAAAGCCCTGTACTCCACTTCGTGTGCTTTCAGGGTCTGGGTATCATGCTATAACCTTTTGAATCTGGTAAAAAAAGCCGAAAAAGGAAAACAGTCCACCTTACACTAGGCCGCTCAAAGCAGGGTCACAGCGGAGCTGCTTTTTGTGTGTGTGTGAACAATCTCTACAGAAGGCTTCACTATTTGTACTGATTTACGATGATAGTGATCTTCTGTCGACTAAACAAGACAAACCTCTTCCATAACCCCAATACCAGCATGGAGTCCCGCCCGCTGCGCTCAGGATAGCGAGCGAGCGAGAGAGAGAGAGAGAGAGAAAATAAAACATTTATTTGCGACCGAGGAAAAAATGTTGGTGAGTGTGCTGCTTAGTCAGGGATCCCATTGACACGGGCCGCTGTCAACTCTCGTCTCACGAGGGCCACTTGGGTCTTCGGATCCGAGCTGGACAGAGCTGCCTCCCACCCTACAGTGTTGTTCTGTGCTCTGGGTTGTAGAGGTGGATTGTGTGGGCATTCCCATACCATGTAGTACAGGGTGGCTGTTTCAGTGACGCAGAACCTGCACTGTGGTGCATACGTGTCGGGATCTATCTTAGACAGTATGTATGGATTGGGGTAAGACAAGGTCTGCAGGCGACGCCAAGCTACCTGAGATCCTAGCCGGACAGAGCTGCCTTCCACCCTCAGCTGTTTTCGAGGGCCAATGTAGCATTTACGAAAAATTCGGTAGGCTGCGTTTGAATTTGTTAGAACGAAAGTGGACCTTGGTTTTCGTAGGGCGAGGGCGATTCCTGTTTCTTCCATACTAGTTGAGTCTGTGTCCTGGGCTGATATACAATCAACCTGTTTTCCACAATGAATGACGCTTGCTGTATATTTGCCGTTCATTGGTCCAGCTGCATCGACAAAGAAGGTGCCCTCAGTATCTTAGTAGTTGTCGTGAACTTTTGCCCGTGTCCGACGTCGATGTTCGTGAAACTGAGGATGCATATTGCGTGGAAGTGGTTTGAAGATGAAGTCCTGCCTCCAATAATGTGGGATAAGTTCTTTTCCCCATTCAGTGGCTGCCGAGTCACTGCGGCGTCAAAGGGAACAAACATGCTGATACTGCCGCGCGGGAAACTCTTGAAGGAACACGAGAAGAAGCCATACCACTTTCGCGGACCGATTCTGCCAGTACTCTTCGACGACTTTGCGTGAAATCACGTTTTCCCTATGGTGCCCACCAAGCAACGAGACGAATCGTCAACAACACTTGTCCTCTTTGATGGCTCTCCACATGCCCATTGGGCTCGACCGAAGAGAAGCCACCCTTCTTCATCGCTTATGGCTAGGAGTGGCATTTACGAAATCTTATTTCTTTGTCATAGGAATGGCCAACAACGCTCTCTGCGATGCCTGCCATTGCGAAGAGACGCTACACCACATCCTGTGAGACTGTCCGCTGTATGATATCCAGAGACAGTCACTGGGGTCCATTTCTGCGCACATCGACAACAGCCAAATGTCTGTGGACACTATTCTGTCAAGTTCCCGAGAGAAGACATTGCAACAGAAGGCTGCAAAAGCTCTGTTGAAATTCCTACGCGACACGAACTTGACCAAGCGGCTGTAACAGCAATCTCACAAACCGCGAAAGACAACACTGGACTATAATTGAGTGTGCGCGCGTGTGCTGCCGAATGTGCTGTGTTTATCTCTCTTCTCCCTCTGCTCTCTATCTTTCATCTCCCCCATCCCCCTCCCTTGTGCAGGGTAGCAAACCAACTGTATATAGGCTGGTTGACCTCCCTGTCATTCTTTTCCTCCCATTTTCCTTCCTTCCTTCTCTCAATGGGGGCTTCGATGCCAAGTTCTGATAGCGTTTTTCGTCCCGTTTTAGTGATGGTGAGGCGCATGACTTGATTCGTGTGGTGTGCATGGAATAGTTCTGATACGGTATTGTGGAGCCTCAATTGAAGCAGACGTTCCATGAGGGTCCACGGGGTTAGGTTCAGAGCCTTCTTGAGAGTCACACGTATGACTGTCTATTTTGTGCTCGTCTGCTTTAGAGACCCTCAGGTAAGGAAAGCTATAGGTTATGCGGCTGGTAACAAATGCCTGAATGAGTCGCATTATGTCGTGTTCTTTCATCCCTCGTTGTCGGTTAGTTACCCGACTAATCATACGAGAGATTCGTAGGTAGGACGTTTTTAGTTTATGTAAAGAAAATGAGTTGTTACCCCGATTATTGAAGAGGGCCTCCAGAATTCGGATGGTTCCACCCTCTTTAATTTGCGTTCCATTGAGTTGTACGTTGAGAGATGTATTGTCAGAAGCCTTCTTTCTATATACTACAATTTCTGATTTCGTGGGGGAGCACTTCTGAAGACTCTTTCGTCCTATCTTTTCTACGATCAAGGCGGCCTGTTGGAAGGCTTCTTCTATCTCACCCAAGTTATAAGACCGGCTCCAGATTGTGACGTCATCAGCATATATGGCGTGGCGTACTTGCCAAATTTTATTTAGGACCCCCGGGAGGCTTATGAGAGTGATATTGAAGAGGAGCGGGGAAAGGACAGCCTCTTGGGGAGTACGATGGATTGAGATGTAAGCTCCTCAATGCGGATAGGGACTTGTCTGTCTCTAAGGAAGTCCCGCACATATGCATATAATTTTGGACCACACCTGAGTTCCCGTAAGTTTTCCAAGATAAGGAAGTGCCGAACATTGTCAAAGACACCATTGAAATCAATTGCAAGAATGGCCCCTTCCGCTTGAGTGGTACCACTGGTTAGGTTGGCAATCTCGTGTTTTAGTTGGAGTAGGATGTCCTGCACTGACAAATGGGGAGCAAAGCCCTATATAGCATCACGCAAGAGGTTCTGTTCTTCTAGATATTCATTTAGCCTTATTTGTATGGCCTTCTACATCACCTTACCAGCGCATGAAGGGAAGTATATGGGACGGAGGTTATCAATATTGAGCGATTTGCCGGATTTCGGGATGAAAGTGAGCTCGGCCGATTTCCAGTTTAGGGGTAGCGTTCCGGCGTCCCAGTACTGGTTCACTTTATCTACTAGCGACTGAGTCATGTCATAGCTTAGGTTAGAGAGCAGCCCTATCGATACCTTATCGGGTCCCTGGGTGGTACCTTTCCTCATGCTTTGTATTGCCGCTTTAATATCGACGACCAGAGGCGCTAAGAGAAGAAGCCTTCAGATGGTTATACACGGCTTCCTTCGCAACAATGCGAACTTACTAGGTGCCCTACAGTCGAAGTATGTCAACACTGCGCGCGACCCCGCATTTATACTCCTTTAAGACGGCCCCGATAATCCAGAACTTTTAAAAGTGTTTACAGGTGAGCGAGCGTCGCTTCAGTGGTGGTGCGTCATCTAGTGAGATTTCTTGAAACAAAGAGCAGAGCTGCGTCTCTAGTGGAAGCAATGAGCACTAGCGTACACATCGACAACTCCACCCCCACCCTCTAAAGGAGTACGCTGCTGAAAATTTTGCGTTAGCATGCACTGGACGCCCAACGCAGAAGAGAGAGCGGAGCTGATTGACACCTATGTGGCCGTGGCTGTCACACTTCTGTCATGTTTTCCTTTTTTTGCTTTCTTTCTTCCACTACTTCTCTTTCCTTTTCTCTTGTCTCTCTTTTAGGGGTTAATCTTCTTGGGATGTGGGTCATTCTCTCTTCTGTAGTAGTAGTAGGAGTAGTAGTAGTAGTAGTAGTAGTAGTAGTAACAGTAGCAGTAGTAGTAGTGTATGTAGCTTCCTCTAATGCATGAATTGTTGGATAAATGGCGTTGTGTGTATAGGTCCTAGGAAATCATATCATTATATGGCGTTAGTGGTTTTCGTAAGCTTGACACACAGACAGACAGACAGACAGACAGACAGACAGACAGAGGAAGGCAAAGATGCCTGGACGAACGCACGGACGGACGCTTCGCCCCACTCATATCAGTATTCACTCCGTGAATATGCTGGGAATTTTTTGTCTATGCATGTCTTCTTTTGTGTGTGCTCTTTAGCCTCTGTTTATGCCTATTTCTCTCTCTCTCTCTCTCTCTCTCTCTCTATGTTATCTTTTTTTTTCATCCGGTGCCCGAGCAATAAGCGCACGCGTTTTGGCCCCACAACAGAAGATGAAGACGACGTTGAAGAAGGGATAGCGAGCGTGTGACAACCTTGAAGAGGCGCAGCTGTGGCATTAGCGGTTGCTGTGCAACGCGCAATGCTTCCGAAGAGGTTCTTCTAACCTTCTTGGGAGCGCAAAGGGGGCTTTTTGTACGCTATAAATTTTCACAGCCGACTTCATTGTTCAGCAAAAATGACACAATTTTACACACCATTTTAGATTAGCGCGTAAGACATCGTCCTGCGAAGGTCAAGGTCTCGGTTCAGGTTCTCGGCCCTAGTGGCCATGTTTCCTGGGAGCGAACTGCTAACACTTCTGTACTTTGATTTAGGCACACTATAAAGTATTACGGAGTAATCCAGACTCCTCGTCAACATTATAACTTCGTTTCGACCCAGTACGTGAAACAATACAAGATATTTCATTATTATTATTATTATTAATATAATCATTATTGTTCATTTCATAATAATAAAGTCAGAAAACAAAACGAGTACGTCCCGACGTCTCACTTTCAGCTCGTGTAAAACAATGCCTTTTCTATCAAAATCTTATTAGCTGTGTTACATTGACATTTCCAAGTAACAATATCTGTCTTCCTACTCTGTCTCATTATTTTAGAGTACAAATTATGTGGTAAAAAAGTGCCTTCTTTTGACCAACGTTTGCTTTGAAGGTTTTTGCACATCCATGCCAAGTTCGCAGACTGATTTCTCCTTCAAAAGTGCCATAAAAAGTGCTGTTTGAGCCGGTGCGGCGCGTAGTAAAAATGACTTCAGGCTAAGAAACGTTCAGGCAGACAGGGTAGCGCAGGCAAACAGTCACATTGGGCCCTGAGCCTAAATTGCACTGTTGTTCAAGGGACGCGAACAGCCTGAGCTGCTTGTGACGAAATGATCTCAAGTGGACGCACCTGTTTCTACATCTAGAAACAGCCCACGTTCATGCCGTGTGCACTGCGCACAACGACTGTACGTTCTATTTTCACAAGGTGTGCATGCAACAGTATGGTGTCGACGCTAGTAGACACCCCCACTAGAGTAAGTAGGCACACGTCAGGATGATACGCGCTCAAGTTGTTTGCAACCTACGGGCGATTCCCCTACTCCATTACTATCCTGCCGTGCAGATGATGCTGAAGCTCGAAAACGAAACACACGTGCAGCGTTTAGCGAGTTCTCTTTTGTTCTGTGCAAGAACTATCACTTAAACTGCCTTCAGGGTGGTCCTTGAGCACGACAGGGTCGCACCCTTTCAACAGAAGACGATCGTTGTTGATAAGATATGACGTCTCTCAACGCACCGGTCATTTTTGCAATAAATGACACCTCGTGGGTGAGTTGGTGTGATTCACTAAAAGTATGGTTGTCTGAAGCCACACTTTTGCAAGGAGGAAAGAAGTACGCACACTTAAATATACACTGTGTGTGTGTGTGCGCGCGCGCTATGCGTGTACGAGGAAGAGTTAGTGAGAGAGTGAGAGAGTAAGTTAGAGAGTGTGAGAGAGAGTAAGTGAGTGAGAAAGTAAGAGAGCGAGGGAGTGAGAGAGGGAATGAGCGAGTGAGTGAGTGAGTGAGTGAGCGAGCAAGCGAGTCAGCGGGCGAGCGAGTGAGCATGTTGGAAGTACGCTCACGTTTATATGCACGAGATAGATACCTACGTTGCAGTCCAATGTATATGTTATCGAAGTTATTATTCTTTCAGAAATCGGCTGATGAAAGCACGACCAGCAAAAGGCGAGGCGTTTAGAGTACTATGGTATACCGGCAAGATACTTTGACGCATTGTGTTGATAGTTTCATACAACTTTAGAAGTCTCTGGCATATCCTTTTCCAGCGCATATAAAAAAATTCCGCCATATCCACGAAGTAAATGATGATGAGTGGGCGAAGCTCCGGAGGTAAACCTGGTAAACCATGAATCCTCTGTACATTTTGCCCACTCGATTTTATTACATCGCTCCCCCTAGCGTACGTCGCCGCACTAAATCGAACGATAGCCTTCAACCAATGACACGCGCCATATGTTACATCATTCCTATTTTATAAGATCTCGCGTCTTTCATCAACTACAAGTACCGCTTTCTAGTTTATAACATCTTGCATCTTTTCATCATCAGCTACAAGTACCACCATCTAGTAAACACTACAAGAACTAAACGAGAGGTGGCTACATACAGGAGACGGTACCGCTATCTAGTGAACACTGCAATAACTAAACTAGAGGTGGCTAGATACAGGGGACGGTACCGCCATCTAGTGAACACTGCAAGAACTAAACTAGAGGTGGCTACATACAGGCTACAGGGGACGCAC
This sequence comes from Rhipicephalus annulatus, assembly GCA_013436015.1. Lineage (NCBI taxonomy): Eukaryota > Metazoa > Arthropoda > Arachnida > Ixodida > Ixodidae > Rhipicephalus > Rhipicephalus annulatus. Next base: position 138,593 of record WOVY01015052.1, read on the forward strand.
AGCCCACGCCCTAAGGAGCTTCGCCCCTAAAAGGAGCCGGCACCAATGGGAGTGCTCATCACACTGACGTCATGGAACGGTCAATATCTGGAGAACATCAACGAGTGCATGAGCAATACAATTGCTTTCCTCGCGGATACGATCAGCTGCCGTGCTTCGGCCGTCTGGGGAGGGCTTCTACGGGCTTTCCTGTTTATATACGGAATGGTAAATCGCTCAGAGTACTACGTACTCTTGGCAGTACAATAAAAGCTTTCCGTGTTATGGCCGCAGAACAGCAGTTGTCACTGTTGGCGTTTTTAAAAAAATCATTTAACAATTTTGAGTCCTCTGTACATAACTGTAGGAGAGCAGGCAGCCGTTCTTACTGTGCACTATGGTGTTTAACAATTTCGAGTACTTCGTACTGAACTATCAGAGAGCAATGAACCGTTTCTATTCCATCATAGTGTTTAGAATGCATTGTTAAAGCTTTAGAGCACTGAACGTAATCTACTATGTGCTTTAGAGCACTGCACGAACTCTACTGTGTGAGAGATGTAAGCTGTCCCAAAACTGAGCAAGAAAAATGTATACGGACATGTGTGTTCAGAGAAAGATTTCAATGATTAGGAGCACGTCGCTCTCAAGTGTGGGAGAGTGATTAGCCGTCCCAATATCAAGGAATGCACCACAAAGCAGCACCTTCGTGTTGAGAGAGTTCTTAACGATTTAGAGTACGACGTACTGGACTATTGGAGAGCAGAGAGAGAGAGAGATAAAGATGCAAGGAAAGGCAGGGAGGTTAACCAGACGCACATCCGGTTTGCTACCCTGCACTGGGGAAGAGATAAAGGGGAGAAAAGAGGTTGCAGAAAGATGAGAAGGTACACACAATCACGAGCACACTCGGGGAGCACACACAATCTACAGGTGGTCGCTCAGGTTTGTTGACTTAAGGTAAAGTAGCAGTGCATTAGTTGCTTTCTGCGCAACTGAGGCAGATGCCCAAGGTCCTAGTATCTTCTGCACACAAAATCGTCCGGGGTCAAATCGATTCAAAACCATCCGGAGCTGGCATCGCTGTGTGTCGTAGCGAGCGCAGCTGCACAGGACGTGTTCAATGGTCTCTTCAGCTCCACAGTAGTCGCATGTAGGAGTGTCTGCCATACCATTGCGAAAGGAGTACATCTTTGTAAATGCAACACCCAACCAAAGGCGGCATAACAGTGTCGCAACGGAGCGGGAAAGTTGTGATGGTAGCTTTAGCTTGAGCGAAGGATCCAGTTCATAAAATTGACACCTTTGGAAGCTGGTAGACGACCAGAACATGCGTGTGAGATCTCGAGCCAGCAGGTAAAGTTGTCTTGCTGCATCATTCCTTGATAGAGGAATCGGGACTACACTGGTTTCTTCATGGGCTGAGCGGGCTGCATCATCGGCTAATTGATTTCCGGTAATACTGATATGTCCAGGCAGCCATTGATATATAATATCATGCCCTCGTGCTAGAGCTTCATGATGGCAATGTCAGCATAGAACGATCCTGTTATCCTCACACTTGATGAAGCCGTGGCAACAAAAAGAAAGCATCTGCGTGTTTAGTAAAAGTGGGTAACCGATTTAGAGTACTACGTACTTTATTATAGGAGAGCATGTAGCTCATTTAATTCGATAAACGAATGCTTTATGTTTACATCGAATAACTGAAATCGTTCGCATTTGTGAGAATGAAACACCCAAGCAAATGCACGGGTGTTCTCCAAAACTTACCCGAGTAAATGTTTTCAACATTTAGATCCATGGGTGCAATAATGCCACGTTTTGGTCTCAATTTTAAAAATGCGTTGATCTTTTACTTCTCAACCTGACTTCTTGAAGCGCAGATTACACTTATCAAAACATGTGGTGCATGCTGTTGTGATAGTAGCGCTGTGTACGGAAACTATCTTAGGGGCGAAGCTCGTTAGGACCTAGCTTTGTTGACGTCCACGTCAGTCACATTGGACACTTCCAAGGTTTACAAGCACAGTCCCTTGATGACTTCCGGTTTTGTGCACCGATGTGCTCTGATAGCATTGGTGGACCACAAGTGCGTTAGCCAATAGCACTCTAGTTTTAACTGTATATGGAAATTATCTTAGAAGCGAAGCCCCTTAAGACCTAGCCTTGTTGTCGTCCGCGTCAATCACAATAGACACGTTCAAGGTTTAAAAACAGGACCCCTTGATGACTTCCGTTTTTGTCCACTAATGTATTCTAAACCACTCGTGGTGGACCGCAAGTGCTTTAGAAAATATCCCGCTAATTTTCTACAGTTTCCGTCCCCTGTTTGAGAAAATACATTCAAGTAAATGTTCTTTTGAGGTACATGAAAAATCCGAAACATTGCTTTGTTCTTTACACACTTTTTTTGTGTGAAAAACTAAGTAGAGATTTTTTTTACGCTTGAAAAAAATTGAAAACTTTCTTTCAGTTTCGACGTTAAGAGCTGCTGGATAAGGTGACCGGAAGTTGTATTTTTTTATACAATGCTTGTGTCCTTGAAATCTTTTATAGAATCGTGGACGTAGTGGTGAACAACTTTATTCAGACCAGCAGATTGAGAGGTGGGCTTTATTTACGCCAAGGGTGCGAGTGACCATGATTCCCAGCTGCTTTCCGTGCTCGCTGGATGGCCCATATTTGATCTTCTTGATCTGAGTTGATCAAAACAGATTTTTATGGTGCCCCAAGCTGTTCTGAGGAGAGTGCATTTGCATTTTGTATGTCTGCACATTCCCATAAAATATGCTTTAGGGAAGGGGGAGATGGCGTGACTTATGCTGCAGAGCTTACACGAGTCATCTGTGTATACGTCGGGGTAGATGCGATTTAGGTACACTATGTTGGAAAATGTTCTGGTTTGAAGTCGCCACCAGTCAACCTCCTGAGGTCTGTATAATTTGAAGCTAGGTGGTGGAAATCAGCGCCTCGACATTTGGTAGATTTATTATGATGCAGAACCTATACATTCTGTCTCTCTCCTACAACTACAATCGTCCCGTTACATGACGGGAAGCTCCATCGCGAGCTTGGTAAGTGAGACTTCACACCACGCTTCCCCGTTGAGGTTGGGAACGGGGGACTCAAACGGGGTGTGAGCTGGAACCATATAATGTACTTTCCTTCAAATTCTTCGGATGACATGAGCTTGACCTTCCGGAGGAGTATGTTAGTGGCCTCGGGGATATTCATCCTCACACGTAGTTTCAGATGACCGACTGAGAGTTGCTGATCACATATCAACATTTGGGGGAAGTTGTGGCCTGTGCTATACAGCCACTGCTTCTGCGATTCCTCAGCTATTAGACCACATTGAGAACGCCATTGCGCACTTGCGGTCGGTGTTTCTTACTGCCGCAACGTAGGATTTGGGACTCGGGTACTCCTCCGCTTCCACGAGCAATGACTCCTTGTCTCTACCGTAGGCCTTGAGTAGAGTTCTAGCTCATGTTTCTCTTCTGCATTAATTAGGTTCGGGCTGTACGTTTTCGGGCAGATTGGAGAAATAGATTGTTTTCTGGTCATCTTTGGAACCTACACTTTACATCCTTGTAGGCTATGGTATATTACCCATAACTTGTCGAGCATACTCCGTCCTGTGCGTGTGCTGGCTAGTCTCTCCAACTGGGCAATCTGGTGAGCATATGTCAGCTGCTCTAAAGTGTTATGTAGACCCAATTTAAATACTCTCTAGATGCTAGCGCTATCTGGAAACCCTAAAGCTTGCTTGTACACTTTTCGTATATGTGTGTTGATAATGGCTTTTTCGGCTGCATACCAATTTAGATCTGCCGCTACTAATACAATGTGATGTTTCGAGGGAATATATTAACCTGATAACATTAGCCTCTTTGATAGTCTGGTTTTTGTGACTTTCTGGATCAGCCATATGGCGTTGGTGACTTTCGTTACTGGCCTCTTGATGATTTCCTTGTTTGCACAATTATAATTTATTATGAGTGTAAGGAATCTGATTTGTTGCGCTGTAGGAATAGTCCTGTCGTTCTGGGTGTGAATTTTGATGCCTTCGTCAGCATGGTCTCGTCTGTATCCTTCGGGTAGTCTGCCTTCGAGCGTGAGGCTATAGAGAATGAGTTCGAATTTGTCCAGCGAGCACTCCAGGCCATTGCCTTCAAGATACACCTCGATAGCGGTGAAAGCCTCCTGGAGCCTCTGCTCCACCTCCCCGTCACTACCTTCACATGACCAGATGGTGATGTCATCTGCATATATAGAATAATGCATTCCGTAAGTAGAGTTCCGTCATGCCAGGAGTCATACTATTATGAGATTAAACTGCAGTGACAATATGACTGAACTCTACCGGGTACCAGCACTACCAATGTGCCTTTCCTCTGATCTCAGCTCTCCCATTACCAGGGATGCCATTCTGTCGTTTAGGAAGTTTTTCGAAAAAATATATGCTCTCGGTCCTGAACTTATTGGCTGATCTCGTGTAATATAGCCGTATGCTATGCTTTGTCGAATGTTGTAAAGTTCTGTCTGTTGATCGCTCGGGTAGTCTTGCTTTATTGTCCAGGATCTGCTGCCTAATTTGCACCATGGTTTGTTGCTTGTAGAGCCGTGTGCAGAACCCCAACATGGACTCTGGGTGACGATTGTTCTCCTCAAGACCGTTGTTTATTATGTTTAGAAAAGCGTGTTCCATCAGCTTTCCAGCACAACACGAGAATGATCTGAGCCGTAAAGTTGATATATTAGGAGCTTTTTGTGCTTGCAGATGAGGACTACTTTAGCTTCTTTCCATTGTTGCGGAATAGTGCCCTCGGTTCTGCGCTTGGTAATATATTGCGCGATGTTCTGTATTGCTTGGTCTCAAATTTCCGTAGCGTTCTGTTGGTGATCCCGTTCGGTCCCACTGCAGATTTGGTGTTTAGGTTCTGTAGTGCTGTCCTGATTTCAGCCACGGTGAACTCCTCACCTGGTAGCTTGTTCGGGTCCGTGCTCTCTGACGGGCTTGGCGGGAATGAACGCCTTGCTAGCCTTAGCGATAAAGTCCTCCTCTTTGCAGTTATATCCATGCGCAAGTTTACGCAATGTTTGCTGGTGTGCTGATTTGGTGTTATCTCAGTCTAGCAGGTGCTCCAGCATGCGCCATGTCTGGCCAGTGTTCATTTGGCCGTCTAGATTATTACAAATTTCGTCGCATTGCTGTTTGCCAGCTGCTTACAATGTTCTTCAGGCTGTTTGTTGTGCTTGTTTATGCACTTGCGCAAGGATCTGTTGTGCCTCTGTCCCCGCCATCTTTGCTGCAGCAATTGTTGGGTCTCCTTCGTGTGTGCGAGACGGCTATCAATCCGCTCTATGAGGTCCTTAGAAGTGATAGTTTGCATTGCATTGCTGACATCGTTTATGACATTTTGGATCCAATGTTGGATATTTATGATAGATTATTATTTTGGGCAATTCTGAATTGCGAAATTTCTCTCACTTGATTAATATAATCTGTCTCAAAACTTCTACGGCAGCCATTGCTTGTATCGTGATTTATACTACGTGATAATCTCTCAGTAGATCCTAAAATATTTTTTCTTCTATTTAACGGTCCCCATGTTATCAACTGCCACGGTGGTCTAGCGGCTAAGGTACTCGGCTGCTAACCCACAGGTCGTGGGATCGAGCTAGGCTGCGTCTGCTGCATTTCCGATGAATGCGAAAATGTTGTAGGCCCGTGTGCCAGATTTCGGTGCACGTTAAAGAACCCCTGGTGGTCGAAACTTCCGCAGCCCTTCACTACGGCGTCTCTCATATACATATGGTTGTTTTGGGATGGTAAACCCCACATATCAATCAATCAATCTCCGTGTTACGAACGAAGGATGGGAGTAGTGCGTCTCGATGCCCGGTTCCCATACGCATAAGAGAGTTGGGGCCAGGAATGCGAGTTAAAGTTGTTTGGTGAATATCTTGTGATAGCACGTTTCTTTTGGCTATTGTGTATCCGTATGTCCAAACACTGTTTGGAGCGTTGAAGTCTCCACTTATTAATATTGAGTTGGGTCCCACTATTTCTACGCCCGTCTTGAGAGAGCAATGAAGCATTGTCGTATGCATGTAGGATTGCTGTACAAATTTAGAATAAATGTGCTCGGAGATATTTTTTTCTTGTAGGGGCAAGTTCTATGAGCATATGCTCAATATCGTTGATATGGGTGTCGTGGCAGATTGCGACGAGTCCCTTCCCTGCAGGAGTGGTTAATGTTCTATTATACCCCATTTTGGGGCCAATCGTGTGATATGCAGGTATAAATCATGAGTTCTCTGCAAAATTAAAATATCTGGCTTGGTTCTGTTTCTAATGTGTTACTGCAGGACTGCTCTTTTCCGCTCATAGATTCTCCGATTCCACTGCCAAATAATCAAATCTCTATTCAAGGAATTTCCTATTTTGATTTAGCTATCGAAGACGGAGGGAGATGAAAGGACGTGGGCCTCATGAGGTTAGTTGATATAGCTACTGAGACTGACGGGGGGCCCTGAGATAATTGGAAATCTACTTCAGCGCTCATCGCAAGGTTAGTAGCTGGAAGTGCCGGATGTATCCTAGGGTTGAGATTAGCTTCGTTTGCTTAGAGTTCATTTAGTTTATTCATGATCATGGATTTTGCAAGCGAGAGGTTGCTGGGTGCTTGTGCCTGTTTTTAACTGTTTTTTTTATTTGATACAATGTTGGATTATGGTTTGAGGTTTATGTCGTGGTTTTACCACTAGACGCATGAGCTTGCTTTTAAGAGGCGGTGGAGTACTATCCTGGTTCATTCGGTTATTTGGCATTTTTGGTCGCTCTTGACCCGCGGAACATATTTGACTGGAAGTTCTGTTTCTGCAGTTTTAAGACTGAATTTTTTGAGTGGGCTGTGATATTATTTCTCGCAGCTGAGCATTTTCTTTTTCAAGTTCGGCAAAATAACTTAGATTACGCACAGTCTCCGCCACCGGCTCAGAGCGCGTCCCTTTAACCGTGTCTGACCAGCTCACCGTGAACGCGGGTTTGGATGCTGGCGCTTTTAGGTTTGCACCGGTATCTAGAGCAGGATACAGTGTGACTGCTCGGTTACGGAGACTCGGATTTAGGCGGGACCCAGATCCCAATCCGGACCCAGGCGTCACCCTCGTACGGGTGACACCTGGGTCCGTCTATCTATCTATCTATCTATCTATCTATCTATCTATCTATCTATCTATCTATCTATCTATCTATCTGTCTGTCTATCTATCTGTCTGTCTGTCTATATATCTATCTATCTATATATATATATATATATATATATATATATATATATATATATATATATCCATCTATCTATCTATCTATCTATCTATCTATCTCTTTCGAATCCCATCTTTCCCCATCCCAGTCTGGGAAGTATACCACCATCTGGTTAACCTCCTTGCATTCGTCTTTCCTCTCTTTCTCTGACTATCAATGTACTGACCATTCTGCCCCATATAGGCAACGAGATTCATTCTGTATAGCCATGACAAAGTGGCGGCCATTGAGTGTAGTGTACTGTAAAAGTACTGTGACTTCATGTTTAGCGGATACAGAAATTCTACTTCTGGCGCCAGCACTAAAACATCCCGTCCTTAGTTGTCAACAGCACTGAAGAGTAACCGTAAAAATTTGTTTAGAACAACGCCACATTTCCTAAAAGCTGGCTTGAACTAGCGCCTATGTCTGATGGATAGCTATTTTTTTCCAGTATGTCACATATGGATACCAAAATCAATTCTGCGGCGCTGTCGCAAAGTTTCAGCTACCAAAACTATGCTTTGTGTATCCTTTTTTTAATTTCAAATCTATATTAAAATCTCGCTCACGCACTAGCGCACCAGTTATGAAGTCGGCAGCTCCATTATTTCTGTTCGCAAATACGTTTCTTCAATATTTATGTCCCGCTAAGGCAAACCTCCGTCCTCTGAATAACCAGCACTTCCTATCAGCTTACCGCTTTTGGCATTCCCAATATCCATTATGCTGTTGGCATCGTGACTGCGAAACCGTAAATAACTGGTTATGTCTGTGCGTGCTTTAGTACGTATCCTTCGTGGTGTTTATCTAGTTTTTAGGACTTTGCTTTACTCTACATGCACAGTGTTCACGTTACCATGAATCCAGATTTAAACATCCCCCGAGGTTCCCGACTAAGTTAAACAAAATATTAGACCCACTTTGTACGCAAAGATGAGATGTACATAAGTCTGGGATAGCTTCCCCCTGAATACAACTTGAAAATTTGATCGAAGCACTACGAAAAGACACGAAGAGAAAAGGCTGACAAGGACAGTAATTACTCTCACTACGAAAGTTTCAATAATCGAAAAAGGCCTTTAAACGGATACATAATTTTTTGTGCATGTAAAACAGAGCAGAGAGCAGCAGCACTCGTATAGGGATTACAAGCTTTAGGCGTCACATGTCATTTATTAGATATCGCAAGCACTACGTGTCATCCTGCGGCATTATTGTGCCTTGACTAATGCAGTCATGTCCCGTCTTTCTGATGCATTATGATTCCACTATCTCGCGTGTCATCTGATTCATATATCGAAAAATAATTTCGGTTTCTTTAAACACTGGGTAATATCTGCAGTTTTTCCAGTGGTCTACGAGATGAGTGTTTGATGCCTCAACAGCTGTGATGTCTTCTTTAAGCCGGTCACTCACGCATTTACTTACTTCTCAGTTTAGATATTACCAATAAAAAATGAATCACGTAATCCAACCTCTTTACACATTTAACGAACATGTTTTGCAGAGCAAGATTTTGAAACTGTGCTGATGTACGAATGGATAGAAGCCTGTCATTTTGATTTTTTCGGGAAATTCACGTCTCTACGCTGTACCTGCTGCCAACAGTCTTTTAGTTGTGTGCCAACTTGTGTACGTATAGAATTGTTGAATCCATCGCAAGCGCTGGTGGACTACCAGACGATTAAGAAGTAGCAACTAGCGCGAGAAGAGGAAACCTGGGAGATCTCAGGGTCAGCAGGGTCTTCATGACCTCTGTAGTGTAAATAAAAGCCTCTATTTAACTACCTCGACGAGATCGAGTTCATCGACCGCTGCTTTACGCCATATTCCAAACATTTGTTGCCTAAACGCCGAATTCAGCAACTGATATATATATATGAATGTCGTGGAAGACATGGACAAGCTCAACGTCAAGCGGACTTCGCGACAAACCCTGAACAGCCGGATCATTCATGATGCAAGTTTCGTACTACGCAACGACTCTGCGACGCATGAAGAGCTCGATTCTATATACGGGAGGCTGAAAACAAATAACGATGAGCTGAACGAGATAGACTTTGAATTGAAGAGTAATCTCAGACGTGTATTTCCAAGCAAAGTATGACACCGTCCTAGAGAATGAGGACAACGCGACGCAAATCTTGGCTGAGCTCCTACGCAGACAAAAACGCCTTTCAAGCGCACTAGCTGAAGAGGGATCGGGTATTGCTGCAAATATGATCGCTACAGTTGCAAACAGGTCACAAGCCAGGCTGCCGAAACGGACGATCACGCCCTTTTCAGGGTATGTGTGCAAATGAACGGACTTCTGAGAGCAGTTTGTCCAGATTGTCCACAACAACGCCATTTTGACCATGACAGAAAAATTCTATTATTTGAGACAGTTTTTGAGAGAGGACGGTGCTTCCGCTGTGGCTGGTCTTTCAACGACTGGGGCATGTTATAAGGATGCTGTAGAGATGCTACAGAAGCATTTCGGGGGCAGGACTAGCCAGGAAGAAAAATACTTCGCACGATTGCTTCAGCTGGCTCCTGTTTGAGCATCCGATTACACAGGAGTCCTTCGAGAACTCTACGACCACGTTTCCGTCAATATCCAAAAAATGGAGTCACTGGGTGTGCAACGGGCTTCATTTTTGTCAATGCGCTATGACGTCATACTTAGAGCATCACGCCGAGACGTAGTAGTTCTGTATCTCTGCACCTGTGCCGCACAAGCTGAGAGTAATGCGTTGACAACGCTTCCAATACAATTTTTCGGTACTACGGGGTCTCCTTAATCTTTTTTTAGTCAAACTGGAAAGCTTTGAAAAGAGTGACTACAAGCATATCAGTGGACTAGGCTGTTTTGGTCCGCATATATTGAACCAGCCAACCCAAATTTACAGCTGCGACCAGCAGACTTCATCTGTTCTGCTTACGAACTCCTCTGTAGTTTTTCAAGGCATAACAGATATTTGTGTGTTCTGCACATGAAGACGGCACTCCACAGAAGCCTGTCCTACTGACATGTCCCTGGTACATAAGAAGCATGCCTTATCGTGTGATAAGCGCTGCTTCACGTGTACGAGCAGAGGCCACAGGGCACGCGACTGTCAACGGAGAATATCGCGTTCGAAATGTGTGATCTATGGAGGATTTCCTGGGAGCTCTCACTAAGGTGACAACAAAGACCATGTGAGCAAACCGGATGTATTCGCAACTACCAACTATACGTACATTGTAAGAAGGTGGGATCTACGTAAGCCATCAGCTATTGATGGTCGAGAAGATAGCAAAACTGTGCCATACCGAGTGGAACCCCTGAAAGCCATGATACGAGTGCGTTTATAGAGACGGCGGCTATTCTTTCGAAAGAAAAGACTCACGCGAAGACTGAGTTATACGATAACTTCAAACACAAGACAATGTGTTTTACAAGTGCACGGGACACTACGCATTGGAGTCCGGACTTGGAAGCGCAAATATGGTCAGTCCAACAGATCTGGGTTTAGGTGGAGTAGATGAACCTATTTGCGCTTATGTGGCAGTGACTTAGTGCGTGCTATTTCGTGCCCCGCAAAACTTTACTTCCTTTCAACGAGACACACTTTAGTTATTGGTTATTTTTATATACTTCGGTATTTTTTTTCCCTCTTTTTCGTCTGTGTCAAGGCGGTTACGTCATGGTTCACCAACTAACTAGAATTTAAGAAATATCACGAAGATTCCTGATAATTTAGAGGCGTTTGGTCAATTTATTCAGTCGCCACACAGACCATTAACCTGTGCGACGGTTAGAACGGCCGGACGGGTTCATATTGCGCCTGACATGTAATTAATTAAACGCAGTTTCTTACTCATCGAACCACATTGACGCCACAGAATCCTGATCACGGTTCTCAATTCATGATTCGCACTACTGCGTGGCTGGTAATAATTTACCTGTATTTCTCTTCTCCAGCCTCACTTTCGCTGAGAACGATAGTTATAGCGCGAGAACGAAACGACGACACAGAAACAAGAAGGACACCAAAGACACGAGCGCTCGTGTATTTCGTGTCCTTCTTGTCTCTGTGTCGTCGTTTTGTTCTCGCGCTATAACTATCGTCATGCCATACCAACTAGCCCAAGCTGCCACACTTCTAAGTTACATTTCGCTGAGAACGTTCGCTCAAGAACCCTCTGGCAATTGTCTTCCTGTTGCATGCATTCACAGACATGTAGTTCTCATTTCCTTTCAGGCTAGAGGGCCCTAGCTCATTGTACGCGCCGTTGTTCTGAATCTGTGCCGCAATATTACGCTCTAGTTATTTGCTGCTCCAACATAATTACAACTTAAGCTATATCGCATCATCGATAACGTCACTTTGAACAAGCGTTCCTGCTATTTTTTTGTAATTTGGAGTATTCGAGCACTCGAATTTACGCAGCTGCTAAATACAAATCACTTTCAAGTCATTAGCTGGCATACATTGAGGACTCCTACATAAAAAAGGAGAATATTTTGGCTCGATTTTAGGGCGCGTTTGAATGCCCTCAGCTAGCGCAGTTCCAGTGGCACAGAGCGTAATCAACCACTAAAAGGTATCTCAGTTTCCTTCAGCCTTCTGTTGAGAGTTTTTTTTTAGATAAGATTTATGTAGCAGCAATAATGAGATCGAACAGACAAACATACCATGGGAACTATTGGGGATGTTACCTGAAGTGATTGTAATGTAATTGCGAAGAAATTAAAGTGAACGAAAACATAGCTTGCCGTGACCAGAAAGTGAAGCTGCGACTTTCGAATAAGGCGTCCCATTCGAAGGTCGCAGCTTCTGTTCTTGTACACGGCAAGTTATATTGATACACAACAGCCGGAACAGCCTGGCTGCAAGCAAGAGAAAGACGACGATGGTGGCTGGTTGTGTCTTACGTTGTGTTGTGTCTAACAAGGACAACGAGCCCTCAAGTGTACACTTCTTTTCTTCATTCCAGGTCACACACGCATCTCATTCGAGACACGGAGCGCAGCATCAAGCTGCGTTAATGTTGTTAGGCCGGTGGCTAACCACTATCTGCTTTACAATAATTGCAATCGTGTGCCCTACAAATGTACACGTAGCTCGCATTTATAAAAACCCTGTGAAGCAGCTTGACTACAGTGCCTGCTTTACCCAAAGGTACACTTTCGTGAACCTAGAGCAGGGCTCATCAACAGCCTCACAAACAAGATAAACATACAGGAAGCTAGAAGAAATGAAGGGTCAGAAAAAAACAAGATTCTCAGAAACAATAAAACGCATTTTCATTGTAAATAAAAAAATGAAGTGCATTACCACAACTCACTATGCAAGAGTATGTAAACACCTAACTTCAAAGAATTGGCAATTTAGAAACAAAAAATAGCTCCGATAAACACCGATTGTCCTAAAAAAATCCCAATACACAGAGTTATGGCATAGCGTGTGTTAAAATTGTAAGACTAGTGCTGCTCACAGCACACAATAATTATCTATCCATAGGAAATCGTACTGTGGCGTTTGTACGCACTATGTCTTAGCATGGACATACTGCAGGAAAATATGCCTGCCTGTACGGCATTCATGATATAGTGTACAAACTCAGTAACAGTTATTAAATATTATTGCCTTTTTTGCTGAATCTCCACGCGCATGGCACTTATTTCGGTATAGTATACAGCTCAAGCAGACTATGCCACAACTCACGCGACGTTGGCTTTCTTTTTTTTTCAGTTGTTACGCGGGAATGGACAGCTGTTGAGTATGTGGAAGTCCCATGCGAAACGGCAGCTGCCACCAAGCGCACGAAAATATTGCACGGAGCGTTGTCGCTGCACTCAAAAAAGCTCTACACGTAAAAAACAGAAAAGAGGCATCTTTTGTTGCAAGAACCTCGCAAACTGTGTTCGTCTCCTAGTGATTTATGTAACTTTCTCTTCATCTCTGTTCCTCTTTCTGTGTATTGCAGTACTTCAGCGGAGATAGTAACGAGGTTTTTATGAGCCTTCGAATGCCTTCTCGGGGAGTTCCAGGATGCTGTGATGGTCTTAAAATGGATTTTTTCGCACTCGAAGTCCCGTTCACATTTCAAAAAGTAGTTCAGCAGAGTGAACATTTTTTTTTACTTCAATTCACATTACATTTCCAGTTTTGTCTCAAAACCTGGTTACCCAGATATTAAAGCAAAAATAAGGCGGCATGCTGCCGTGTTTTATGTGTTGGCAGCTGTGAATGTGCGGTGTGAAAAAAGCGAAGAAAAAGAGGACTGCAATATTCGAAGTTGCGTTGCTACTGCACCGTGAATATGGCCTGTTTATCGAACAGAAAATACCTGCCACACTGCGGTATTTCAAGCTTTTTAGCGTTTTTTCTTTTCTGAAGCGATCTTTTCCCATTAAATTGATTATAATCTGGTCGCCATCAAACTTTTTTAATTGCCAATTTACGCCGTTTTTGTACGCGATGTGCTCCACACGTTCATATAAAGACATGTATAACTCGGGAACTGTCAGGTTGGTTTTGTTTACTATCCCGCATTGCCTTTTATATTACCACTAGCTGAACCAGAACTGCGATTCAGCCAAGTTGGAGCAAAGTGATCTTGAAGCTTTCGTGCAAGCAGCTCACGGGGACAAAGATGAGAAACACAAACGGGCGCACAACGGGTCCCCGCGTACTTGCTCAAAAAATTCAAGACGATTATAACATACTTGATGAAGTTAAGCGTATACAGCTTTACCATAAGTAAGCCTTCAAAAAACGCTTTTCTGTATTGTAAGTTCTTGCTTTATTTTAAACTCCATCGATAGGGCAAAAATGAACGCAAGTAAGCACAGATGTGCACAGCTTAAAAAAATGTTTAATGAGCAAAAGGAAGAACTTTCGAGTGAAGTACACTCTTTGATACCAGTACCGCAAACAAAAGCAGGCTATCTTCGCACTTGAAAACACAACTTTCCTGAGGCAGCGACAAAAGAAGTTTCATCACACGTTGCCTCTTTTGATTGTTATTATTTTTGTATAGAACAACTTCAATGACAAGTGTAGAATAACAAGAAAAGCATTCGTCTCAAGCAGTTCAGTGCATGTAGAACTTCTCTCACACTTACGAAAGTGAAATTTCGTAAGTTCGAGTGAATGCATATAATAGTGATAATATCTTTCCGTGCGCAACACCTAAAGGGCGTTTTCCTCTGCTCGCGCCGGTCCTCAAGAGGTCGATAAAGAAATAGAGCTTTAGGAAGAATATGAATTTAACAACGTCACGACTGAAACCATGGTAAATAAATGCGATAAGCATAAAAGTAGATCATCACCGGCCTCTGTTGATAGGTTAACACAAAGCATTCGCCAAGGTAGTTGGAGCTTCGAATAGTCCTTTAGAAACACAACATGGGCGATGGCTACTTTGTGGTGATAGTGGCTTACTTTTTCAGTACTGCTGCTGCGGAGAAGCTCCGGCAGGGAGTCACAGGTTCTTGGCTTGGGAGGAAGGGGGGGGGGCCTCAGTGTTGGACTTCATTGGAGGCTGCTTCTCACTCGATGTTTTCATGCATATACTAAGAATAACTTTTTAATCGCCTTAACCACACAAAGCGGGAGGTAGTACATGACCGCTTTCATTAAACGTACGTTTCTTGCTACTGTAAGGGTATTTTTTGTTTCATTTTACTGCGTAAAGAGAATTTGATTGATATGGGGGGTTTAACGTCAAAAACCACCAAACGATTATGAGAGACACCGTAGTGGAGGGCTCCAGAAAATTCGCCACCTGGGATTCTTTAACGTGCACCCAAATCTGAGCACACGGGCCTACAACATTTCCGCCTCCATCGGCTATGCAGCCGCCGCAGCCGGGATTCGAACCCGCGACATGCGGGTCAGCAGCCGAGTACCTTAGCCAGTAGACCACAGCGGCGGGCCTGCGTAAAGAGAAACAAAATGGCTGCGCGCAAAACGCAGCCCAGTCAAAACGAAATCTGGAACAGTGGACTTTTATGAACCTGTTGTAGATTCTCTTGGGGCAGTCAGTACAGGTACACTTCCAGAGTATTCACCAGGCAACAAATCATAATTTTCGCAAAGTATGCATGAACCGACAATGTCATAATTCATCTTTCCGCGGAGAGATATACGAGGTACCCGCTACAGATTTCTAAGGCGTTACGCGCGCTTTGTTGCAGCCGACTGGAGAGGATGTTAGATTGGACGAAGCATGTTTAAACCCCACTCGTGTTGTGCCATTCGCATTGTGTGACGTTTGGTAGTGGTTGTTCTCCACTACCTCCCTACATCACGTATGTTATCGCTATTCCTTGAGCGCCTGTATAAATAATTTTCCCAAACGAGTTTCAAACATCACCGTCACTCTGTGGTATAATGCCTGACTGCCACACAGAGGGCCTGTTTTGAAATCTCACTCGGTCCTGTGTATTTTTTTTTTCATTTGGCGCGATAGAGTTTGCAGACCCCGGCTGTGGATGCGGCGGACAAGTACGATGCCAGAAACGGATGCTGGGATATCATAACAACACTCTTTGTTTAAGCTTACAACTCCACATAAAGAAATGCCTAATGTGACATACAGGTAAAACATGCAGCTTCAGATATCAATCCAGCCTCGGTGTTTGAAATGGGCTCAACCTTTCTGTATCCGCTCGGTTCCTTCGTCAAAGGCTGGCCACGTTGCTTGTGAAAACGTGATCGCCTCTTGTCTCTCACAGCAGGCTCCTCCTTTATGATGGCGTCGGAAAAGCTGTGGGCGGCCATTTTAGCTTCTACGATTTGTTCGCGTGGCTAGCCAGAAGCGAGCCATAGATATATCTCTCAATTTACAATCAGGATAAACTAAAAACAGACGCCGACTCTCTCAGGCATTTTATCCCGTCCTAATGCAAGGCTTTTATGAATTCAATCTCTTTCTGTTTTCTACGTTATCGATGCTCTTCAATACTTTCGCGCTCAATCACTCATGAGCGGTTTCTCAATTGTGCAATTTTTAACGCATGAGTTGGTTCAGGTGACTGCTCTGTTTGATTTTTTTCTGTTCAGTAGGATAAGGACGTGCAAAAAATAATATATGGAGCTTCATTCGCGGAAAACGGCGTCCAAAACGCTCACTGCTGCTGAGGACAGTACTCACTTAATTCGCACTACGTTGAGGTTGTTTCGCGTTTCCCAAGATGTCCTCAAGAGGCGCTTGAAAAAATAGTAACAATCTCCAAATCCAGTCATACCGAAAGACTTCTTGAATTCCAGCTTGAATAAGATTTTTTATATCAATATTTTAAAAATAGTCAGCGAAAGAAAATCTGAAATTTTTTGCCTCACAAAGACCAGCTGACGAAGTTGAAAGCAGCAAAATGACCCTGCAGTTCTGCATCAAAATGACAGAAAAAGGCGAAGTAGATGAATCAGAGCATATCTAGCCTCTTATTATGGAATAATTTAATAAAGTGCAAGCGTTCAACAATAGACACCATTAGCACAAAGAAAGGCTGCGGCTGCTTGATCTGCTGTAGGAGTTTTGGAGCAACACAGCGCCGGGAAATGTCTGGATTGATTTCATGGAGTGCAAGAAGTGGGTTCATGAAATCTGCATGGGGGCCAAAGGAGAAAGTTTCAGGTGCTTCTACTGCGAAATATGAAGTAATGAAATTTTTCACACTTTCTCGTCTTCCCAGCAGGTTAGGACATAATTATGAATCTGGAGCACTTTCTATTTATTTTTAAAAAACCCCTTTGAGCTTTTACAGCATAGTGATATTTATGCAGCACATAACTTGCATTCAATGGAGAGTTTCTGCGTTGACATTTAATGGTAAAGAGTAAAATAAAAATATAATATTCAGTATTTTCAAATTTTGTTTGCATCTTCTCTTACCCTACTTTAAGTAGCTCTTACGCTTGTATATCAACTCGTGTTGTTTATACAAGGCATTAATTATGCATTGTTATTCATCTGAAATCATGAATTGTCTCAAGCCCTTAACGTTCCACCGCTCGTACTCGGCTCCACGTGTACCAAGAATGCGTCACCAGCAGCCCCAATGAAAAATAAAGACGTACTTTAGAAGTTTATAAACTGTCTGAGTTTACCCTTCCAAAGTACCATTCAAGCTGGCGTGAAAAAACAAATGTTCTTCGCAAGTTTCCTAGCCCCCTCAAACTTTAACAATAATAATGAAGTTCTCATTTTTAGTGCTATTTAACGGTCAAGATCGTGTCCTTCGCTAATAGATTACTTCGAAGCTTGTTAGTCGAAGTGAACTAGTTTCCCACTGTACCGCTATTCTACTTTCGTTTTGTTCATTGTGGTTCATAGTGAAGCTGCTTCCTAGTTTTCACCATATGCACCAATTAATACTTTACTGCGCCCTCCGAACATTGTGCAGGGCTCAGTTAGCGTACATATCAACAATGCGACTGGGAAACATCGGTCGTGTAGAGGTAGTCTTCTTCGTGGTGCTCTTCTACTCTCGCTAAGAAATAGCTGGACCTAGGAATAGACCAAACGCCCAGTCTGTAAAGCAATGAATGTTTGGTCGAATAGTTGGACGAGTCGCACTTGCATGTTGCATTTTTTTCTTTGCCTGGAGTATTCACTACATACTCAAAACTTCCTCCTGCTCCTAAAATGAGAGAGAGCGATTACCTTTTTTGCTCCTGATCCGAAAATGAGGCAGATTGATTGCCTATTTGGCAGCAAGGTCGAAAATGTCCTTTCCAGGCCTCCCATGGCAATTACCGTTGACAAATGACTCATGGGTCATTATTCCTTCCCAGAATGTTTCTTTGTCTAGGTAGTGACCTACGCTGCGCCTCGTTAAAGAAAGACATTTGCCTTTAACTGAAATAAGGACAGCTATTTTAGATAAATGAATACAAATGATGTTCTCGAACACACCATTCTCAGCGCAAGCGAGGGACAATCGTTGAGATTGCAATATCGTAAGTCGGCCACTATATGTGGCATCCCAAAGTGCTTTGGTTTTGTGTGATACCTTCAATGGTAGGGTGAACCGCTAATGACGCGTTTAAAGCATAGCTTTCTGGTTTCCTACGGCTAGATTAGAACAAAGCATGAAACGAATGAAAGAAATTTTATTTCCCTAATCACAGAGGAAAAGCGCGGCGGCACGCGAAAGTCCTGTTGGTGCAGCTGTGTAGGGTGTCTTTTATGAACTGTGCATCGTCTGCTATTTTCTATTCCCGAAGAATCTTTTTTTTCTTTAGTACGTTAATTCTCACCGGGAAAGCAAAATGCGTAAGCTTTAGGGTTCTCTCAGGACGCGATTACAGTGATGCGGTTGTGCTCAACTAATTTACCCGCCTTATTGGCCTTATCTACGAGTATTCAGTGAAATTTCGCGCATATCAGCTTCCCTGAGATGTAATGTGGTTTGAAAATAATAATGTTATTGGATTATAGCTGGAATATAACTAACTTGAAAAAAAAACAGTGTCATCAAGCGAAATCATTTCGCCCGTTCCAAAAGGGGCGCGTACAATCGCGTCCGTAGTGTATATACGATGTGATTATACGAGATCGTCCAGCTTCGAAGTGATAGAATGAAGTCATGTGAGTCATCTACAAACTCTTCATTGATGAACCTGTGGCACTATTTTTTTCTAGTTGTCTCATTTAGTACCATATCTGCCGCAACTGCACGTCTTTTTAGACCACCTAGGTGAGTGTACCTGCCCATGTTTCATACGTCAAGTGCTCCGGGCTCTTCCTATGATGTGCTTGTAGATTACATGGAAGTACGCCCTTGGGCAAGATATAAAACGTACTTCTGTATTTTATCTGACGTAAGCTTAATTGGAGATGCTCGTCTTGCTTCTCAACGAATACACTACGTTTAGGGCCGTTTTTACGAGGGGGTGACGGTTTATTAGATAATCATACTTGCACGAGTTCGGTGCACAAAATCACACGCGAAAAAGAAAGCCCACGTTTTCATATGTAAAGCATCTCTTTAACTCATCTGTGTAACGCCGTACCTACGTGAGTCCGTACGAACGCACTGAAACACATTCCCCTCCGCGAGGGTGTTGGAGCGGTGCCAAGTATAAGTCAAGTCCGTAGATTCACGCGTAGTCTCCTAAATATACGCTAGAGGAGACTCAGGCGCTAATCTCTATGGGAGCTGCAACGCATGGTGATTGAGCGAGTATGGGAATCATGGGCAGTGCATGAATTCATTTAGTCTTTGTACTATAAGTTCCTTCTCACTTGGCGTAGCTTGAAGTTGTGTTGTAACGAAAGAACAATCGGCATATGTTTGGCAGTTGCAGTTCATCACCTTCATCTTTTAGGATCACCAATTCAAATCAGCTTACAAAGTTCAAAAGGTTTGTTCTTTCATTCGAAAAAAAATACCGAAACAGAGCAATCAACGAAGCCTTAGGTACGATTCTTTGCCTGCAAGCACGAGGACATAGACAAATCCAAGTCATACCCTTAATTCCAGTGGTAACTGAACGATCGCCGCACAGAGTCCCCTCTAGTTAACTTTAAGAAACCCTATGGCTGCGCATTGACGTCACGCTTTCCTCGCACGCTTCCCTCACACGTGTGCTCTGACGTTATTGTCTCTCTCACTCGCAGCACGCTCGCCGCAGCACACACTTCACCTTCGCTTCACCCTCTCCACCACGCCAAACGCTCACACACACGTCCAGTGAAAACACTTTTTCGGCTCTTTTATCTTATCTAAACATCATAATCTTGATAAGCGTGTCATGTAAAACATGACTACATGCCGCGCTCATAGCGCGCTCACAGCCGTTTCGCTAGCTACACATGCACCAAATTTATTATCACGTGACGTGAATATATGATGGAGGCAAACGACATGTCCAAACATAATAATCATTGCATGGAAGTCATGTACGTCATGATTTATGTCTGCCTCTTGACAGTGTACTCATTTTAAAGCGAGATATCCACCTTCGTCATTCTTGTTTCGCATATCATCGATTCCCACAGTGCGTGGGATCTGACAATTTTTTTCCCGCGAACGCTGTGAGCAATCAAAATTTTCCGCGGCAAAAGGTAGGCAAGGACCAGCACTTATGGTTGGAAGGGAGAAACAAAGAAAGGTAGTTTTTATGTTAGCTACAGAGTCCAGTAAAGTGAAAATGCTATGATTTGCCCCGTGTTTCGTTTTACCTCACCCAGTCCTAAATCCGAAAGATTTGACTTACATTTAGTTTGCGAATTCAATAAAAGCACTTGCTCTGAGCTGATATCATCTGATGTCATCGTTGCCAACTATGCGTGGAATTCTTGAGCATATCGTGAAAGGACACGTGTTAAACTGTTCAGTAAAACAGTCAAGAAAATAGAGAATGAACATCTATATTGAACTTCGAAACGGTCAACAAAATTCGAAACAAAAACTTCAGGAGTGCAATATCAATTCGAAAGAGTAGATTGACAAAGTTCAGTTGCAGCGACAATCCATGATAATTGATACCAAAGCAGATATGTGTTTTATTCAACGTTCGGTGAAGTGCATCGGAGAAATAGAAACTTCATCGTCGCTCGAGACACTAAACATGCCAATGAATAGGCAACATCGGTACGGTAGCAAGGCTGGAGCGTGAAACGAGGATGTCTACATTCCAGCGAATTGCCGTGACAGGGCGTTCCACTTAACAGCGACGCCCAAGCAACGTTTATTCGGTGGAATTTTATGCCTCGGTTTTGTAAATCTAAGTTTTAACTATTACACAAAGAAATTTTATGTGTTCTGTTTTTCTAAGCAACGGAAAACTAAAGCCCACAACAAAAACGGATCGCAGAGTATAGTAAAAAGAAGGAAAGAAAACAAGTCACTTTAGTTTCTGAGGCACGCTGTTGGATTGACGTTCCGCGTCGGTGGTTACAGGCTTGAAAACATTTCTGTTTTACATGGTCAGAAGCACGCGCAAGCCATAGAATGCTGCTGAAATGCATTTTCTGTTCCTTTCGTCTGGTTTTCTTCCTACAGGGCATTGCAGGAATCGTCGAGACCGTTTGTGATAATGTGGGTGACGTTAACTTCGTCTCACCCTCTCCGAAGTGAAGAGACAAAAATCAATCATGAGATGCGAGGATCAGAATACGCTGCAATATTCGACTATTTCTAGTGGCTCTATTCCGCGTTCACTTCACGTGAGCGGCAGTTTTAGATTGAGAACACATTCAGAATTTATCTGAAGTTAGCCTTGTCTTTAAAATGTGCACTTCTAAGATTGTCTAAATCAAAACAAAGAAAAAAAAAGGCTCATACATCTCTAAAAAGTGGTACTGTGTTTATGCAGTAAATAGCTCATGCCACAATCGACAGCGGATATCAAAATTGAGAGGGTGCAACTAATTAGGTAAGATAATACCTTACTCATTACGAAATGAAGAACGAGGAGTAGGGTGAAATGCAGAGAAGGACCGGGGTCCAGCCAGTTCTCCGACCGGCTGACTATCCTACGATACCTCGCGATATATTGGATGGATACCCTACGATACCCTACGCTACCCTACGATATAGGACCATACCTATATTCTGACTAACACCAACTGTCCACAAAAAAAAACGCATCAGTTCTTTCAGTACCTCGCGTACTGCGAATGGTCTCGGCCAGTCTTCTGAGACTTCTTCTTCCGGCAAAAAGAGATGATTCAGTTAATTCGTCGTTTTGATTTGAATAGTCAAGCACTGAGCAATAGTTGGTAAGTATTTATTACAAAGGCCGGGCATGGAAACATGGTTGCAAAAAATAAGCTAAGATACTACATATGCCGAGTGACAACAACGTTAGCGCGCAACCGCCGAAGTGCTAGAAGGTGGATAAACGTATCTGTGCATGCTCATATATTTGCCTAATCAATCAATCCTGAATGCGTGGGTGTCTACGAGGATGACAACCGTTAAGGCATTTTATTTCCTCTTTTGATGCAGGCTCATCGATGGCTAGCTCACACATGCGATACCATTACTATCGGTACGAAATGCCATCAGCCATCAGATGTGTTGTCTATTCATGAGCCTATACAACACTGTCCATTTATCGAATATTAGCGTGCACTAACACTCTGGACAATACAAAGTCGCAATGAGGTCGCGACGGAAAATGGACGTACGGCAAGTCTCGCAAGGGCGGCACAGGTTCTCGCGCAATCATAGCACGGGATTTTTTGTTCTCTTTCAAAGGCGCACACGCGTTAGTGCGTATGCTCTACTACAATACTCCGGGGTGAAGAGTAGCCATCCTGGTGACTCAGGGAGTAGGCACAATGAGGGGGTCGTAGTAGGGCTTGAGACGGTCGACGTGTACGGTCTCGCGTCCTCGACGGCGCAAATCTGGCGATTGTGTTAGGGGCTCAATGATGTAATTCACCGGCGAGGTTGCGTCAATGACACGGTATGGACCATGATACCGGACCAGAAGCTTAGAAGAAAGGCCAGGAACGTGCGGGGGCACCCAAAGCCACACAGAGCCATTACGAAACGCAGGAGCTATGTGATGAATGTCGCCATGTTGGGTCTTTTGTAGACCTTGAGCGTCACTTGTCAGAGACCGAGCCAACTAACGGCAGTCTTCAGCGTATCTGGCGACTTCCGAAAGCGGGGAGCACTCAGATGCATCATGGCGGTACGGGAGTATAGTGTCGAGTGGGTTGAAAGGTTCGCGGCCGTACAACAGAAAGAATGGTGAAAAACCAGTAGTCGCTTGCGTCGCGGTGTTGTAAGTGAAGGTAACAAAAGGTAATACAGCGTCCCAGTTAGTGTGGTCGGAGGAGGTGTAGATGCTCAGCATGTGGCCAAGTGTGCGGTTGAACCGTTCAGTGAGACCATTCGTCTGTGGATGGTATGCGGTAGATTTACGGTGGATGATGTTGCATTCAGCGAGAATAGCTTGGATGACCTCCGACAGGAACACTCGACCCCTATCACTGAGTGATTCCTGTGGAGCACCATGGCGGAGAATGAAGCTGCGCAGAATGAAGCGTGCAACTTCGTGGGTGGTCGCTGCCGGTAGAGCTGCAGTCTCAGCGTAGCGTGTCAGATGATCGACGCTGACAATTATCCACCAGTTTCTAGAGCCACTATATGGGAGGGGGCCATAGAGGTCATTACCGACGCGGTCGAATGGGCGAGCCGGGCACGGGAGCAGCTGTAACATGCCAGTAAGGTGCCGCGCCGGTGTCTTGTTCTGTTGGCAAGTGGTGCAAGACTGAACGTAATTCTGCACAAAGCGATACATTCCTCGCAGCCTTTCGTAGGTTTTCAGGACACCTGCGTAAACACTTTGGGGATCTGCATGGAAATTCATGCAGATGTCAGACCGCGTATGAGTTGCGACAACAAGGAGCCACTTCCGACCACCAGGCGTGTAATTACGGTGGTACAGAATGTTGTCTCGCATGGAAAAGTGGCCTGCTTGCCGGCGCAGCGCTCTCGTGGAAGGGACAGCAGACGGATTGGTAAGGTAGCCGAGTAACAATGCTAGGTATGGGTCTTTACGCTGCTCCAAAAGCATGTCAGTGGTGTCTATTGGTGACAAGGTGGTAAAAAGGGGTGACAGAGAAGCCACTTCTGGTGTTAATGGCGATCACGAAAGTGCATCGGCATCCGCATTCTTGCGACCAGAACGATATACGACACGGATGTCGTATTCCTGCAATCAAAGTGCCCAGCGCCGTCCGGACGGGTCCTTCAATGTGGACAGCAAACATAGAGCGTGGTGGTCTGTGACCACGCCGAAAGGACGGCCGTAAAGGTACGGGCAAAACTTCGTGAACGCCCAGATTATGGCTAAACAATCCTTCTCTGTCACGGAGTAATGCAATTCAGCCTTCTTGAGAACGCGACTTGCATAGGCGACCGCGTATTCGGCTTGGGTGTTTTTCCGTTGTGCCAAAACTGCACCAAGATCAATGCCACTTGCATCGTTGGAATATCTGTGGCAGCAGTGGGGTCGTGGTCACGAAGAATAGGTGGTGAGGTCAGAAGGCGGCGCAGCTGGCGAAATGCGTCGTCACATGCAGGTGACCATGAAGATATATATATACCTTTGCTGTTGGAAAGCAGACTCGTCAGAGGTGCGATGATGGACGCGAAATTGCGCACGAAGCGAGAAAAGTAGGAGCAGAGGCCGACGAAACTTCTTAGGGCTTTTAGTGATGTGGGCAACGGGAAGTCAGCGACAGCTCGAAGCGTATCGGGATCCGGAAGAGCACTGTCTCTTGTGATGACTTGTCCAAAGATGGTTAGTTTTCGTGCTGCGAAGTCGCACTTTTTGGTGTTAAGTTGTAGGCCTGCAGAAGTTACACACGTCAGAATCTCGTGGAGACGAACAAGATGTGTCGGAAAATCAGATGAAAAGACTACGATGTCGTCCAGGTAACGCAAGCAAGTTTTCCCCTTGTGGGCACGCAAGATGGTATCGATCATGCGCTCAAAAGTGGCAGGTGCGTTGCAGAGCCCAAATGGCATGAG
This sequence comes from Rhipicephalus annulatus, assembly GCA_013436015.1. Classification (NCBI taxonomy): domain Eukaryota; kingdom Metazoa; phylum Arthropoda; class Arachnida; order Ixodida; family Ixodidae; genus Rhipicephalus; species Rhipicephalus annulatus. Next base: position 163,366 of record WOVY01015052.1, read on the forward strand.
TTTGAATTGATATAGGCCATCCGGCATTATAAAGGCTGTTTTAGGGCGATCACATTCAGCCATTGGCACCTGCCAATACCCAGAACGGAGATCCAAGGATGTAAAGTACTCGGCACCTTGTAAACAGTCAAGAGCATCGTCTATTCGTGGTAGCGGGTAGACATATTTTTTCGTAATCTTGTTTAAGCGGCGATAGTCCACGAAAAATCGAACGGTGCCATCTTTTTTCTTTACCAGAACCACAGGTGATGACCAAGCACTTTGACAAGGCTGTATAACTCCACGTTTAAGCATTTCATATATAAGCTGCTGAGATCTCTAAACAGACCTGCAGCTCTGCTCTCGCAAGTTGGCCGAAAGACCACCGTACAACATGACTGACGCAGTCGCCAACCAGCCCGTCCCAGCACAGCCAGCACCATCGGCTGCCCCATCGACCTGCCCCGGTGCTACCCGTCAGCGGGACACATCAATCTTCAGCGGCAGTGGTGAGCAAGACGCCGAAGACTGGCTCTCCTTGTACGAACGCGTAAGTGCCAGCAACAGGTGGGACGACGACTCTAAGCTCGCCTATGTTATCTATTATTTGGCTGACGTCACTAAGCTATGGTTTACCAACCGCGAAACTGCCATCGCCAACTGGTCCACCTTTAAGACCCGCGTGACTGAAGCGTTCGGCCGGCCAGAGGTCCGCAAACTTCGCGCTGACCAGCGTCTACGCAACCCAGCCCAGCAGCCTGGTGAGACGTTTACTACTTATATTGAGGATGTGCTCGACCTCTGCAGGCGTGTTGATCCATCTATGCCTGAAGATGAGAAAATTCAAGAGATTCTCAAGAGCATCGAGGATGGCGCATTCCAGATGTTGCTGGCGAAAAGCCCGACCACGGTGGCAGTCCTCGTAAGCCTGTGCCAGAGCTTCGATGAATTGCGTCATCAGCGTTCCATCACCCGACAAAGTGTCCCATTATCAGATTCATTCTTGGCCGTCGCACTCGCAAATGGCAACGTTCGCCAAGGAACTCTGCTGAACCAGATTAAAGACTTCATCAGGGAGGAAGTCGCCCGACAGCTCTCCCTGCTGCCGCATAGCGACGCGCCCACGACAAGCCTCCCTTCGAATATGCAGCAGGCCATACGCACTGAAATTTGCGATGCCCTCCCTACAGTTCCGGCCCCTTATTCAGCACCTCCACCAAAAGCGATGATGTTTATTCAAACAGAGAAGTCGCAATGAGGTCGCGACGGAAAATGGGGGTACGGCAGTCTGGCAAAGGCGGCACAGGTTCTCGCGCAATCAGAACACGCGGTTTTTCGTTATCTTCCAAGGCGCATACGCGTTAGTGCGTATGATCCACTACAAAAGATAAATTAAAGGTGAGCATCTGGTCCGTAAACTCTTATGTTTCAATAATCTCTGGTCAACACAGCAGCCCATCTGTCTAAAGCATAAGTAGCCGCAATAGAAGGAAACTATACCCATAACACCCGTGATGAACGATTTGGTGTGTTTTACGAATCACGCATCGGTCTGCTTCCTGCCAATTACTCGCTCAATCTTTCCTTACAAAGCGCCACAAACACTACCCAGCTTACCGAGGACCATATAAACAGCATTAGCGCTGTCGCTATTTGTCACTTTCTTTCGCTTGTAAGATATGCAATAAACAAAAATTCACAGCATATCCACAGAGCGAATGATGATGAGTGGGTTGAAGCATCTATCAGTCCGCCCGCGCTTTTGTCCGTACGTTCGTTCTTGCTTACATTCGTCCATACGCCCGTCCGACTGTGCGTCCGTTTGTCCATCCATCGGTCCGTCCATGTGTCCCTCCGTGCGCCCATGCGTTCGTCCGTGTGTCCAACTGTCCGTCCGTTCACCCATGCGTCTATCAATGCGTCCATCTGTGCGTCCATTCGTCCATCGTCCGTCCCTGCGTTTGTCCATGTGCCCATCCATGTGTCTGTTCGTTCGTGCGTCTGTCTGTGCGTACATTCGTCCATGCGTCCGTCCGTCCATGCGTCCATCCGCCCGTCTCTCCGTGCATCAGACAAACAGAGAAACGACAGACGGATGCCGCCAGCGAATGATTCACGGTTTGCCAATAAAAACCTTCGAAGCTATGCCCCACTAATCATCGTTCTCTACTGGATATGCTGTGAGGTGGTTATTATATATATGCATACATACGGGTGACGACCGACCGACGCCTTAAAGAGCTTCGCCCCTAAAAGAATAAGTACGACACGTTTTCTTTATATTCCTTTCTGACACTATGTTCGGGCTCAGCAAATCGGTTGCATAGGGGCCTAAAGGCCTCGCTCTATGGTGTAAGAAGCGTAATAATGCAGCCATCGCAAAAGACGCGTGAATGCATGTGTACAATATTAGTACTGGCATCCGGAGTGGGCAATTGGTGCCGAAAGAATGAGAAAGAATCATTGCACTAGAAGTTGAGGGCACTGAAAGACCATGCATGCCTCCTACTAAGTGTTCACACTAAGCCCAGCTTTAAGAATTGCCATTTCATTGCTGGAGGGCAAAGTATTGATTTGAGAGGCTGCTGGAACGTTTGTCTGCACAAGAATAATTTTGACCATTTAGCTCCAAAGATACGGGATCGCTTTCAAGCCCATTGCTATGAATTGTTTTCGGGCAAGGGGGTAGGGCCCTTTCTGAAAAATATGTTTTTATTATAAAAACCTCACCCTATAGGACGAAAAGCGAATGGTGGGCATGGTGTAAACCACCACTCACCATTATAGTGGACTATTGTAGTGGGTGAATGCTGGTGAATGTCCACCATGGTGTATGGTGGGATATGGTGAATGCTGCAGTGCCGGCAACGCTTGAGCGCGAAATGGCGTCAGAAACACCGTGACAATCAGTCACCAAAAAATAAAAACCATTGTATAAAAAACAATGTAAAAAACACTCGTGAAAATGTTGGCTACCACAGAAATTAGACCGTGCAACCTGCGGATTCTCATTCGAAGACACTAACCACTGTGCCATACCATTTTTTTTCTTTATTTCCGGTTAAACTTCACACACGGGATGCTAAGATAAATATATTACAATACACAACAAACAATACAAAAATGAAAAATAACTAAGGGCGTCAGGCATTACTATAACACATCACGTCTTAGAATTCCTTCATAGTGATTCACGGAGATTCGAACGTGCAACTTGCGGATTCTCATTCGAAGACACCCTCCACTGCGCTATACCAACATGGCGCAACCTTTGTGTAAAATGGCTAGTTCACATACGAAGTGACGGTTCAAGTTCAGTTTTGTTTGTCGTGTACTCGACATAGACGAGATCTGCACCTGCAATTAAAATTAGCACATTTATTAAACACAAGCAACTGCTGCCTGTAACGATTGCGACTGTGATAATGGCACCAGTGCTATGTTTTGTTACAATTCACAACCGCAAGAAAGAAAAACCAAGTCAACTGGGGAGCAGGTACAGTTTTCGGCGGGCTTGGCCAAGTTTAATATTTGTTTCTCGCTCGTTCTAAAGGGCGACATTTGCTCAGCCTTTATGACGCCTCTAGGCTCATTCGATAGATACGCCCACACAAGTGATTGAGGAATGCGACGTTTTTTGCGCAACGTAGAGTCCAGTCACACTGCTGTAGCTCTATCGTTAGCAACAACTACACGACGCCTTGGCCAAAACGAATGCAGTGCACCAGAAACATTATGCTGTCATATTGGTTCAGCAAGTATACGAATTTCTAAGTCTGTTCTCGCATAAGAGCCAGAAAAGTGCCGGCGAGTGCGACTGGCGGATGTCGGTGAGGGAAGACGTACGTTCTTTGGAAGTACTGGAATCGCGTCGCATCGATGTTTGTCGCTTCTTGCGCGGACACCGTTCACAATAATTTGTTTCATTTAAGTTATTTGATGCCATGGCTGTGCTGTATTGTCATCCTTACTCGTCGAAATCGTGTTCTCTAAAACCCTGAAGCACGGATAACACAACTGCCTATGCTTGGTCGGTAGGCCTATCCTGTGGTGGAAATCATAGTGGTATAACATGTAGTGTACAGATCCCAGCTTGGTGCACTAAATATATTGGTGCCCGCCATTATAATAAGCACACCCATCATCTGCTTACTGCTTCCCAGCATTATCGCGATGGTGGGCAGGGCTTCTCAGGTTGGCACACCATGTGGCCCTCTATAATAAGCACCACCCACCGTCTGCTTAGTGCTACCCAGCATCATCACTTTGGTGGAAAGATTTTCACAGCTTGGTACACCATGTGGCCCACCATAATAAGAACCACCAACCGTCTGCTTAGTGCTTCCCAGCAATATCGCAATGGTGGACAGAGCCACCCATGATTGCCCACTATCTAGCCGCTACTTCCCAACATCGCTTCAACTTTAACCATCTTCTGAGCACCATGCCACCCAGTTTGTCTTGGCATATCCATCATAATTTCCACTACGTCCCACCATATCCATCATATTTCCACTATACCCACTATTATTTCCACTAAGCCCACCGTGTTTTCCAGTATCCACCATGGTAGTTCTTTAGATAGGGCAGGTTCAATACTTGTTCTTGATAAGACACCTCTCCATCAGAATTTCAACAATTGGAGAAATGGCAAGCCTTGTACGCTCCGCTGGCTGTGGGTATGATCGCATGTATCAGGAAGGAAGTATGTTTATTTACAGAAAGGCAGAGAGGTCGGCCTGAGCGATAGTTTGCTCTAGCCTGCTACTCTACACTGGGAGAAGGGAAAGGGGAAAAGAAAGAATAATGGATGACGATGGTGAGTTAGAGAGGTGAGTATGTAGTGTTCTTTCTAGCGGAGACACATTTTAGAGCCGCGCACATAGTCCAGTTGTTTCTAAAAAGGTAATAACTGCTCTTGTGACCGCAGTTGCACTGTTGGTGTCTAACATGCAATGAAGCTGTCTTAGTACCACACGTAACTAAATTTATTGTCATTGCGAAAAGCATTGCATTTTATTAATGCATTGCTGAAAGTGCAGCTTGAATTTAACGAAATGATTTACACACCACGCATGTCAAATTTTCAATGACGAACAAAGAGTACGATTACAATTACTGACGCCTGCATGATCCTAAAGCCTGGCAGCTATCATTAGCAGTCATGCGCCCACCATTGAAAGTCAATCTGTTTTCTGAATCTAGTTTGTTTCTATTTGTGCACCGTTATCCAACCGTTACTGTACGAACGTGGATCCTTTTTTTGTCTGCCTTCACGCCACAACTATCCGCAAACACTCTCTCGTTGACATAATTGCGACAAAAGTGTGATCACAGGCCAAAACATCCGTGTTCTTAGACCTTATGTGATGAGAACGGGATTTCTGCAGTGAACCGGACTCATCCGACCACCCTGAAATCCATTGAGTTTATATGTCGGATCAATTATCAGAAGGCATTGTGTGTTTAGATAAAGTGTTACGATTTTGAGCACCTCGTACTAAAGTTTGGGAGAGCAGTTAGCCATCCCTTAAGGTGTTGCTCAACAATTCACAGTACTCGGTACTCTACTATGAGAGATCACAAAGACGTCCCTATACGTGGGCAAATCTTGGTGTGTGATTGGAAAAAGTGGTAACGATTTTTAGTACTTGGCACTGTACTATGGGAAAGAAGAAAGCTTTCACGTGGACATCACAGTTAATAAGGCTGTGTTGACAAAAAAGTGACAGCATATCCATGGGGTGAATGATGGAGAGTAGAGTGAAGCTGGGTCCGCACGCCGCTGCCGCGCCGCTTCGCCCTCGTGTTCTCGTACGCCGGAATCTTGTCGTCGCCGCCGTGCAGCTTAACGGCACGCTTCTGCCTCACGCGCTCGCACATTAGGGTTGCGTCTTCGAGCCCGAGCCACAGCCGCCTTGCGCGCACGCTGCTCTGCAGCCTTGTCTATTCGCCGACCTTCTGAACGCGTGCGCACGAAAGACGGCTTTTATTTTACTAGCCCCCCCCCCCCCCAGCGTAAGGCACTGCCTACGAACACGCGATTGCCAACGTGTTCGTGTGACGTCATTCCTATTTCCTCGCGCACTCTCATATTGGGGTTTCGTCTTCGAGAGCAGATTTCAAAGTGAAATATCAACATTCCTCATTTGTGTTTTGCATATCATCGATTTCCACTGTACGTGGGATCTGCCATTTTTTTTCATTGTTCTTTTCTCTGTATCTCTTGTAATCCCTTCTTTCTTTCAACCCAAGAGTAACGTTGCCAAGCGAACAAGCTTGGTTCAACTCCCTGCCTTTGCTCTCTATTTTTTCTCTCTCTCGATCTCCATCTTGCTGGTGGTATCGCTGAGCAAATGTAAATTAGTGGTTATACAAAGTATATGCGCCTGTTTGACGTTTGTCTGTGTGTGCGCTTTTAGATATTTAGCGCCACATCATGACGTAAGTTGCGCCCAATGAATTATTACAGCACAGTGACCCTCCATACGCCGGTTTTGCATAACATAGATTCCCAAGGAATGGGGTATCTGTGCCCCGCGTTGGTGGCCAAATATCTAAGGCACTCGGCTGCAGACCCACAGGTCGCGGAATCGAACTCCAGCTGCGCCGGCTGCATTTTCGATGGAGGCGAAATCGCTGTATGCCCATGTGCTCAGATTTTGGTGCACGTTAAACAACCCCAGGCGGTCAAAATTTCCGGAGCCCTGCACTACAGCGTCTCTCATAATCGCATAATGGTTTTGAGACGCTAAACCTCACATATAAATCAATGGAGTATACGCCGATTTTGTTTTCTTTAATTTGAAGGCACGAGTGTCAACCACCCAGTCAGTCAGCGCCGTTTGACTTATGTTGAATTTCAATGGCAGATACAGATCAAGTTTTTCTGCTCTGAGCAGATTAATCACAATCCAATGGCAGATTGGAAGCGTGAATTGTGTGTTCCAATGGCAGGTTGAGTGCAACCGCAGATCATGGAATGCTCCGCTGAAATCGGCGTATTTGACCGGAAGTTCAAGGGACGCATCCTGTGCACCGGCCTTTCATCCAATCAGCGATGGATGTCCAAAAAACGCTTTGCACTCTCTCGTACCCTCTCGAGCTCCCCCGCTAGATTTTTGCTCAACAAGAGCTCTAGTCAAGACCCGCGCGTTCCAATCGCAGATTTAGCGAGAGAAATCCCACTCAAATGTGCGCCCTCTATTCGCAATCCCGCCCCGCCGTAGTGGTCTAGTGGCTAAGGTACTCAGCTGCTGACCCGCAGGTCGCGGTATCTAATGCCGGCTGTGGCGGCTGCATTTCCCATGGAGGCGGAAATGTTGTAGGCCCGTGTGCTCAGATTTGGGTGCACGTTAAAGAACACCACGTGGTGGAAATTTCCGGAGCCCTCCACTACGGCATCTCTCATAATGATGATGAGTGGTTTTTAATGATGCAAGGTCCAATTGATGGCCAAAGAGTGCCATTTCAAAGCCTAGATATATGAACAATGATATGAAGCGTGGCTGTAAAAGGGCCTTAAAGTTCCTCGCGCTAACACGGATAAAAACATACAAGCATTAAAACCATGACATTGGCGTGAATTATGTGCAATAAGACTAAAAGACGAGATGTCGTGATAGTGGGACAGTGACGAAGACGCAGCCACCGCGGCAGTGAACTCTCTTCAGGGATCGTGCTACGAAGCGCCTGCGTATGTGACATTAAAAGTACATACATCTGTTAAAAACGCCAGCAGTGATTTATGAGGAAAAAGCGGTTCTCTACCGATGAACATTTATGGGTGAAAGGGTATCTGTTGTCAGAAGGGATATAAAATGTGCTTTTTTTCTGAGAGAATATAAATCACTGCGCTGGACAAGGTTGTGGAGAAGCGTGAGCGGTTCTCCACATCCACAGTCTTGTAAGTGTGACTTGTCCACATTCTTGTAAGTGCGACTTGTGTGTAGCGTGAACTGTATACTGTTGGACAATTTCCAAGTCTCAATTTGACAACATGCAGTTTGTTTTCTGTCTGCCGATCCCATAGGCGCTGCCAGCACGCCCTGAGCTCCCGTCGTAGAAATGGTTTCAGATCAAGTGCAGGAACAGCTACAGATGTATTGGCGCCAGTGTTGTCTTGGGCAGATGCGGCCAGCTTATCCGCCAACACGTTTCGAGCGACTTCGCGGTGCCCCTGCACCCAGCAGACTACAACATGCCGTTCAAGAGCGTAGATCGTGCATAACAAAGAGTACAAGGACACAAGGACAGGATTTTTATATTTTCGCAGAGTTTTTAGAGCCACCACTACGCTCAGCGAATCCGTGTATATTACCGCACGTTGTAGTTGCAGTTTCTTAATATGTTTGACAGCCCCAAATATCGCCTGAGCCTCTGCGGTGAAGATGGTTGTTTCGGAGTGCAGAGTACCAGAGTTGGAGAAAGATGGGCCAGCAGCTGCATAGGACACACCAGTGTGAACTTCGAAGCATCTGTGAAACATTCTGGGCAAGTGTACTTGTGTTGGAGTTGGAGGAAGCGTGTGCGGATATGTACTGAAGGTGCGTGTTTAGTGACTTCCATGGAAGATACATCGCAGTCTATGACTTGCCACTTCCATGGTGGCAGATATACTGCTGGAGCCATCAAACGTAGTTCTAAAAGTGGCACAGCTGTTTCCTCAGCCAGCCTCCCGACACGAAATGAGTATGGCTGTCTTAGCGAAGGACGGTTATTGAACAAGGTACTCATTCATGACTTCTTTGCGCAAACACGTACACGGACACAAGGAAAAGAGGCAAACAACACGGGCGCAATCCTCTTTTCCTTGTGTCCGTGTACGTGTTTGCGCAAAGAAGTCGTGAATGAGTACCAACTCGTCCAACTGTCAGTACTGTTGAACAAGGTACAGTTGGACAGATCATTAACTGTGGAGTGAGCGAGATGTTCCTCATCATCGTTAACCTTGAAATAGTATGTAAAAGACAGGCAACATCTCTGCAGGTGGAGCGACCAATCATTTGATTCTGCGTACAGACTCTCTGCGGGGCTAGTTCGAAAATCACTTGTAGAGAGGCGTATGCCTAGATGGTGGACAGGGTCGAGAATCTTCAAGGCTGATGGTGTCACAGACTGATAGATTATAGCACCATAATCTAGGCGCGTGCGTACGAGGCTTTTTCATAAATTTATCAGACATTTCCTGTCACTGCCCCACGTAGTTCGTGATAAAACTTTCAAATTATTTATGGTTTTTAAACACCTGTCTTTTAAATACTTGATGTATGGGATGAAGGTTAGTTTTGTGTCTAGCATTAGGCCAGAAATTTATGCTGTGTTTTCACAGACAGACGTTGACCATGCAGGTCAATCTCGGGATTGGGATGAACGCCCCTCTTTCGGCAGAACAAGATGCAGGTACTCTTTCGCGCGTTCAGTTTATAACCATTCTCATCTACCCATTGAGAGACCTTGTTCAAACCTAGTTGAACCTGACGTTCACACACTGAGAGGTTACAGGACTTAAAGCCGACCTGCACGTCGTCAACATATATGTACAGTAAAACATATTTCATGGGAGAATGAGGCGCAAAGAGTTCATTTTCACTATAAAAAGTGTACAACTCAATACCTCTCTTTGCGGCACTCCTGTTTCTTGAACAAATGTACAGGACAACACAGTGCCCACTCGAACACAAAATGTCTGATTAGACCGGTTGCTTTTGAATATTTTAAACATTCTGCCCCACACGCCTAGGTGTGACAGGTCTCGGAGTATGCCAAAGCGCCTAGTTGTGTCATAGGTTTTCTCTATATCGAGGAACACTGACACAAAGAATTGTTTAGGAATGAAAGCATCACGAATTTATGCCTCGATACGGACAAGGTGGACAGTAGTGGACTCAGCCTCTCGAAACCTACACCGGTATGAGTTAAGCAGGCTATTTGTTTCAAGGAAATGCACCAATCGTCTGTTCAGCATTTTTTCAAAAACCTTGCATACGCAACTTGTCAAATGCTATGGGCCTGTAGCTTGATGCTAAGAATAGGTCCTTGCCCTGTTCAAGAATCGGAATAATGATAGCTTCTTTCCAGGTGGAAGGGATCTCACCGGAAAACCAAACGGCATTATACAAAAAAAGGAGAGCTTTTTTTGGTTTCAGAAGGCAGACGTTTGAGCATTTCGTATTATACTGTCAGAGTCTGGGGCGGTTTCGTTACAGCAGTTTAATGATGCTTGTCAGTCAGCTATGACGAAAGGTTTGTTGTATGCCTCATTGTTTGTGGATTTGCGTTATATTTTCTGTTTTTATCTTGTTGCTTTGTATCGTTGAAACACAGGACTGTAATGGGACGAGCTAAAGACCTGTTCAAAGTGTGCACCAAGGGAGTTCGCTTGGTCTTCCAAACCATTGCCTTGTGTGCTTACTAGAGGAAGGGGATGTGGTTCTCGTCGTACTACCCTACTGACCGTTCTCCAGACTGTCGCTTCATGTGTGTACGTATTGATTCCTGATAAAAACCTCTTCCAGCTCTCCCTCCTGGCCTCTCGACGCGTTCTCCTGGCTTGGGACTTGATGTTTTTAAAATTTACAAGATTTTCAGTGGTCGGTGAGTTCCGGAGCAGTTTCCATGCTTTGTTCTGTTGTTTGCGAGCATTTCAGCATTCACTGTTCCACCAGGGGAGTCGTCTTTTTCTGCCCAGTTCAGATGTTTGCAGAATGCACTTAGCTGCAGCTTTAATAACAAAAGCAGTAAAGTATTGTACAGCGGCATCTACGCTAGAACCGCATATGTCAGTCCAACGTAAGCTAGCAGCCTTGTAAAACTGGTCCCAATCGGCTTTTTCTGTCAGCCATTTGGGAACCTGTGGAGGACTTTCATTTGGTACTGCTGAGCTCAGAACTACAGGATAGTGGTCACTTCCAAAAAATTAATAATGACTTTCCAGTGAAGTAGTGGGAAAAGCAATGGAGATACAATGCTTAAGTCGATTGACAAGTGGGTATGGTTAGCGAGGCTATATTATGCTGCCTCTTTCCTATTGAAGAGACACGCGCCAGAGGAGAAAAGAAACCGTTCAGTCAGACGACCTCGTGCATTGCAGTGCGAGTCACCCCACAGACTACTATGTGCGTTAAAATCTCCGAGGAGAAGGTATGGTTCTGGAAGTTCATGAATTAACGCCTGGAATTCTTGTTTACTAAGTTGGTGCTGAGAAGGTATATAAATAGAGCTAATTGTGACCAGTTTATTCAAGATAACGGCTCGGACGGCTACTGCCTCAAAAGACATCTGAAGTGGTAAATGTGTACAGGCAGTTCCAGGATCCACAACAATGGCAATACCACCGGATGACGCGACTGCATCATTCCGATCCTATCGAAACATGGGGTAATGACGTAGAAAGTTTGTGTTTCGCTTTCAGGTGTGTTTTTTGTACACACAGCACTTTTAGTGTATATTTGTGTAAAAGTTCTTGAATATCGTCGAGGCTTTTCACCAGTCCTCTGAAGTTCCCCTTAATATTTGTATCATTTTAATCTCTGTGGTGCTGTGTGTACAAAAGTGTTGGGTTAGGTTACAGGGCCTTTTGGGGGCCCTGTGATTCGACTATGATTTACTATGACTGAGTGTGCGCGCGTGTGCTGCCGAATGTGCTGTTTCTCTCTTCCCTCTCTGCTCTCTATGATCTCCCCCATCCCTCTCCCATGCGCAGGGTAGCAAACCGGCTACCTATAGGCTGGCTAACCTCCCTGCCTTTCTTTTCCCTCTATTTTCCTTCCTTCCTTCCTTCCTGTGATTCGAGGTTTTTCCTTTTTGGCGCGCTCCAAGAAGTTGCGCCTATCCTTCGGCGTCTGAGGCACCGGAGGAGTGGAACTTGTATCCATCGCCTCTTGTAAGGTGGTGGATGGTGCCTGCTCGAGAAACACATTCACTGTGTTTTCGGGCCTCACTGTGCTTGCAGTGGCCCGGGGTCCGACAGACTGGGGAGTCTGCTGGTCCTGTTTGTTAGGTGGCGGAGCGGTACTGGCTGCTCCAGCCGGGGGCACTTGTGGCGCGCCCGCAGTCTCACTTTGTGCGACTTCTGTGGGCACGGAATCATGTGGCGCGGCGCCCCGGTGCATCACATCGGCGAAGGAAGGACTGGACTGATGGATGGAGAACCGTTTACGTGCTTCTTGAAAGGACAGATTGAACTTCACTTTAATCTCAATGATTTGTTTTCCTTTCTTTCGTATTGGGCACGATCTCGAATAGGCAGCATGGTCTTCTTCACAGTTCGCACACCATGATGTTGTTGAGGTACACGTATCTGATGCGTGCTCGTTGGATGCACGATTTGCACAAGTAATGAGCCCTCTGCAATTTTGTGACCCATGTCCAAAGCGCTGGCACTTGAAACATCTGCGAGAGTTTGGCACATAGGGCCTGGCACGGAGCTTGCAATATCCGGTTTCAATTGAATCAGGTAAGTCCCTGGTACCAAAGGCGATGATTATGTGTTTCTTGGGTGTTTCCTTTTTGTCCCGTCGTATAATTATTCTTTGGACCTTGACGACACTCTGGTCTTGACAGCCTTCCAATTATTCTCTTTCGGACAGTCCAAGCAGGTCGTGATCTGAGACCACACCGCGCACTGTATTCATTGAACTGTGTGGGCCCACTGAGACTGAGACGTCCCCAAATGCTACCAGTTTAGGTAACTTGTCGTATTGGAGCTTTTCCTGAACCTCCAAAAGGAGATCATGCACCGCTTCCCAACTTCGTTACACGATATCTTGGGCCGATTGCTTCGGTGAGTGTTTTCGAGACAAGAAAAGGTGATAATGCTCGGACTGTTTTGTTCTCTTTCTGACTATGCACAACATGAAACTTGGGAAAGGGCTGCTTTGGTTTGGAAAAAAGAAATGGTTCTTGGAAAAAAGAAATGGTTCTTCGGTGCGCCACCTTTTGAGCGGTGATCAGGGAGAGGGGGAAAAAGTTGGCCATACAGATTATGTACAGTTCGGCGGCGATGGTGGCCACCCACCACCGAGCCCAACAAGGGGACGCTACAAGGTTGAAGAGAAAACACTTAGAGACGCCAGCCATGCATCGCCGCTATAACCGAACACAACTACCCAAGGTTGGGTAACTACACAGGGTTAACCCTCGCCGCCAGGAAATTCGGAAGTAAACGGAAGAGAGAAGACGACAGGACAAATAAAAAGTGAGAGATAAAGACGAAGATTAGGGGGAGAGAGATAGGAAAAGGCGACTGCCGATTTCCCCTGGGTGGGTCAGCCCAGGGGTTCCGTCTACGTGAAGCCGGGGCCAAACGGGTGTGTTGTCTCTACCGGGGGGCCATAAAGGTCCAATCACCCAGCGTCAGCTCAACCCCCAGGATCCCCTTTTCCCCGGACACGGCAAAGCCACGCACGGCTAGGCGTGAAAAAAAGTCGAACCCGCCCCCCCCCCCCCCCAATGTTAGCTCGGGTCCGTGGTGTCGCTACACACCAAACGCCTGCTTACGCAGACGTCCCTGCGGGGGCGTCTCTCATAATCAAATGGTAGTTTTGGGACATTAAACCCCACATATCAATCAATCAATCAATCAATCCATTCGCAATCCCGCCCAGCACTCGCGATCTGCCAATAGAATTCAACATTAGCACGGCGGCGAAGTCAACGACTATTCACCCGTCCGCAAAATAACTCGGGAGATGCGAGCGACAACAGCAATCTGATAAAATTGCATCGCCACGTCATCCCACGTCGTGAGCGCGCATGCGCGTGCTTTTATTTACACAATGATATATTTTTACTGGCTTGCAGTGGACCAAGTTATTATATGTAGCGTTTCGCGCTAGGCGTCGCTTTATTTCGATCCTTGCTGTGCTCAATTTGATGGGGGCAAGTGAGTAAAAAGGTACGAATGAGCACTCAACATGTCACGAGGCGCGGCGATGTAGCTTTATCAGATTGCGGTCATGGCACTGCATTCGGACTTATTTTTCAGACTGGTGTACCTGGTGAACAGTCCCGTCAGCTGACTTCTGCCAGGCTGTTCCGAGAACCGGACAACGGGATGCCGGGAACCGGCACTTATTGACACTGTGGTCAATGGTCACGCGCTCAGGTTAAAAAAAACTGGTGGGCTTTACACAGTCTGACTACAAAAAAGAAACAGGTGAGATGAACGCGTGGGAGAAACAGGCGTACAAATCGACGTGCTACAGGAATTATCCCCTCACACACCTTTCAAGTCTTTCTTGGGTTTCTTCGAGACCAGACGGCCCACCTGACGGCATACACTAGAGTATAACAAACTAAAGATTTGCTCGGAGAATATATTTCCCACCGCATCCTCAACTCAGTAAAGCCGCACAGGCAGCCTGGCGCCGCTTACAAACGTTATCGTATCCCAACCTATACGTACTCTCCGAAATCTACCCGGACAATTACCGATCACCGACATGTAGGACATGCAACACTAATCTAGCTACAATCTATCACATAGCACGGGAGGTGCCAGAACAACATATCTAAAACAGATGTCTTTAAAAACTTCAGTAAATATAGGTGGGATTCTCGTTTAATTTCAGAAAAGTACACTGAGAACACTCGCTGGTACTTCCTCTTCACAAGTGCTTCTAAGAGCTCCATGTTTTGTTTTCATTAAATGATACGCTAAAAACATGATCTCATTACGGGACGCATTTAATAAAGGATTTCATTTCGATCTTTCAACGAGTGCGGCTTTCAACGCATTCCAAAATGCAGCTGGGAAAACTGGGCGTGTGTGTTTGTGTGTGTGCGCGTGTGGGTGTGTCAACAACATCCAAACATCGCCCGAACAGGGTCTGGTGTGACTCAGTGCCCACCTATTGCTGCACTGTAATAAAGCATGCAGCTGTATAGACCACAAACGAGTTTCAGGACGCAGTACACACAAAAATGCACCTTACAAATAAATGTTACTTCTGTTTCTTTCTCTCTCTCTCTCTGCCTCTGAAATACCTCGGCTTGTAAGACTGCGCGCCTTTCGTTAGCGCTAAATTTCTTACGAATGTTTTTTTTTGTTTCAAAAGGGAACAAAAGGACAGAAGTCTTTTCCCGCGAGACAGAGAGAGAGAAACGAGAGAAAAAAAGAAGGAAATTCTCGAGAGTGAAGCAGAATTGAAATGTCTGATTCGCTATGCTGCCCTAGGGAAAATAGGTTCTTACCCCAAATTGATATAGTTTTGACGGGAAAAAATTACTTCGCAATTGAATTTTTGTGTACATGTATGCCAACATAATCATGTATATTAGAGCAAATGTCTTCACTGTAACGTAGCGATTTTAGTCGTGAAATATAGATGTGCCGAAGTGTATGTGCCCTGTTACTGGAATGGTATGAAGCCTTTGTGTTCTGTACATGCTGTAAATAAACTTTTTCTAAACAAGCCCGAGAAGACGAAGTAGTACATTCAGAGTGACCAAGTCTATAGCTTGGTTCAACGCCTCCATTGCTCGGTTGCATTACGTCGGTGCATTACACGCCTGCAGGCTACATGCACCGATTGCTTGGCTCTGTAGGAAGAGCGAGGTAAACGATCCTTCTTATATGCAGGCTTTAGCAAAGCATGGAATTTCACTGCTGCGCAAAAACACATCACCTATGTTCACTTAAAAAGTGTGTACAATGACAGCGTTTTTTTTTCTGATCATTAAGATTGGGAGACTGTCAGCTTCAATCCACTTGACGTGCGAACTTGATTTAGATGTTTCACTTGGGAAGGACGCTTAGCCTTGATAAGAGGCTTCTTAATGACGCGTACCCTTGATAATCACAGGGTGATTTTGAGACGTTGAACCCCACATATCAATCAATCAATCTTTTATCTCGTTCAACTTGCTCAAACGAAATGTTTCTTGTGTAATTTGTCATCCGCAGGCTGTGTCACTTATTACTCAACAAAAAATCATACGATGCACTTCAACGTTCGCGCACCTGCAGTTCGCCAACCTAACGTGTCCTCGACGATTAGCCAAGTACGAGGGCGGGTCAAGGGGGCTCCGGCTAGAAGCAATATTGAAGGTTAGTACTAATTATCCTAAAAATATTCAATGCCTGCATTAAGATATTCAAACTGAATTTATTCCACACGCACTTGTAAACATATCGTTCGTAAAATTTCTGACACGATTCTCACATGGGTGCGCTTCTGCCTTCGTTTGGACGACAAAATATTTAATAAAAGAAGGCCAGTGTGACGATGCCACCGAACTTTGTCGACCGCCCTACGTGACAGCGTGCTTCATCCTAGATAACAAAACACAGACCACGCTGACAGGTCGATTTGACCTTTTCGTACAAAACTAGTTCAAAAGGGCGGCTGGGCTATGGTCGCCAGAGCTCGGCAGGAGTCCTTGTTTCGCCAAGCCCGCGGGCAATTCATCAAGAAATACTTAGGGCATTATCCTCTGCAGTTGATTTGAAGGACGCCTACTGTGAAGTTGTAAAGAATTTTGACCAAGACATATTTTTCGCTATAACTTAACTGAAGGTTACTGTATTATAAGCGACTTTAATGTCCGGTTCAGATAAACAATCTTCGTGCGGAAAGCTTTCTTAAACGAAAGTACTGTGTTACTTGGCCACCACATTTTAACTGCATCGAGCGTATTTGTTTAGTGCAGACAACGCTTGCAGACGACAGCGGTATTCTTCAAAAACCTGGCGGGGACATCACCTTAATTTTTCATTTGCGCCATCTATGCGTGCGCGCCATTGTTCATCACCTATTGTTTGCGGCTCAGCCCCTGAAAATCTGGGTGCCTTGCAACACTCAATTAATTACAACTGCACTTTTGGGCTGGAAGACGAGCCTTTGTTCACTCACCCACGGTGATTCTTAGCAAGCTCTCGCTAGTCATACGTTCATGTCAGTAGTAGTACAAAAGTGCCATGCGTAACACGTTCACCAACCTTGAAGAAAAATTAAATACCATTGTTGAAATTGTTTTACGCTTTGTTATTTCAGCAATGTGTCACTGAGAAAACACGGAGAATTGTGAGAACTGTAGCAACTGTGCTGCCTTAGTGTGGACGAACTCGAAGCCCTGAAAAATCAGCTGTGCAGAGCCTACTGAATATTACATCTAAAGTCACCAAATTTTCATACAGTGATAAAACTGGTAATTGTGGCATTGATAAATTCATAGAACCCGCGAGCTTGTTTTAAACCAATACATCATAATGTGCGTGATTGTAGTGTTATTCACCGTTTCATTTGCTGATTGTCTTGACTACGCTACAATTCGCTATTAACAGCTACGAGACAGAGGTATGTTTAAGTAGCATAAACAAGTGATTTTTTTATTTTAAGACCAAGAATTAAGGTTAATATCTTTATAGTTAGGCTAAATGTTTTTCTGCCGTGGCATTTATTTGAATGCAACACAACAAATTTAAGGTTATCAAAGTAGTTAGGGCCTTCAAGCTTGTTCGCAGCGCAGGAAAAATTACTTCCACGATTGTATATTAATAATTTCAGGCCCCAAAATGGTCCCGTCACTTTTAGCATGGTCATAAAACTGTGGCAAGTTGTATCTATATGGCGAGGGCACACAAGGTGCTGGAATTGTTCCACTACACGAAACTGCGTCGTCAGAAAAAGGCAAATGCACAAAGCTAAACAGATTTGTCAGAAGCACGCAGAACAGCCAAAAAAATCTCCACCCATGCAGTTTTAGCGAGACGCTTTCAAGCAGTGATTCACAAATGGGACTCCGCAAAGTCGTTTTCGAGGGTCCATGGCTGAGAACCACCGTCCTTACGGAAAACGCATATAGTTTTTCAGAAAAAGAGGTCTTTACAGTTCACGAGATGTTCGTCGTGGTACGCAGATCGCAACCGGAAACAAAGTGTTTTAAAGGCGGGTGCTCTAACCTTTTCACTAAGCAAGAGGCTTATGATTCGCGGCAATAGGCTGAAGCAATACACAAATCTAAACACCGATACAGCAAATGTTACTTCTCAGTTTGTGGTGTACACGTATCCCGAAGGAGTACGGCCACCAGCGTGGGTCCGGTCTTAGCGAGCCGCAGGGCACGCGTTAACCTTCGCCGTGGCGGGAAACACGATATTGCTCAAGTCGCAACACTTTATTGTGGCAACCAAACGCAGTACAGCCCGTTGCAAAAGGCGCGGCGGGAAAGCAAATAGGCTTATCCACGCCACGGGCGCAAAGTACTACACAGGGATGCCACGAGCACGTCTCCGCGGTAAAAGTGATCCACGGAGACACCGGAGCAAAGGCCCGGTTGCTCGAGCGAGGGCAAAGGCGCTCGCGTTGGCTTCGAAGGGAGACGGGTCGGCGTAGCGAGGCCACGCACTAGGACACCGTACCGCCCTTCGGCCGTGCGTACGCAGCGGGGCAACAGCGGGTGAGCGTTCGCCTCGGGCGCGTGGCGCCGTCAGCGAAGTCCGACGAGCCCCGACGGACGGGAGTCGACGGACGAAAAGATAGCGTTGCTCACCGTTTGCCGTCCCGGAGAGTATCTGCCCGCTCCCGACGCAGCGCGCGAAAACCTCTCGGGGCCCCCGCGCGCGGCGCCACAGTCAACATCCGCTTCCGGGTGAGGGAGTTAAACGTCACTCCGCTCTCCCACCACGGCAGACAGCAAGGGAGGGCAGACATGTCGGGACATGAGAACGGCAGAAAAGGCGGCAAAGCCCGCGCAAAGGCAGCGGGCTAGCCTCAATTCCCACATCCCCCTCTCCTAAATTTGCCCTTTACCGGTCTGCAAAAGGCAGCCGGACGTCACCCATGCAGTTAAAATGACACTGCTATGAGCGACAGCTAACCTCAGTCCAGCCCTGCTACTGCTGCTAAAAAAAATGATTACAAAGGAGAAACAAAAACATAAATAACAAAAAAACACACGACACTATACAAATAACTGCGGAAGGGAGCACAGAAACGTGGCACAAGTGTTCGTGGTGCTGAAGGGGGATAGCGTCCACTGCGCGGAGGGGCGGAAAAGGGCGTGACAGTGTCCGCTGAGTGCGATGCCCGAGTGCGAGGTCAGAGGTACGGGAGGGGGCTCACTGATGGCTTGTTGCTGCTCTTGATAAGCCGCGAGTCCGACGAAAGCCGCTTCGGTTGTTCGGAGGCCCCGCATATCTGGCTCGATGACGGAGCTGGACGTTGCGGGAAGCCGGGCCTCTCCGGTGGTCAGGGAGGCCGAACCAAAATTGGCTGCGAGGCGCCCTGGCGTTGGCCGACAGCATATAGCTGCTTTCAGCTGGCCTCGCGTAGGAGCCATGGTGGGAACGGCAGCAGGACTTCTTCGACGGCGGCCGAGAGCAGAGCACAGCCAGACGGTCTGACGTCAGTGTGTCAATGCCCCCCCAGCACCTCCAGTGTCTGCGTCGATGGAGGGCAGCCATGATGCACTCTTCGCGGGCTCGCACTAAAGCGTCACGCACTTACACACGCACGCACACACACCGCCGACGGCTGCGCGAGGGTAGGCGCAAAGCGTCCTTCGTCTCTCTCTCTCCCGGCAAGCACCGACACTCAAGGTCACACACAGCTCCCTTCGCGGTAGACGAAACGAAGACGAGAAAAAAAAAGTAAACACAGAGCAAACTGACACTAAACATCTGGCAAAAAAAAACATACAATACAAATAACACTCAATATTAAACAAAAACATAAAATACACATGAACACTTCAAAAAAAAGAAACACTGACAGCAGACAGGGCGGGGTCAACTTCTTTACGAGAAAAGGCCGTAAAGAAGCTAACCTATACTGAGGCTAGACAGTAAACTGAGGGCCTTCGGTTGCGGAGAAGTCCGCCGTCCGGCGCGAAATCACAAAGGTGACCGCTTCCTCAGATTATACCGGCGCGGGGTCCGAATGCGGTCCGCCGCTCCGGGTGTGCCTCGTTGCTGGCGCGAAGTGCCGCAGGGCTCTTGCGCGAGCTCGTCAGACCGTGATACAAAGGGTTTCAGGTCTGCGATATGGGCACGGCTGAGTTTTCCCGTATGGGGATCTTTCAGCAAGTACGCGAGTGGAGTGCAAGCCTTCTCCACTCGGTACGGACCAAGCCACTTAGGAGCGAGCGAGGTTGAGAACCCCTTACTGGCATCGCTAAGGGCGTGGTTGCGCTTCAGGACAAGATCGCCCACCTCAAAAACTAGGTCGCGATGCTTGCGGTCATATTGGGCCTTCTGCTGAGCCCTGGCCGACGCCAAACTTTGCCTTGCTTTGCAGAAAGCTCGACAAAGCCTGTCCCGAAGTGCCGACGCGTAAGCAGAGCAGTCTGCCGGCGCCTCCTCGTCCTCGAGCTGGCATTGAGTGACGCTGGTCACCGGATTTGCCAACTCCCTTCCAAAATTTAAGAAGGCGGGCGAGAAACCAGTTGAGCGACTCTCGGATGTTCGAATAGCGAACGCGAGCTCACTCAAATGGTCTGCCCAGTCCCTTTGACTTTCGGCAAAGGCCGCCAACATCGGTTTGAGCGTACGATTGACGCGCTCCGTCAAATTGGACTGGGGATGGTAGGGTGAAGTGGTGCAGTGATCAATTCCGAGGGAACGGCACGTGACACCAAACACCCGAGCGGTGAAATACGAAGCATTGTCAGTGATGAGCCTTTCCGGGAAGCCGAACCGGCAAAACACTTCCTGCAGCTTCTCAAGCACCGCTCGCGCTGTCACCTTCCGAAGTGGGAAAAGTTCCACCCATTTCGAAAAGTGATCAGCGACTACCATCAGGTGAATGAACCCCTGCTTACTTCTGGGAAATGGTCCCATTAGATCGCAGGTGGCCACTTGCCACGGACGCTCACTGACAATCGGTTTCATCAGACCGGGCGGTTTGCCACCCCTTGATTTCACCGTTTGACAGACGCGGCAAGAACGGCAGTAGCGAAAAATATCTCGCTTCATGCCGGGCCAAGTCACAACGCGGCTCAGTTTTGCAAAAACTTTGGAGCCACTCAGGTGACCGGCCATGGGTTCGTCGTGAGAGGATCGCAACAGTGCGGCTCTCAGACTTTTGGGCATAACCACCTTAAACGGGTCTATGGACTCGTCGTCAGTGGCTATATACTTCAGCAGGAGCCCGTCATGGTCCAGCAAATATGAATCCGCCGGGGACTCAGCGACACACGCTGGTTCGAGCCCCCTATTCGCGCCCGCTGCAGGGCAAGCAGCGTCACGGCGCTCCGTCTCATCGAGACAGTCGTTATCGGCGCCCGCTGCAGGACAAGCAGCGTCACGGCGCTCCATCTCTCTGAGACCGTCGCATATTTCGCGACAAAACGGGTCACTTTGCTGGGCCTTCAGAAGCTCTTCTCTGCTGAAAGCGATGCCCATTCTCCCAAAATGGGGGAGTCTGGTATCGCGCCCACTCAGGACCGCAGCAACAACCGCTTGAGTCGGCGTTACGGGTTCGCTCTCGGCCTCGTGGCCTTCGGAAAGCTCCCCCGCTCGGCGGCTTCGCGGTGCGCCGCTTACCTTGTTAGCAGCCAAGGTTTGTCCACATGGGGACCCACCCTTCTCGCCGAAAGGCGGCGAAGCTGCTGTTTCGCCCCTGACGCTTGCAAGTGCTAAGGCACCGCTAGCGGTTGTCGCACCGGGATCAAGGTCCTCGGCCGACAGTGGGGCACGAGATAGCGCGTCAGCTACCACGTTGGTGCTCCCCTTTCGATACTGCACCGAAAAGTCATAGTGCTGTATCAGGAGAGCCCAGCGCGCCAGCCTGCCGGCAGGCTCACGGAGCCGCATCAGCCAGCTGAGCGCACTGTGATCCGTTTGCACTACGAATTTCGTCCCATCAAGATAGACGTCAAACTTCCGCAGTGCAAACACGATGGCGAGGCATTCCTTTTCGGTCACGGAATAATTTTTCTCCGCAGAGACCAAGGAGCGGCTGGCAAAGGCCAACGGCTGCAACACGCCATCGTATTCCTGTAGGAGAACAGCTCCTAAACCCAGATCGCTCGCATCAGTCTGTACAACGAACGGTCTGGTCAGGTCGGGGAGCTTGAGCTGCGCTGTCTCCGCTATGGCGTTAGACAGTCGGCAAAACGCCTCCTGCTGCTCAAGTCCCCATTGCCACTCGGCAGACTTACCCAAGAGTTTGCTCAAGGGCGCCTGCAGTCGGGCACAGGACGGAATGAAGGAACGGTAAAAGTTGACCATTCCTAGAAAGCGGCGAAGGCCACGTACTTCCTTGGGCACGGGAAATTCGAGAATAGCTCGAAGTTTCTCCCGATCCGGCTCTATGGAGCCTTCGCCCAGCGTAAACCCGAGCAACTGAACACGGGTCTGCGCTAATTGGACCTTAGCGGGGTTAAGTGTCATCCCGGCGGTCCGCACCCTCTCGAGTACATCGGCAACATGGGCCAAGTGCTCTTCGAAGGTTCGTGAATAAATCACGATGTCGTCGAGGTAGCACATGCAGTATGACCACTTGGCTTCCCCGAGGACGCGGTCCATGAGTCTTTGAAACGTCGCAGGAGCATTGCAAAGACCAAAGGGCATACGAGTAAACTCGAACAACCCTCTGTGGGACGTGAACGCAGTTTTACACTGGTCACGGTTACCCATCCGGACCTGTAGGTAACCTTTAGAGGCGTCAAGCGTGGTAAAGTACCGTGCATCACCCAGGTTACCTACGATGGAGTTTATCGTGGGGAGCGGATAGGCATCCTTACGAGTCACTCCATTCAGACGGCGATAGTCGACGCACAGGCGATGACTGCCATCTTTCTTAGGCACTAGCACAATTGGAGACGCCCAGGAGCTAGACGAGCGGCGAATAATGCCAGCCGCAAGCATGTCATCTAGCAACCCATCGATAATCTGCCTTTTGGCGAGACTGACGGGCCTGGGGTTACACTTCAAAGGAAGCGCGTCACCAGTTTCGATCACATGGCTCACAAAATCGGTGCAGCCAGGTTGATCGGTGAAGAGCTCGTCGTACTGACATAACAGCGTCGACAGACGAGCCTTCTGTGCTTCATCCAACTGAGTCGCGCAGGCGACCAAAGGATGTAGTGCCTCTCCGTGTCGTGTCGGTCGATCCACACAGGGGTTTCGAGCCGACGAGCGCGGAACGCCAGGGTACGACCCCGGAGTTGGCGCACGACACGGTTCGTGCCGCGCCTCTCGTTCCCGAAGGGGACTGTGAGAGGGCAAATGCGGTGAGCGGGGGCTTGGCCCCGAACTCTGCGCAAGGCACGTTTCCGACGCTTCTGCCGCAAAGGCGACGGTAAGCGCCGGCGGGCTGATGAACGGCTTGAGTTGGCAAAATGGGCCATCACGATAGCCGCCATTCGCAATGTCCACAACGATACCGGTTTTAAGGAGAAAGTCCCGACCGAGAATCACTGGAACATTGAGCCCTGGAAGATGAACAAGACGGCAGCGTCTCATTCGATCTCCCCATCTGACACTCAACCTTGCAGCGCCTGCCGAATGGGCCACGCCTTTCGCAAGGGTGAATGTCGTTCGGCTGTCCCGCAAGCGCACCGAGTGCTTCTGCAAGTGGGACAACACCTGTTCGCCGAACAACGAGGCGCTAGCGCCCGTGTCCAGCAAAGCCGAAAATTCACGGCCGGCAATGGTGACCGGAATGAACGGCGCGTGCGTATCAGCAAGAAAAGTGCTTGCCCTGCACGCAGAGGGAAGGAGCAAAGGTTGGGTCGGTCGTGCATTCACGAACGACCCGGAAGCCCGTTTCCCTGCCTCGCAGGAGGCCTGGATCCGGTGCATTCCCTTGCTATGTGCCCTCTTTCACGGCAGCGGTAACAGCGCACTCCATCACGGTCTGTATTCCCAGACGGAGCAGCTTCGAGCTGTCGTGATCGGCTCGCTACGTTATCGTAGGATACGTTTCTGCGAGCCGCACCTCCCACATTACGTTGGGTCGAAAAGCGTCCCTGTGTGGAGGTTTCAGGTGGAGCAGCGCAGGCTGCCCGCCTTTCATGCGTAAAGGGATCAAGAGCGCGATCGCTCAACTCCCACGCACAGCCGGTTGCAGCCGCGAAGGCGGCGCCGAGAGGCTGTTGCCGTTGGGGAAGGGTCATGGCCCCTCTCCAAGCGCAGCGCGGCTCAAGGGCGTCGCTGGCTGGCGGCGGCGGGCGATAGGCACGCGCGGCGAGAATGTCGCCTTGGATGCGCTTCGCCTCGGCGGCCAACGCTTCCAAATCACTGAAGCGGCCGCCGCGCAGGTACGCCGAAAAAGTCGGATGTGCCTGCCGTATCACCCGTTCGACGCGTTCCTCGTTCGAGGCTCAGCGATAGAAATAAGTTCATCCATCGCCCGTACATACTCCTGTAAAGACTCGTCAGGAGCTTGTGTACGGAGCTCGAGCTCTCGCCGCATCCTACTTTCGTAGTCAGCGGGTAGGAATTCGCGCAAAAAGACCGCACGAAATTCCTCGAGGTTTGCTGCACGGTAACCGGAAAGCCGATACCATCTCGCCGCCGTGTCAGTCAGTGCAGCTGGAACAACACGTTCGAGCACCACCTTATCATCCAAACCCATCGCTCTCTGATAACGTGACAGAGAGTCGAGGTAATCTCGGGCGGTGAGCCGATCACCGTATCCGCTGTAGGTTGGCACAGGCAACATAACAGCGGGGTGACCGCTTTTCGGACCAGCCGAAAGCGTTTGCACAGCTCCCGAGAGTGCTTGGATCATCTGCACGGCGTTTTGCAGCAAAGTCTGCGTCGTCGCACCGGCTTCGTAGGAAACCGTTGGTGCGTTAGCGGCGCGGTCGAGCGAAGACGAGCAGTCGCCCAGCTCGATCAGTGGGGCGGTTTCAAACAGACCACCACCCTGCGCGCCATTCCCAGAGCAAAATAGGCTCCTTGTGGGATTTGCCTGTTGTCGAACCAAAGGCGCACTTGGTGCGGCTACCATCGACAATTCAGGCGCCTGCTCAGCGTGCGGTCGAAGTGTCGGTTGCACGGCTGATAGCGGGCAAAAGTCGGCGAGGGCCCCGTCAATTCCGCAGGGAACCGACTGCGAGCGCTGTGCCGACGAACTGCCATGCATGCCAAAGGGCGCATTAGCAGTCGGAGGCGCTTTGGCGTAACGTTCGGGTAGGGCAAGAGGCCCATTCCGAAGCGACGCGCCATCTCCAAAGGGAGCGGCTAGGCGCCCCGTGTCGTCACCGCAATAGGGGGTGCCGACACGGACGGGTGCAGAAGGGTTCCCGTCCATAGAGGCAATGGCCTCCGTGTGCAACGCGGCATCCGCTAAAAGGGACAGCGGACAAAAGTCCCGCGAAGCAGCCATGTTGCGACGAGCCCGAATCGCGCAGGCGAACTGACTCGCTAAGAGCAATCAAAAGCTAGAGCTTTTGATACCGCGTTGGGCGCCAGTGTGGTGTACACGTATCCCGAAGGAGTACGGCCACCAGCGTGGGTCCGGTCTTAGCGAGCCGCAGGGCACGCGTTAACCTTCGCCGTGGCGGGAAACACGATATTGCTCAAGTCGCAACACTTTATTGTGGCAACCAAACGCAGTACAGCCCGTTGCAAAAGGCGCGGCGGGAAAGCAAATAGGCTTATCCACGCCACGGGCACAAAGTACTACACAGGGATGCCACGAGCACGTCTCCGCGGTAAAAGTGATCCACGGAGACACCGGAGCAAAGGCCCGGTTGCTCGAGCGAGGGCAAAGGCGCTCGCGTTGGCTTCGAAGGGAGACGGGTCGGCGTAGCGAGGCCACGCACTAGGACACCGTACCGCCCTTCGGCCGTGCGTACGCAGCGGGGCAACAGCGGGTGAGCGTTCGCCTCGGGCGCGTGGCGCCGTCAGCGAAGTCCGACGAGCCCCGACGGACGGGAGTCGACGGACGAAAAGATAGCGTTGCTCACCGTTTGCCGTCCCGGAGAGTATCTGCCCGCTCCCGACGCAGCGCGCGAAAACCTCTCGGGGCCCCCGCGCGCGGCGCCACAGTCAACATCCGCTTCCGGGTGAGGGAGTTAAACGTCACTCCGCTCTCCCACCACGGCAGACAGCAAGGGAGGGCAGACATGTCGGGACATGAGAACGGCAGAAAAGGCGGCAAAGCCCGCGCAAAGGCAGCGGGCTAGCCTCAATTCCCACAAGTTTTGCAGAAATTTGCAAGGAGGGCCAATTTTGATTAAATGAGACAAAGTCACCATTTATCTATTACCACAGCGCTGGTCTTCATTTCTTGTGGTAGTTGTCTAAATATTTTTTGCGCTGAGCTGATTATTAACATCCTTTACTCGCAGGAAAGTTTATAGGTATAGATTTCTGACAAAACTTGCAAAATTAACCACTTTTGACTGTAGTTCCTTTTGTGGATAGCCCCGCCGCGGTGGTCTAGCGGCTAAGGTACTCGGCTACTGACCCGCCAGTCGCGGGATTGAATCCCGGCTCTGGCGGCTGCATTTCCGATAGAGGCGGAATTGTTGTAGACCCGTGTGCTTAGATTTGGGTGTACGTTAAAGAACCCCAGGTGGTCAAAATTTCCGGAGCCCTCCACTACAGTATCTCTCATAATTATATGGTAGTTTTGTGACCTTAAACCACACATATCAATCAATCATCATCTTTTGTGGATACTTACTTCACACTTTTACTCTTTATCTCTTCTAGTATCTACGCAAATTATGTGAACTCTGAACATTCCCTATTTAAAACGCGACATTGCGACATTAGGCATCAAAACTTGTACGCGCAACTTGTCATTAGAGGCACGGAATTTTTACAAACCTGATATTAAAAGTTATGAACTCTTATGAACTATTATAATTATGAACTGTTATGATTATTAACTCTTTGAACTGTTATGATAGCAAGCGGTGAAGAGTATGAGGGTTACTTAAAACTAGATTGACGCATTTCAGTCTCTGCACTCTATACATGGAAAATCTTCCTTTTTTAGCGTTGACATTTCCGACTTAAAAATTACTAGTTAACCATTTTTAATTTACAAAGCACATCTCATACAACCAACGAAGTTAAGCATGTTATATCAAATCAAAAAACAACGAATTACCTTCGCATTGCTTGGCCAGTGCTCACGGTTCTTACTACATACATACGCGCAGGCAACGCCTTTCTTTATTACTTTTATCAACAAGATTCTGGGATTCTACAAATATTTACCAAGTCCCGTCTCCAATCGCGAACAAGGAAACCCGGCCAGCCGGTATTAAAGACGGACAATACCCGATTCGCGTGTCATCACAATAGTTGCTCTCTTCCTATACGTTACCCCGCGGCCTACTCAAAGCGTCCATCAAAGCAAACAATTGTCTCGGCACACTGGGTGTCGGGTTTACCGATCATTCAGCACTAGTGTACTGATCGTGCTTCTGTTGCGTCGTTGAGGCCTTCAATTTTCGCTTTGTACTCTCGCAGAACTGCTTTATTCCGGGAACCACTGTTTCCCTTGTTTGGCTCCTAACGGAGGCATCAATGTGCCCTTTTATACACAGGGAGCCATGCCGTTAGGGAAGGTAATTCGCTATTTCGCGGAACCACTGTCAATGGAGCAAACGAGGTTTAACGGACATCTTGTGGGGCTAGTTAATTAGGGGCGAATATAGTCGTTGTTGATTCCGTTAGAAATGTAGTGCTGGTTTACTTTTTATAAAGCCGTGTTCAGACTACGTGCGCTACGTATGGCTTGTTGGTATGAACCGTAAGCGTAAACGCAAGCAACGTAATGAGCTCGTTCAGACGTTGTTGTAGTTAGCGTAACGAACGTAACGTAAGCGACGCAAATGTTGGCGGTCCCGCGACCTTAACGACAACTGTGGACGCGGCCGTAACGTTCACGACCAATGGGCAAAACAGTTTCAGTTTGCACTCGTAGTTCGCGGGGCTTCTGCCATTCCCGAATTCCACGTCTTCGTGCGCGTCTTCAAAGCCATGCAGTAGCGTGTCGGTGCACCTAGTTTCCCGGACTAAAAGGCAGGCGCTGCGGGCTTCAATAAGGGCACTCGTCACGCCCCCCTTTAAACCAACCAGCCCAGCCATGGACAAACACGCGAACCACGCTAGGCTGGAACTGTAGCGAGGATGCAGCGCTCATTTAGAGTGATGATTGGCGCGTTGTAAAAGAAAAAATGTACCGTACTGAAAGACCAATGTGAACATACGCGGTCGGTAGCTGCGCAAACGGACGGTGCATTTCTTACGTGATACGATTCTTACGACAGATGTGACACTTAGTCGAGAAGTGAACGAGGATTCATAGAGTGTGCACCTATTTTTCTTATCACAGCTCTTGAGATACTTAAAGAAACGCAAATGAATAACGGCTATGAAAAGCAGGAGTTTCAATGCGAGAGAACATCTCGAACAGTAATTTTTATTCTAATAGAAGTAGGACGAAAAAAAAGTGATGCGTACGCTTTTCTTTTTCTCATCTCTTCGAGTTTTTCATCACTGCCATTGTGCTAAATATAACGACTTATCCATCACTACTTTCATTGATATTGGAGCAGGACAAGCATGGAGTTCAGGGGCCAGTCCTGTTCGAAAGAGTGTAGTTATTATATATAAAAATGAAGAATTTTTATGTTGCGGTGTGTCTGTCATGAAGCAATCACCTTTACGCGAAATTTTAAACCTTTGGGAGTATTTTTCATGCTTCATTTCTTGAAGCATTAGAAGTTCGAAGTGATTCATTCAACTCGACGTATTTCTTGAAATATATGCATTGCAGTGATCCTCTAAGTGTAACATATTACATTGCGTATGATATAACAATCATTCTTCGAAGGCTGAACTCCCTCAGGGTTAGTCCTTAAGTTTCTGCTCCGACTTGGAGTGATTCTAGAACATCTCAACACCATGCTTGGCAATCTCGCGGTATACCATCCAATAGACGTTGCAATGACAAACTTTGCGGACGAGACAGAGGGACGTTTCATTTACAGTAAATGAAAGTGACATCGTACACAGTTAGTGCTCGCAATTGTCTGATATTATTTCTTATGTTCAAGAGATCTGAGCACAGCACTACTTTAGGAGAGTGTGGAGGCTTTGAAGACGTAATTCTCTTGAGCACAGGGTGCCCGCTTGAGTCAGACTTCTGACAGGTCGTCTTGTCCCTTTTAATGCAGCGACTTCGTACGTAAGCGTATACACGTCTATGCTTCGCACATACACACGCTAAAATAGGCGGTAGCTGTCTTGAAGGATACAGGACTGCATGTCGAAACGTTCATTCCAGCGGCACCCGTATGCAAGAGCATTCATCACTGTTCAAAAGGTAAAGGAAGGGCAATATGTGGGAACGAGTGTGAGTAGTCATTCGCCGAACTGTGAACGCTTATGCATATTGCACAATGGCCTGCTGTTGAATTCACTCATTCAGTCCCGTCTCGTTCGGAAGCATCAACGGCGATATCTGTGTCTCCTTTGAAAATCTGCAGTATTATATTTGGGGAAGATAGAGCCCCCTTACGATTCTGGCTGCCCAATATCAGCACGTTGTGGCTTCTAAAGAATGATGCATTGTTTGTTCGTACGCATCCAGAAAGCGAAACAAAAAATGAATTATGTCGAAACAATCCAGGAAAGAAAGAATGATAAGAAAATAAACAGGAAACTTACTCGCAGTAAAACAGAAGATATGCAATCTCAGAATATTCATGACACTGGGAAACGTTTGTAGTGACACCTGAAATAAACAGATATTATAACGCACACGCAAGGAATAAAATTCCGAGCTAAGCAACTCAAACTATTTCATAGAGTGAACCAGTCACGTACTGCTCCTTCCACAGCCAACAGCATCCGAAGAGGCTGCAACTCTCGGTGATTGATTGATTGATATGTGGGGTTTAACGTCCCAAAACCACTATATGATTATGAGAGACGTCGTAGTGGAGGGCTCCGGAAATTTAGACCACCTGGGGTTCTTTAACGTGCACCCGAATCTGAGCACACGGGCCTACAACATTCCCGCCTCCATCGGAAATGCAGCCGCCGCAGCCGGGATTCGAACCCGCGCCTTGCGGGTTTGCAGCCGAGTACCTTAGCCACTAGACCACCGCGGCGGGGCCAGCTCTCGGTGAATATTGCCCAGTTGTTGGCGGGATTTCTCGGCACGATATGATGCTTGTTACTTACACGTACAAAGGCTGTATACCCTCGGTAGAAACGATGCGGTGCTTTCTTCGCTGCGTGCCGAGCATGTCGCACGCAGACGCTGCACTGGTAAATAGTCCCGACCATGTCATTTACGCGGGATTCCAGCTGTCTTAGAAAGTGCTGCTTCCTTGACCGAGACGTGACGCCACTGCGGTAGAGATATCATCTCATAGTGTCTGGTGTCCACGCCGGTGGTAAGTGCTCAGCAGGATGTGGGAGTTATGGAGATCACCAACTAAGGGTGCAGACTGGGTCACTTTTGTAGGCATGTCTTGTATTGTAAGCAATTTTCGTTGAAGGTACTGGAGCAGTAAGTGAGTCGTATATGAAAGAATCTCAGCCGTTTAGAAGAGTACCTGAATGAGGATTTCCCCGAGTGTCTTCCAGTTGTCGGCACGCCTATATATCTCAATCTGAGTACATTGTACACAATGTGAAAAAAATTCTCTGTGGTGAGTGAACAACTCGACCACTAGACGTTTCTTTGCGAAACGCACGGAACCTCCACCAGTTATATATGAGCTACCGAACACGAGCAATACTAATGAACCAGACACGTATTTAGAATAACCAGCCTTTAAATTCTAGGTGCATTTGCATTAAACAATGCTCGAGACGAACGTGTTCTTGGCCTATTGGAATTGTTTGCCGTATGATTTTTCGCCACCAGTGAAAACAACACTCATGAGACTGAAGACAGAAACACTCATGTGCATGTCATATGCAATGTATAAACGCTCTGTTTTATGTAAGAAATGAATCGAAAGGAGGTACCGCCCATGACGCCGTACTCGTGTCTATCATGCGCGTGTTATTTTCTCTTGCGGTCAAATGTCATGCAGCAAGCTTTAGACTGTAGAATCTCACTACCGTGTTGCTCTTTAACCTCTCATTCAGTTACACTCAACATGGTGTTCTAGTAGTTATGGCACTTGACTAGTGACACGAAGCTCGCAGTATTAAATCTCGGCCACGACAGAGGCAACTCTCTTGAAGCCGGTGTCCTCAAATTTACGAGCTTGCAGAGAAACCACAAATGGACCAAATTTCCGGAGCCTTCCCTAAGGCACCACTCAAATCCGTAGTCTGCATGGTCTCGGGATTAAAACATCCTGCAGTTAACACTATCTCTTTGAGAAATATCCCCCCCCCCAAAAAAAAAATCATAGACAAAGATGCTTCATTCAAACCTTCCGTTCTGAAGTGTATTTAAATTTAACAAAAAAACAGTAAACTCTGGAACGCTTTGTATTATTTGCATGTGACTTGATAAATTATTTTTAGTATGTGTCAGTGTAGCACTCGGCTTGTCTATAAATGTATTCTATGGCGCATCATCGTGAATACAGTAAAACACTGAAGAACTGTCATAATGAGGCAGGAATGCTCAAAACTTTTGCAATTGAACAAACAAAGCCCCAATCATATACATACCAGCAATCACCAAGAAATAATTGCAGTGAATAACTTTAGACTAGCCCATGTAATGCGACCCTTCTCCCGGTTGGAGCAAACTTGAATTGTACTGATGTCGTTGTCATGCAGATTCACATTTCTTATCAAACAAGTAACGATTGTCAATACAAATATTAAATATGATCATATAGCAATGCTCGCGATCACGTTTTCGATTGGAAAGCTCGTTTCAAGTTCCTTCTCCATAAACGAGAAATGATTCTTAATATGACTTATCACAGCTTGTTACTCTGTTATTTATTTATTAATTCAGGTATTCTATTTATTTATTTATTTATTCATTCATTCATTTATTTACAAAGTACCACAGGCTCAAGCTGGAGTATTGTGTGTGTGCGGGGATGATGCAGTGCATAATCACATTAGCTGAAGCATCAGAACGCCGTTATACATGTTATAGCACATAAAACAAAAAAGGACGTCATGCAATTTTTAGCGAGAGCAAACAGGACAAGCATCTAATAAACAAAACGAAGAGATGCTCATTTGTAAGGGTGCATCACATTGCAATAGCAAATTGTACAAAAGAAAGCGATCCATATAAACAAGTTCGGGCGCCACAGTAAAATTTCCAGCAGCCTGATATTTTGCCGACACTCAGGGGTGCCTCTGAGCTTTGCCGTCCTGAAAAGACGTCTTTTTTGTTTATATAGCGTGCAGCGATTTGTAAAGCCATGCTTTTAATAATGTTACTCTGAACGAAATACGTGGTACGTACGCATGAACCAACTTGTTTGGTTTATGTTGACAAATAGGCCAGTATTAAATGCGAAGCACTGCTTACCGAGCTTCGGCGGCTTTGAGCGTATCTATCTATCTATCTATCTATCTATCTATCTATCTATCTATCTATCTATCTATCTATCTATCTATCTATCTATCTATCTGTCAGTCTATCTATCTATCTATCTATCTATCTATCTATCTATCTATCTATCTATCTATCTATCTATCTATCTATCTATCTATCTATCTATCTATCTATCTATCTATCTAGCCACCTACGACATTTACCTCTCCTGGCCGTTTCGATAATGGTATCGATATCAAACTTGGTATGGTATAACACGACTGTATGAAGAACATCTTTGACTAGTCATAACAAGAAAATTATGATATGTATGTTATGAATGTCATGATTTACATTTCTTGGTCCTGCAGCTCTTGCGGTGGTTTCGTTCGCATAGCATGTTGCAAAACTGGTGTGGTATGAGATTATTGCATGGCGAACACAAGCGACAGACCCTAACATGAGAATCATGATATGCGTTTCATGTAACAACATGACTACGTGCCACGTTTATGATGCGCTGTCGGCCGTTTCCCTAGCTTCATTTATACCAAATTTGATATTACGCGATGCCGATAGATGATGAAGGTATGTCACTGGTGCAAACATGATAATCATGAGATGCATGTCATGTGAAAACATGGCTAGATGTCATGTGAGAACATGACTACGCCAGTACATTTCGGCGTGAAGCAGTGCGCGTTCTCACCGTCGTTCATTTCGTCGCGCCACGCCGGCGTTGCCATCCCAGGCACTGGTCCTGCTATATGCTCGCAGGTGCCGCCGCGCTGCGTTGCTTTGACGCATGCGCTGTTCAGCGCAACCGGTGTCCCTCCGTCACGAAAAAAGGGAGACGCAGTGTTGTCTGGGTAACGCATCGGTGCGAAATGCAGCGTGCCGCATTTCGCGCCTGTTGCCGTCGGGCCGCGCCGACGGACGCTGGTCGCGCCTGGCGTCAGACTATAGTGTGCTCGCGTTTTGCTAACGTAGCGTCGCTGTGCCGGCGTGCGCGCGCGTCAACGCTACATTGGAGTATATGGGGGCCTTCATGATGCCCTCGTGGCCATTTTGCTGGCTCAGCATATACCGAATTTGATGTTGCATGTCATCAATGGATGACGAAGTATATGACAGGTGCAAACATAATCCTGACACGCGTGTTGTGTAAGAACATGACAATATACCGCGCTCATAGCGTGCCCGCGGCCGTTTCGCTAGCTCCACATATACTAAATTTGGTATCACGTGACGTGAATAGATGACTAAGGTAAACGACACACCCAAACATGATAATTATGGCACGGAATTCGTGCACGGCATCATTTACCTTCGCTTCGTGACGTTTTCCTGATTTTATAGTGACATATAAACAATTCTCATTCGTGCTTCACATATCATCGATTAGCACTGTACGTGGAATCTGCTTTTTTTTGACTGAATGAGAGCATAAAAATTGAAGAAAAGAGTTATAAAAGTTTTCAAGGCCGTGGATAATGGATTCTAAATTAACATTACTGCAGTTTTAGTGATGCTTTTGCGCTAAGTTTTGTGAACATTCAGGTGTCTCGAACGCAGTGGACAGAAGCAAGTTGTCGCTAAGCACAGAGTTATAAGTTAAAGGTTTCGCATTATAAGGAGCAGGTGCAAAAAATATGAGATCTAATATGTTCCCTTGACGCGTGGCTTTATTAAAAAAAGTCAAAGCTTTTCCGCAAACGCGAAGCAACGAACGCGATAGCAACAAATTTGAAGGTCGCGCGTAGAAGGACAAGCAGATGGTAACGTGCCTCGCGCTTTCCACGCACAAATGACGCACAAAAAGTACTCACAGGTACAAATGAACGTGAATAAGTGTCTGAGTGGTTACTTCGCTATGTCTGAATAGCGCATCCTTTTCGCAAACGGAAACCATACAAGGATGGCAGTGACCATTGTGCACCTGGTAACTACAACAGGATTGTTCCGGTGAAAGCCCAAGGCCAGCCAAGGCGTATGAGTGCCCCACCCCGAGACAAGCAAGCGAACGTGTTAGCGTCCACCGTACTCCCTCTCCACGGGGCAAAGTACGTGTGGGAAATAAGAGCTTGCGCCACAGTGTCGTGGCGTGGCGACGCACGCTCATTGCTCCATCTTGCTGGTAATGCTGAAAATCGATAGTTCCCCCCGAGATGCCCATCACGTGCGGTAAGTATTACATATAAATAACTCGCCATTTGAACGTGGAAGGAGCTGCTCCTTCGCGGCTCAGTGGCTAACGGTCCGCCCTCACGATTCCGAAGTTCGATTCCGCGAGCCGCAGTCTTTCTTTTAAATTATTTATTTCTTGTGTTTTCTTATGCATAGATATGCTTACATATGCGGTGAATGACAGCGACGCTGCTGGCGAAATTCAGCCGAGTCTGTCGATATAGGTGCTATCACAATAGAAGTTGCGTAAGTGCGAGAAGTCGGGTCATTGAAATTGCGTGTGTTACTTGAGCATGACGCTAGGTCAGTCCAGTCAGCGTCGGGAAAATTGAAGTCAACAAATACATTTACTACAGCATTTGCAACCTTTTTAGTATGGAGGCAAGATTAATACAACAATCATAGACGAAGCAATCGCAAGTGTCTGGTGGCCTGTAGCGTATCCCGAACAGTAACTTCGAGGCAAGGGAAGCATCCACAGCATATTCAATGAACTCAGCAAGAAAACTAGAAATGTATTTTTTTTTACCGCGATGAGCACGCCCCCGGCTCTCCTTACGTCGCAGTATCTCCGGTATATGGCGTTCTCGTCGGTGTCATTCAGCACTTGTGGGTTAGTATTACAGCTATGAAGCCAGGGTTCCAGTCAGCAGAAGAATGTTGAAGTTAATACTATATAAATTGGAGCATAATTCGATGCGCTTTCGAATCAAGCTTTGTATGTTTGTGGATGACACAGAAAGCTTCGTAGCTGCTACGGCCCCTGACGAGATGAGCTGGTCAGGTGATCGTAAACTTGAGCTTCGCCATAGCCATTGCGTTAATGATCTTACTTTGTTGGATGCTCTGTCGTACATCATGTTGTCGATACAAAGTTATGAACAATAAGTTTTCAAGTAGCATTTTTATTGAGCTAATTCTAGGAGCTTTCTTCTAGCGACACGTGTTTGAAGCGAAAAATCTTTTTGTGTGGCAAATGACGTTTCAGCCTAAAACCTTCTTCAATCGCAAGTTGTTTATCATATGAAAAAGGAATATTTCGCTATGATAGGCCTGGACTTTTTGTCTTGGTCTCGACCGAGAGGATGAGTACGGTCAATTTTGGATGACACCGAGCGTAACATAAGTTGCTTCAAGCCCCATTCGATAGTATGACCTTCGTAAGAAGAGAATGTTTCTGACGGGTTATAGGAAATTCAGAAATTTCAGCGAGGAAACCTGTTTTTGGCATCGTCACAAATGCTTGATGAACTTCAGCTTATCGGAGAAATTATCCGCGCAGCCACCTTATCAGAACTATGTAGCGACAGGCTTAGTTTCTCAGGTAGTAGTGTTAATTTCTACGGCACGTACTCTAGCCGACAGCTGTTTGAGTTCGACTTCAACGGAAGCTTGTCAGTGCTTAACGCCCCGCCGCGGTGGTCTAGTGGCTAAGGTATTCGGCTGCTGACCCGCAGGTCGCGGGTTCGAATCCCGGCTGCGGCGGCTGCATTTCCGATGGAGGCGGAAATGAAGTAGGCCCATGTGCTCAGATTTGGGTGCACGTTAAAGAACCCAAGGGGTCGAAATTTCCGAAGCCCTCCAGTACGGCGTCTCTCATAATCATATGGTGGTTTTGGGACGTTAAACCCCACATATCAATTGTCAGTGCTTAGGGATCTGTAAGCCATTCGTATTGTTTTCTTGACCTGCTTCAAGTCGATGAACTCTTTCTAAAACTTTTGCAAGTGTAGAATCAAAGTACAGCCCGGGGTTAGTTTCAACATCACCCGAGAGAATTAGGAGTAGGCTACATAAACATGACATAGTGCAATATTTGCATCGGTCAAAAACAAAACACCAATCACTGGGGTATGATATCATTAAAAGGTTTTATTTGAGCTTCTAACACACAAGCAGCTATCAAAATAGCTCACCTGTAAGAGCGAACAAAGTGAGTGCTTCATCCCAAAAGCGGTATCGAGCCCCGAGGGTCCCTTTGGGAAGCGTCTTACATATGGTCCAGCCAATGCTGACAGCCGAAATGTGTTCCCATAGCAGGGGATGATTGCCAAGTATGTGGAGAGGAATGGTCCACTAGCTATGGTGCTTGCGCCTTGTTTTCGGATGCATCCAATCAATGCCAGTCATGTGACGCATCGCCGGCAAAGAAGGCCGAGAATGCGCTGACAAGCAGGGCAACCTGGAAGAGCGAACAGGGGGACTGCTTCATTCCAGCAGCGGTATCGAGCCCTGGTGTGTCCCACTTGGGAAGCGTCTCACTTTTTTCTTTACGCCATAGTTTTTTTCTGTTGGTGTGTTTTTCCCGGACAGCATCTCTTCAAGGCAAAGTACAAGATCGCACGAGGTTGGTCCTTAAGAAAACACATCGTCGTAGTGTGAAACAAGATCAAACTTTACTGGCTAGATTCTGATGCAGCATTAGAAGTCCGCGGCCTATTCTCCTTAAGCGCGGGTGCACCCTGTCTGCACTAAAAGATGCGTATTTGAAAGTGACGTCAGGAACTGGATGTTCGACGATCCTGCTTTCAGAGCACGATGACTAATTCATGAGCGGGACTATTTCATCATTCGCTTAGGCGATTGGCTTTGACCTTCCAGTAATCTGGGCAAGGCCAGCCCGGACGTCATAATTTGTAACATACTATAGGAATGTATAACTACGCGTAGTATTAGTAACCCCCATAAACGCCTATACACTAACTGGTGCAAAACCACCTCTGGCGGCATCATCGCCACCGCCAGATTTACCCACCTAACTGGTGCAATGCCACACCGCGCTGTTGCATATTAACCACCGGCATTCGTGCCAAAAACGCTGCACACAAAAAGTTACAGCACCTTTAAGCAAGGCTAAAAAAAGCAAGGACGAATGTATAGGTCCTCACAACACTCGGTTCAAATTACGTTGATCTTTCAGTCACTTGTATTACTCTTGCACTCGCCCTTAACAATTTTAGCACGTCAATCGGAGTTGCCGTAACTATACGAGATCAGCCCGCCTATGGCAAGACGAGTATTTCAAACAGTTTGGAATCACCAATTCACCCACTTTTTCATTTTGACAGATGAGCTGTTCATGTTATGATGAATCAAATTGCCCAATTGCGATAGTATGTTCATGACGTCCTAACGTGACTTAACGGAAGAAGTTATCTGATACTTTGATTATAGCCTCATTTATGTGTTCACATGACTTTATCAACAATACATGCTGTCGATGACTATGCCAGATTTCTGTGCGCTGTTCATGCTGACGCCGAAAACGTCGACATTTTCTTACTCGCGTGACCAACGACGCTATTCTGCGTTAAAGTAGGCACAAAATTCTGCGTTTAAGTAGGCACAACTCGACCCACAGTGGACTCGCAAGAAAAAGTATTGACAAGCAGGTTGTCTCGCCCGAGTATTTCACATTATCTATCAATCATATAGAAAACGGATCATGAAGATAAGGTTACAAAACACCTGGCATCCATATTTCTAACGGTGGAATGCTTGGATTATTTCTCGCCAAAACTATAGATACAATCAAAAACGTCTCGCAAGCGTTCGTCATGCACAAGTAACTCTCCAAGGGCACTGTGAATGTATGCACTTGTTTACAGCCGCGATTGACCCAGCCACTAAATCTATCCGAACAGATGTGTGAGCACGTGTAGCGTAAAAACGTGACATCGGCTCCAACAATCCGTAGTCACGATTGATACGATCCCGATAGCGCCTGCCACGAGAGCATGATTCTACCCCTTCAGACAGATTCGTGCTGCTGTGTACATAGCAGAAACATAACTAACTTCACTCAAAAAGCTCACATGCAGATTCTGCTCGGCATTTTTATATTGTAACGATAAATGTCACCCTCCGAAGACATAATATTCCGCTAATACAGCACATTCTTGCGAGCCTTCTGACACAACATTATGCTGACGTTACCGCCACCACTTCATCATGGAAAAGTGACAGCGCACCTTACACCATCCCATTTGGTGTCAGTGAGACAGCGGGTACAACTACGACTTCTTATTACATAACATCGAAAGGAAACGGACGCAATGGCACGTTAAAGGCAATGACACGTTAACTATGGTAGCAGTTTTCTCGGTGGTTGACCACTACAAGCATCGCTTGACTGTGCAGGCTACGTAGGGTGGCGCCTTGTCGAGGATGCCTGGCTTCAAGGTTGCCTTCGTGCTTAGCAGACCTCGCAGCGACATCGCACAGAATCGCATCACTCACGAGAATGCCACACATGACTAAATTGTCAAGGCAACTTCGTGGACAGTTACAAGAACCTTACTCTGAAATCCTTAATGATGCTACACTGGGCTCACCACTTGTGTCCGATTGCCACGTACCTGCTGAAGATTGACGATGGCGTGTTGCTGAATGTGCGGGACTTCACCGTCACGCTGAACCACCTGTGAGCCAACAAACGTCGGCGAACAATATGAGGGAGGGTGTGCTCGTGCTCGAGGCCGGTGCGCAGACGGAAGGGACGTTACAAAACGTGGTAGGTCTCCAAGTGGATGTACTCAAAGGCGACCTATCCGGACTATGCCAATGGGCCAGCTTAACTCATCTCCGGTGACGCTGTACCAATCCGCCAAAGTAGGGCAACCGCCGTGCCATATTTCTTCCTCGAAGACGTCTACGTGACGTGCCTGGTGGCAGACAAGGCCAGAATTCAGCGCTAGGATGACAATTGGTATGAGCCCAGCCCCAAGCATGGCATCAGACCCTGCCGGAGGCCTCGAATCATTGCGAGTCATATATGGAGTTCACGTAGAATGCGTCGGGCCTGGAAGAAGATGGTCGGCAGGATCGATCACAAACGATGCAGGAACCTAGGGTTACAGTCTTGGCAGGAGCGTGTGGTTTGAACGAGTGTTGATTGTCTGTCAGCATACATATAGCGTTCTGGCAGGGCAATAAATAGCCAAAAAAACGCCAAGACTACTATGGCGAGAAAATCAACCAGGTGAGTCCTTGATTTGCAACTCTACACTGGTGTAAGAAAACGTGAATTGCCACGAGACAAGAACAAGAAAGTGCGCGGAAGTTGTAACAGAAGTTCACAGCAATTGATAACAGTGTTTTTGAAACAAGTAACATCAGCGCTTTGGCATTCAAATGGTATTACATAATACAGAATCATATTAAGACTGCTTCGGGGAAAATTGAAAGAGCTCTCGCGCAACATAGTGTAGTTTTAGTAAAGGCATCTATAGAGCAGGGAACATCAGACAGTCTGATGATTAGTATAAAAAAACCCAGCCCTTGCTTCAAACAATCGAAAGAGATGAGCAGCATTCTAAGCGATGACCTTCATCGCAAATGGTGTAGATGCACCTTTTAAATGATATTATATTAGTAAAAGCAAAAAAAAAGGTTTGATACGCGCCGGAAAGTGAGCTTTGGCGAGTTTGTGTAGTGTCTCGGCTCAATTATCTTTGTGTTTGTGTAAAGTACGAATACTTAGTGAACATTTCTGCTTGTCCCTATTTACGGGGCACGTTACGTATATGATAACATCGGTACTTCGCGAAAAATTGTGGTTGCGTGTGGTTATAGACCGCCCCTATTCTTCCGATAACGCGACGCTTGCTAACCTACATGCCGTTATACACGCCGAGTTATACATGCCGAAAAATTAGCTCTTTTAAAAAAGGATTCCACTAGACTGATTGATTGATATGTGGGGTTTAACGTCCCAAAATCACCATTTGATTATGAGAGACGCCGTAGTGGGGGGCTCCGGAAATTTCGACCACCTGGGGTTCTTTAACGTGCACCCAAATCTGAGCACACGGGCCTACAACATTTCCGCCTCCATAAGAAATGCAGCCGCCGCCGCCGGGATTTAAACCCGCGACCTGCGGGTCAGTAGCCGAAAACCTTAGCCTCTACACCACCGTGGCGGGGCGATTCCATCAGACTGCCTTGCAAATAAGTGTGCCCCTGTTATCACTTCTAGTAAACGAGCAGCTTCAGTCAGATCTAAGGCCTGGATAGCACTACCTTTATTGCATTATTTTTTTTCATTTATTCTTCTTGGCATTTAAAAAAGCTGCTATACTTGTTCATTGATTGGATGTGATATTTTCTTTCGTTTTCTGAAATTTCAGGCCCGTGCATTTGGTATTCGTTATTGACCATAGTACGCTGCTTTTCTAAGATAACATTGTGATAATAACAAACAACCTAAAGCTATAAAAAATAAACATAAGGAACATACGTAAAGCTGCATTTCTGCATTTTAATTTTTGTTTAGGTTCGCTGGTAGCATCCTAAGCAGTGGCTTTTGATCCTGTAACTTCGCGCACATTAAATTCGAGAAAGAGAGCTCGCCTCCCGCTCGTTTATTACATTCACCTTTTGACGTTGCACCGCCTTTGGAACAAACCTATTTGACGGCATATTGTTCATTTATAAAACAAATAAATGACACAGCTAGCATGCTTATTGTAGGGTGATTTTACTTCCATCTGAACCATTTGTTTTATCCGAGAGGACTCGCCGCTTAGCCTATGTGGAATTACAATTTTCGTAGCAGTTGTTTTCTGAGAATTTTTGTTGCAGTCGTTTCCAGAGAACAAGTCCAAGTTATTTCGCGTTGAATGTTGATCAAACCATCACCCTTAAACAACTCCTCAAATGACCTTGTAACGGCGAACAAGTTTGGTCATTTGTTTAAACTCTAAAGCAACAAATTGGGACTATAGTCTGCTTGTCGAGGCAATTCATCCAGTGCGTTTTTAGGCATACGTAATGCGGTTGGTGCCATATATTGCATCGCGCATATACGAAGCAGCGAGTAAATATTACTGGCATTATTATTTGTTTTCAAGAAGTATAGGCTGATATTTTTCTTTTTTTCCAGGCTGATATTTTTTTATAGAACACCTGGTTGCGTCAGAATTTTAATTGAGGCAACGTTGACTGATTGCTCCACTCGTTAGATGGTTGGACGATTCTTTTTTCGTGTGATCTCCAAAACGCGAAATATTAAACTTCTATTCTTGTGCAAAAAAATTATGGTTGCATCTCTGCTATCAAATAACAAAAATAGTCTGTGTCTTGTGCGTTTAGAGAAAGTATTTAACGATTTTGAGCACTTGGTATTCTACTATGAGAGAGCACAAAATCGTCTCTCGGGCCTCACACTTGATGAGAGCGCACCAATCTGCGCGATTGCAATCGCCAAGAATCGATTTAATTAAATATAACATAATTCCTGCACCGAATCAGATGGAAATCGGTGGAATAAAATGGCGGAATAAAAATGGCAGAATAAAATGAAACAGTTGTGATGTGATTGTATTTGTGCATCGTATGGTGACCTCGTGTGCGCGTCGCGCAAATAAAGTCGTACGTGCAAACACTTCGGAGACCATTCTCAGCCGGGACCACATGGGTGAACACGAGAGGATGTAGGCAGTCACTGACAAGTGGTATTATGTCAGAAGCTTCTGATTGTAAGTTTTCTTTGTCACATTCCATAAAAAACATATAGTCATCAAGGTATCTGAAACATTTGAAAAAGCTTACTATTAAGCTTACTAGTGCTTACTATTATGAACTTGTAGCACCAACAAGGCCAACAAGCTACCATTGACGTGATCGTAAGCCTCACTTACTGAATGAAATTGAATGATTCAACCAGTGCTCAAACGTTGTCTTTTTTTAGATTTTTGTTTTCAATCGCATTTAATCTGTGGCTCACTTAATAACTTTCAGCGCTTTCACACTGCCGAAAATATTATATTAAGAATGAAAAACTGCTTCCTTGCTGCTACATGTCTATTGCCAAACTTAAGTGTGGTAAGTGAAGTGACATTGCAGAAACAATTCATATACGCTTCACATGCCTATAACATAAGTTTCCTTTGTTTGAAAGCATGCTCAGCATAAAACTGACATTGTGAAAAACACAGTTTGAAAGCTTCAACATGTACCATATATATATATATATATATATATATATATATATATATATATATATATATATTGTCACGGGGTCGTGACGTGGCCGAAGGCAGGAGACTTCGTGTTGGGATTTAACTGTTTATTTGGGCGAAACTGTGCCCGGTAAACGGAAAGTCCAATTACAGCAGCAGTCTCGCACAGATAGCAGTCTCGGACTGATAGCGGCGAACGGAGCGTCGGCCTTCGATCAACAACTGACAAGCGGCGAAGCGCGTTGGCATTTATACTCTTGCCGTCGAATGTTCTAGCGTTATCGCTGGCGGCGGCGTAGGTTCCAGAACAGTCTGTACCGTTCGCACAGTGGGCGTGATCTTATCGAAATGATCTACTACAGTCTGGAACCTTCTCGAAAACTGCAGGCGCGGTTCGCGCTGAGAATGGTGTGGCGTTTTGGAACGATAACAAAAACTTGGGAAATGGAACGTGGCATTGCCCCCCTCTGAAGAAAAGGCATCGTCCCGATGCTTTAACTAAAGATGAAGGTACAATAATAATGCTAGAAAGTACAATGAATAAATTACGATACAACTATAATACAAAAAAACACTGTTTCAGTTTCTTAACGGGCATGAAACGGCTTGAGGCGCGCGACATGTACGACTTCAGGTCGCGATCGGCGTCGTTGAGAGTTCGTGATGCCGTCGGGGACAACCTCGTAATCAAGTGGGCCGAGACGTCGAACCACCCCGTACGGTCCGAAGAACCGTCGCAGAAGCTTTTCACTTAGTCCACGTCGGCGTATCGGCGTCCACACCCAAACACGTTCACCGGGCTGGTATTCCACGAAGCGTCGTCGAAGGTTGTAACGGTGGCTGTCGGTCGTCTGTTGATTCTTGATACGGAGACGCGCAAGTTGTCGGGCTTCTTCGGCGCGTTGAAGGTACTCGCTCACATCGAGGTTTTCTTCGTCGGTGACGTTGGGTAACATGGCATCGAGCGTCGTTACCGGGCTCCTTCCGTAGACCAATTTGTATGGAGATATCTGCGTCGTCTCCTGCACCGCCGTGTTGTATGCGAAGGTCACATACGGAAGAATGGCGTCCCACGTCTTGTGTTCGACATCGACGTACATTGACAGCATGTCGGCGATCGTCTTGTTAAGCCGCTCGGTGAGGCCGTTGGTCTGTGGGTGGTACGCTGTCGTCCGGCGGTGGTTTGTTTGGATGTATGCCAAGATCGCTTGAGTTAAGTCGGCAGTGAATGCCGTTCCTCTGTCGGTGATAAGGACCTCCGGGGCGCCATGACGTAGGACGATATTTTCGACGAAGAACTTAGCTACCTCGGATGCACTGCCTTTTGGCAGGGCTTTTGTCTCGGCGTAGCGGGTGAGGTAGTCGGTAGCTACCACGATCCACTTGTTTCCGAAAGTCGACGTCGGGAACGGCCCCAGTAGGTCCATACCAATCTGCTGGAAAGGTCGGCAAGGTGAATCAATTGGCTGCAGAAGTGCCGCTGGCCTTGTCGGCGGTGTCTTGCGTCGCCGACAGTCCCGGCATGTCCTCACATAACGAGTGACGTCGGTGGTAAGACGTGGCCAGTAGTACGTTTCTTGTATCCTCGCGAGCGTGCGAGAAACACCGAGGTGCCCTGCCGTCGGATCGTCGTGCAGGGCCTGCAGGAGTGCTGGTCGCAGAGCTGAAGGCACCACAAGGAGGTACTTAGCTCGAAGCGGTGAAAAGTTTTTCTTTTGTAGAAGACCGTTTCGTAGAAAGAACGACGCAAGCGCGCGCTTGAATACCTTCGGGACTTCGGCGGTCCTGCCTTCGAGGTATTCTATTAGGGCCTTAAGTTCCGGGTCGGCCCGCTGTCGTTCAGCGAAGTCGTCGGTAGTTATCGTTCCCAAGAAGTACTCGTCATCCGGGTCGTCGGGTAGTGGTTGGTCGACAGGCGCACGAGAGAGACAGTC
The DNA here is from genome assembly GCA_013436015.1 of Rhipicephalus annulatus. Lineage (NCBI taxonomy): Eukaryota > Metazoa > Arthropoda > Arachnida > Ixodida > Ixodidae > Rhipicephalus > Rhipicephalus annulatus. Next base: position 207,820 of record WOVY01015052.1, read on the forward strand.
GGCGTCAGAGTGTTTTTTGCCGGACTTGTAAATGACAGTAATGTCATACTCTTGAAGTCTCAGGCTCCATCGTGCGAGGCGACCTGAAGCGTCCTTCAAGGTGGCTAGCCAACACAAGGCGTGGTGGTCGCTCACTACTTTGAAGGGCAGTCTTTGAAGGGCAGGCTCACAACTTTGAAGGGCTTTGACGAGCAGCAGTCTCGCACAGATAGCAGTCTCGGACTGATAGCGGCGAACGGAGCGTCGGCCTTCGATCAACAACTGACAAGCGGCGAAGCGCGTCGGCATTTATACTCTTGCCGTAGAATGTTCTAGCGTTATCGCTGGCGGCGGCGTAGGTTCCAGAACAATCTGTACCGTTCGCACAGTGGGCGTGATCTTATCGAAATGATCTACTACAGTCTGGAACCTTCTCGAAAACTGCAGGCGCGGTTCGCGCTGAGAATGGTGTGGTGTTTTGGGACGATAACAAAAACTTGGGAAATGGAACGTGGCAATATATATATATATATATATGCCCCGCCGCGGTGGTCTAGTGGCCAAGGTACTCGGCTGCTGACCCGCAGGTCGCGGGTTCAAATCCCGGCTGTGGCGGCTGCATTTCCGATGGAGGCGGAAATGTCGTAGGCCCGTGTGCTCAGATTTGGGTGCACGTTAAAGAACCCCAGGTGGTCGAAATTTCCGGAGCCCTCCACTACGGCGTCTCTCATAATCATATGGTGGTTTTGGGACGTTAAACCCGACACATCTATCTATCTATATATATATATATATATATATATATATATATATATATATATATATGGTGTGCCCCAGTCCGATAGAGAGCTTACAATTGCATTGACAAGTGGCTTCTTGTCTTTGAGCTCATCTTTAATAGAAGAAACTTCATTCTATGAGCAGTAATACTCAAAAATGAAACATCTAAATCGATAAAGCGATTGTGATTCTGTATCCCTATTTTCAGAAAACAGCTGCTAAAACACACATTGAAGTTCTATATAGCCTGTACTCCCCGACGAATATATTGTGAAGACTGGTGTGTGCTTATAGTAAAAACCAGTTCTTGGCTAACCGGCACCCTGGTGTAGAAGTTCTGTCGTGATTCTTCAGCACACTTTTTTTATTGCGATAGCAAATATATGGACACTCTCGGCTAAATTTTGCCGCTGGCGTCGACGTGGGTGTCGCTGTCACTCACCGTATATGTATAGGAATCTTTCCAGACTCCGGCGCGCGGAGTTGAACTTCGTACTATTGAATTGTGAGTGTGAGGCATTAACCACTGGGCCACGTAGGAGCATGTTTCTTAACGTTCAAACGGCCAGCTATTTATATCTACCACTTACCGCTGGTGACGGGAATCTCGGGGGGGGGGGGGGGGGCTATTGTGTTTTTAGCATTACCAGCAAGATGGCGCAACGAGCACGCGTCGCCGCAACGTCACGACGCGGTGGCACGCGCCCTCGTCTCCCATGCGTATTTTGCCCCGCGGAGTGGAGTCGTTCACTCGCGTGCTCTTATCTCACGGAGGGGAGGATCGTATGTCTCGGCTGGCGTTGGGCTTTGACTGGAACGATTCTGTTGTTAACGGGCCCACGAAGGTCACTGCAATCGTCGCACAGTCTTCGTTTGTGAAAAAGCAAGCTTTTTTGACACAGTGAAGTAACTACTGAAACGCTTATTCGCGTGCATCTGTACCTTTGAGTACGTTTTGTGCGTCATTTGTGCGTGAGAAACGCGGGCATGTTTCTATCTACTTGCAATTCTGCGCGTGACCTTCCAATTTGTTGCTATCGCGTTCATTGCTTCGCCTTTACGGCAAAGCTGTGACTTTTTTCAATACGAGCCACACACGTACACGGCTGATTCCTTTACTTACAATATAATGCAAGAGCTCATTGAGGCTCTGAACCAGATCTTTACAGTCCTGTACGTGTAGATGGCCCGTACGAAAGCAATGAGCTTTATCCTAGCGACCCTCGAGTGTTCCACGCGAGGTGACGCTGAGTTTTATAGCGTCTATTTGCACATCATACAGTTGTTTATTAAACACTTGCTTACATTGCAGATGCTCCGGATCTGTTTTTTACATGGTATCTTTCTTGGAATCTTTTTCTTGTTGTATGTATGTTATACCAGGCATCAATACCTCTGCGAACGCTGCCAGTAAGAGCCGATATTAAAATATCCATTGACCGACACCATGACTTGCTGTTGTACCTTTCTCCCGTTATAGCAATTCAGTCCGCCGCTTTGGCTATTTGGTGCAGAACAGCAAGTTGCAGGAGTAGAAAGTGTTTATAAAATTTCGTTCAGCTGCATTGCCTTTTCTGAATTCAAAATCTGCTTTGCATACAGCCAATGAGGGGAAGCCTCAGTGTAGGTTTATTGGTTACTTTATTCAACCTTATGCTACTTGTCTGTATCAATTTTTTTTCATTAAAGAGGTAATGTGCGATTCTCTTCACACCTTTCAGTTGTTCTCGCATTGGTCTTTTACATTTCTATTCAATTTTTTCCAATGTAGCGCTCGAGATCGCATCTGAGAAGGAATCTCTACTGACACTCCAAGACTTCTACTAGCCGCAAAAAAAGATAATAAGTAAAATATAATAAATAAATAAATAAATAAAGCCTACTACATTAAGCGAGAATGAAACTCGGCCCTGGAAGCTAAATGAAAGGCAGGAGGTCAATTCACGTCAAGCGTATTATACAGAAGCCGGATCTTCATCCTTCAATCCGACCCGGCTTTACCGGACAAAGAGATCCAACCCAATGAGGGGATGTCAGTGGGCGTTGTTTCTCCCAGCTTCTTCGCTACCGACTAATCTTGTTCTTGTATTTGTTCACCTTCTCCTGTGGCTCATACGTCCTCTGAGGGATTGGATCTTTCTCTCAATTTTTTTCTTTGTCTTTATCTCTGACCGGTGGCTGCCGCATTTTTAGAGGCATGGTGTGTCCAGCATTACACAGAACGACAGGACCTACTTTCTGAGAATCTGCGGACGGGCCTTGCTCAAGCAAAGTGTTTCTGAAGGAAATTTGGAGAGAATGAAAAAAAGAAAAACGATTTCTCGGAAGTTAAAAAATGCTGGTGTTTTGTCCAATCGCAAGGACTTCAGTTAAACATGTATTTTGCTATATATCAGTAGGAAGGTAGGAATGCCTTCGTACTGAGTATTGCCGTAATTTTTATAACCATTATCATTCTTTGCTATACTGGAAATTGCTTGCCTTTTGATTATCTGACCTTTGTCTAGCCTTTAGCTACTGCTCCGACAACTTGTTTGCGACATGTTCAGTTGTACTCTGCAAATAAACATATACTCACATCGTAATGGTGAGGATAAGAACATGAAAATAATGCTGATGGTGGTAGTGAGGATACCAATGATGACAATAACGATACATATGACGATCATGAGAATGCGGTCGCCTGAAAGGAATGCGGACGCACACAATTATTTAGCCTGTGCTCAACATCGCTATGTGGTTCTGAGGCATGCGGATTGAGGTCATTTTTTGTGCCAGATGCACTCACGCAGCAGTAAAATAGAACAAAACGGCCCTCCAAATACGTATTCTGTTTCATATATTCTGGCACTTTGGATATTTTTGTTTTAATTTCATTGCTTTAGATGGTTTTGAATAGGAAGTAAGTGACTTACAAATGGCAAAGTGACCTACCTATAAGACAAGTTGAAGCAGTTTGCGCTACTGGCGTTAAGCCAAAAGGAACGGCGGAGCTGAACAGACTGATTGCTTGTCTTTATTCTCCTTTTTATTTGTTCCTTTACTAACTTTTCTCTCATCTCTCTCGTTTTTATGTCTTTTAAAATGCATTTCTTAGTCGGGCTATGTCAGCCGTCCGTCGGGATACGTCCACTGCTCTCTCCCAAGCAACAGCTGCGGGCGCGCATGCTTATCCTCGCCCCTAGCAACCGCAGGATAGAATGCAAGAGAGTTTAGGAGAAGGTGGGTGCAGTGCTCGGCCGCTTCTTCTCTTGACGTTCACTCTCTCTCCTCCCTGTGCCCCACTTTCCCGTCCCCTCGCGCTTCCCTCTCGACCGTTCGCTGGCTGGGAGAGTCTCGGAGGATTCAAGCTGAACGGGTGAGGTCTCGCGATCTCCGACGACAGCGCGGCTACCGCCCTGGTTCACCTTCTGCGGTCTCCTGACACCGTGAAGCTCTCGCCGGGTGGTGCCCCGTTCTTGGACTTTTTCAATCGGCTCTCAACTTTCCTATCTCCTTCCTTTTCCGTCGCTTTATCTCTTTACCTATTTCAAATGAGAAGCATCCCTTGGTGAACTTCGGCGACATTGATCGTATCTATCTATCTAGACGCTTACGACTTTTAGCTCTCCTGGCCGTTTCGATAATGGTATCTATACCAAACTCGGTATGGCATAACATGACTGTATGAAGAACATATTTGACTACTCATGACATGAAAATCATGATATAAGTGTCATGAATGTCATGATTTACATTTCATGGTCCTGTGGTGCTTGCGGTGGTTTCGATCACATGGCATGTTGCAAAACTGTTATGGTATGACATGATTGCATGTCGAACACAAGCGACTGACCCTAACATGAAAATTATGACATGCGTGTCATGTAACAACATGACTACATGCCATGCTCATGAAGCGCTCGCGGCCGTTTCACTAGCGTCATATATTCGCAACTTTCACCACCTATAAGGGGCGCTAGTGCAAGTCCAACACGGCTGTCGTTTGGGGGATCGTGCAGCCGGCATGCCGGCAGCCACCACCGGTGTGCCCATCACATCGACCTGTGTAGTATTTTCGGCTGCAGCCACCATGTTGTCAAGGCTTTGAGGAGAAGGTTATTGACTCTAGCAAATATTATATCGCACACTGCGTGTTGAGAAACGCATGTGTGGCGTATATTGATGGAAAAAAGTTTCGAACGCCGGACACATCGTCTGCTGTTTTGTACAGCTTTGTGAACGCTTCTCGTGCCACGGCCGGGGATGACCAAGCGCCCGTGCTCGTGCAAAGCAGGAAACCTTGCCCTTGACTGCACGGCGTCTGCACAGTGGCATCCAACGTATTTTGTGATTCTTCTAGCTCAGCAAGCAAACAACAGAGATTAAATCATTGCTACTACGACTCACAGTAATTGTCTGGCTTCACAATAACCGTAGTCGAAATATAAAGTGACAAAATATAAAGCAGCCGCGAGCCGCCAAAGTGAGGCCGACTGAACGATGGCATGGGCTGGCTGCATGGACATCTCCCAAACGACGGTTCTGACGGATGCCGCATGGCGACGCCACCATCTGTGGAAGTTGCGAATACCAAATTCGATATTACGGTACGTGAATGGTTGACGAAGGCATGTGACTGGTGCAAACATGATAGTCAGTAGATGCGTGTCATGTAACAACATCACTACATGCCACGCTCATGATGTGCTGGCGGCCGTGTCGCGAGCTTCACTTCTACCGTATTTGGTATTACGGGACGTGAATGGATGACGAAGGTATGACATGGTGCAAACATGATAATCATGAGATGCGTGTCATGTGAAAACATGGCTACATGCCACAGCAAGGCGCCAATACATTTCGACGTGATGCGGTGCGCGTGCTCACCGGCGTTCATTTTGTCGCGTCACGCCGGCGTTGCCATCCAGGCACCAGTCCTGCCATTTACTCGCAGCGCGCGCCGCGCTGCGTTTCTTTGACGTGTGCACGTCTCAGCTCGTCCGGTGTCCCTCCGTCACGAAGGAGGGAGACGCAGTGTTATCTGGGTAACAAATCGGCGCGAATTGCGCGCCAGTTGCCGTCGGGCCGCGCCAACGGACGCTGTTCGCGCCTGGCGTTAGACTATAGAGTGCTCGCGTTTTCTAACGTAGCGTCGCTGCGTCCAGCGTGCGCGCGCGTCAACGCTACATTGAAGTATATTGGTCCCTCATGATGCGCTCGCGGCCGTTTTGCTAGCTCCACACATACCAAATTTGGTATCACGTGGCGTGAATAGATGACGATGGTAAACCACACATCCAAACATGATAATCATGACAAGAAAGTCATGTACGGCATCATTGATTGATTGATTGATTGATTGATTGATTGATTGATTAATTGATTGATTGATTGATTGATTGATTGATTGATTGATTGATTGATTGATTGATTGATTGATTGATTGATTAATTGATTGATTGATATGCGGGGTTTAACGTCCCAAAACCACTGTATGATTATGAGAGACGCCGTAGTGGAGGTCTCCGGAAATTTGGACAGCCTGGGGTTCTTTACCGTGCACCCAAATCTGAGTAAATGAGCCTACAATATTTCAGCCTCCATTGGAAATGCAGCCACCTCAGCCGGTATTCGATCCCGCGACCTGCGGGTCAGCAGCCGAGTACCTTAGCCACTAGACCACCGCGGCGGGGCCATGTATGGCATAGCGTAATCAGCACAACGTGTAACGTTGAAGTGACATATTAACCTTTCTTATACGTGCTTCGCATGTCATTGATTCCCACTGTACGTTGGATCTGCCAATTTCTTTTTCTTGTATTCTTTTAATCCCCCCCTACAAGGCCCTGCGCCGTGTCGCCTTAAAGCAGACACAAATTAGGTGCCTTTTTAGATGCGGAGCATCTAATACTCGAGGCTTGTAGTGCGGCGCCGTCCGCAAGCTTCCTCCTCCTTCTTCCACCATCTGTGCATCCCTTCCTCCTCTACACACCGCGCGCGCTTCACTCCTCCACCATCTGTGCACCCTTTCTCCTCTACACACCGCGTGCGCTTCTCCTCTTCACGAACATTCGCTAGCTGTATAATGTAGCGCGCATGCGCCGTCACGCTTCGAGAACATCGGCAGCTGACGCGCGCGCATGCGCCGTTGCGCTTCTCCCCCTTCTCGAACATTCGACAGCTGACAGTGCATGCGCCGTCGCGCTGTATATATACTCAAGGTCGGCGCTCGCTCGCTCAGTTGTCGCTCGTCGGTTGGTTTGTACGGCGCGTCGACGTCCAAGGTCGCGGTGAAATGAATTCCAACGAATCCACAAACACAATGGTTGACGTCCCTTCGACCAGCGCCGCCCTTTCGCATACGTGTGTACGTGTTCACTCATTTAACACCCCCTCCTACAACCACGTTAACCAATTTAGCCATCGACCCAAGTAAGTCGCAATTTAACAACCCATTTCACAACCACGTTAACCAATTTAGCTATCGACCCAAGTAAGTCGCACTTTAACACCCCGTTAACCAATTATATGCTCCGCATCCTCCTCAGTGTTCCCCCGAGGGAAGCTGCGGGCAATTTTTTTTCCCTCTGAACAACCACATTCCCCCCCGCCCCCCGCCCCCCGCTGGCTTGGCGCCTCCCAAGAACATCCGGTAAAGTGGGCTCGAGACGCCACTGCTAAATATCAACTCCGAACCGAGAATACTGTTTGTTTTGTTCATTTCATAGTATATTTAACCGTGCACGCTAGCTGCTACAGCTGAAAACGCATACCGTGTTTTTCGCGCCAGAAAAACACCACGTGCGGCGAACGGCGCTATTGGCGGCCCGGTGCTTTAAGAAAACAACATTCTTCTAACGCTGGGTTCTCACGTGCGAAACGCCATTATAGACGCCACAGAATGCATTCGCATTTCCTAGCGATTCCCTTCGGGAAGGTGGTGGCTTTTTTTACGCATGAGGAGTTTGCTCTTGTTATGCCTTTTTCAAGCACGCAATGAGGTCTGCTTCTTCTGATGAGCTGACGTCTAATCCCGCTTCTTCCAAATGTACACCCACAAAGCCTTGAGACGAACTTTACCCACAAATGGTTTTCCGAGCAGACATTCCGAATGCTGAAAAACGCTTAGGCCACATAGCGATAGCATTCCCAGGTTCCCGACGAGATAACACATAAAAACGAGTATGAGTGACCGAATTTCCCAAGTACTTTGGCTCCAATCGGAGGCTCACTAAGCAAAACACTAAGACACACTTGGATGGTTTTGGGACGTTAAACCCCACATATCAATCAAGACACACTTGGAGCACTATGTGACCCGAAAAAGTTTCCACATTACACTCGCTGGGCGTGGGAGGGAAATGCTCCGTTCTTAATCGCTGAACGTTATACTTTATCATGCCCCAAGTAAGATGGCCGCCTCAGCCGCCATCTTGCCAGAGGCACGGCTTCACTCCTAGGCTATGATTTCTATTCCAGCAAATTTTTTAATCCTCCTTGGGTACGAGGCACAGCGCGTGCCACTCTGTTTGTCGTAGAAGAACGTGAGCGAGAGCTCCGTCCTTGTAGCTTTCCCTTCATTGCCAAATAAAACTGTAACGTGCAGAATCTTCGTCTTTTCTTGGTCTGCTGATGCATTTATAAAAAAAATTCATGTCTTTCTTATCTTCTCGTATGAAACACCAATTTAAATAAAGTTCTTTTCATATCCCTGGCTTACGCCACGGCCGTAGGCCTACACCAAAAAGGTTTAAACAAATTTTAATCCTCCTTGGAGATGCGGCAACGTGCGACATTCCGCCCGAGGCGAAGCTTGAAGTAATCGACAGCCGACTGTTACATATGTGGGAAGCAAAGCAAGCCCTACCTTAAAGGTGGAAACGCCAAAGACACAGCCGGGAATTGCGAAAACGACAGACAGGCAGACAGATCGAGGAACACGCGTTCAAAGTATGTAGGGCATAGTGGGAAGACATGTGTAATGGCTTGGAGAGGCAGATGCGTAGGGCGGGTGCTTGGCGTCTCTTTCGGCATCTCCTGTATCCGGAGGAGACTTGAACAGCCCAAGGTCATAAAACTCGGAGACTTGTGAAAGATTATGAAGGTGCGAATATCCTCGCTGCAATACGAGACCATTACTTCAAGACGGGAGACAGCGCCCAACACCCCGATTACGATGGAGTCGCTAATGAAAATTAGACGCAGACTTTAGTGAGGTAGAAATTCGGGCAGTCCTTTTCAAACTTGACTCCCATTCGACGCCCGGACCCGACAGGGTTACCAACAAGGCTCTCCTAAACTTAGAAGATGAGTCAATCTCTCGATTGGTAACTTGCGTGAACGAGTGCTAAAGAGACGGCTCTCTTCCCAAAGTGGACAAAGAGCTCGAGTCGTCAAGACACCTAAGCCAGACAAGTAAATCGCGCTCGATAATCTACGGCCAATTTCGCTTACGTTATGTGTAGGAAAAGTCATGGAGCACGCAGTTCTCATTAGAAAACCAACTTTCTCGAAGACCGTGACGCATTCCCGCACACCATGCTGGGATTCCGCCATAATCTCTCTGCACAGAATGCACTACTTCAGCTAAAGCACCACATTGTTGACGACACTACCAGCTCCACCAAGGCGATTCTTGGCCTGGCTATTAAAAAGGCCTTTGATACCATCAAACACCAATCGATACTAAAACAAGTTGAGGCATTAGGTCTAGGTCAAAAAAATGTACAATTACATACGTGATTTTCTAGCAAGCAGGCACACAAGTGTCGTCATCGCCGACCAAGAGCCACAAGATTTTGAGATGGGCTCGACGGGCACGCCACAAGGCTCCGTAATATCACCATTACTTTTCGATTTAGTGCTATTGGGGCTATCAGAAAGTTATTGGAAATGCCCGGATTGTATCACAGTATATACGCGGACGACATCACCCTCTGGGTTCCCAGAGTAGGTCGTGACGGTCACGTCGAGAGAATGCTGCAGGCGGGAGTAGACAAAGTTCAGGAGTACTTGCAAGGAACGCGCCTCGAGTGCTCTGCAACCAAGTCCGAAATTTTAATCTACAATCCCACAAGTACAGGCCGCCAAACCCCACGTGGCGAGAAAAGGAATCCTTCAAAATACGCGTTCTGTTGGCAGACGGCACTCCCATAACACACGTTGGCAGAATTCGAATTCTGGGTTTACATATACAAGCAAATGGCTATAATGGTGAGACTGTGCGCCGACTCCGTCGTTCAGTGGACGACATGATCAGACTCGTGTGTCGTATCACGAATAGACGCAGCGGTCTGCTCGAACACTGCGCGATCCGTCTCGTGCAGGCCTACGCGATAAGATGAATAACATACGTTGCCCCTTAACTCAAGTGGATAGGCTCAGAAAAAAAACAAAATAAACTGCGTGGTACGGAAGGCTTTTAAGCGAGCTATCGGCCTCCCGATCAACACGAGCACCGAAAGATTTCTAGGGCTAGGACTTCACAACTCACTTGACGAGTTATTGAGGCCCATGACTTTGCGGAATACGACCGCTTAACAAAGTCAAAGACGGGTCGACACATCCTCGAGTCGCTGGGCATCAGATATCACGCTCAGCAAGGAAAAAAAGGTGGAGGTCCATGACTCAGTCCGCCACCGCTTGATCGTTCCGGCGATTTCTAGGAATATCCACCCGACGCGCCACATCGGACGGCGTAACGAGCGTGCTGGACAGCTTCAAAAGAAGTTTGGTAACAGCACGGACGTGGTATACGTAGACGCCGCGAGATATGAAGGGAGAAGAGCACCCGCCACTATGGTCGTTGACCATCGGGGCAGATGCCTCGCGAGCGCCATGGTGACGACGCGACACACGAAGGCGGCCGAAGAAGCCGCGATAGCCTTAGCGCTCACCGCAGCGCCGCATGCAGAGATTGTGATAAGCGACTCGCAGGCGGTAGTCCGCAGTTTCGCGCGCGGCCATGTCTCGAGAGAAGCGGCACGCATCCTTCAAATGCGTGGAGATGGCGACTTGGCGTCGCCCTCACAACTTCAAACTTCAACGGTTTTTCTCTTATGGAGCCTGGCACACACCAACATTCCGCTCGCGGGGAACGAGGCGGCCCACGCCGCGGCTCGAGGTCTTACTCGCAGAGCCCTGAACGTGGCTACCGCCTCTGACCCCGAGGTCGGGGCGATGCATCTGCTGGATCAAGACACTTTGATAGGCATGTAGCAACAAGATAAAGAATGGTCATGGGGTGATCGTCTTACAACGTTCCGTGACATCACCCAACTCTATAGCATCAAAAAGCGTAGGTTCCCTCCACCGCACGAGAATTGAAATTAAAAAGGCGCAATGCCATCAACTTTCGCTTACTCCAAACCCATTCCTACCCTAGCCCGGTCGTTCTACGCCACCTCTACCCGAACCTATACTCCACCAGTATGTGTAAAGTGTGCGGGCACAGAGCAACGCTGAGCCACATGTTCTGGAAATGTGCCGGTGACGACAGTCGTGAAAGCGCCACCAATCGCGATGCGCCTATAGCAGCCGTCAATACCACATCACAGGGAGCCTCGAGCTACCTCGTTCCTGCCGCCGCCCCGGCTGCGGGAGCCGCGGGGGACCTTCTTCGTCGGCGTCGCCGCCGCTGGGAGGCGGCCCTCCAAAGCCCAGAGCTGAACGACCAACTCTGGGCCATCCGGCAGGTCGAGGATGTCACCCGTGTCCAGGAACTACGAGCCGCCACCTAAAGCCACCGTGACCAAATTGCCAGCCAATTGTATTCAATAAAGTCTTTTCTCTCGCCTCCTTGGCCTACACTAATCGAATTTCATGTGCACGGGAGCTGTAGAACGTTTCGCAGAATCTACTAAATGCTGCGCTACCGTATATCAACATTTTTTCTGCATACGCTACGGCCAAATCTTTTTTCATTCACTTATTTTTAACTTATTGAAATTAAGGCTTCTTGTATCAAGTAATATACAGTCCGACATGGTTTTAGATATTGAATATCACACTCACTTTAGAAGACAAATTCAGCAATATTATAGGTAGGAACCTTGTGCTTTCCCTTTTGCTGAAACAAAAGATGCCTGTAATGAACAGCCCGCCACCTTGCCTTCGTTAGACAAAGTGCTCCCGACGCTGTCTCTGCCTGTTCCATCACAGAACACCTATACACTACCATATGTTCTACTTCAAGGACGTCTTCCTCATCCAGCCATGCCACCATCAACGTCATGGACGCCTTCGAAGGGGCAGGCCTTCGACATTTATGTCCCTGCGGGGATCAGTCCGGAGACCATCGTCGGCGCGATGGCCTCAATAGTTGGCCCATCAGCGGTACTATGAGCGTAAAATGAAACCCGAACAGTGGAGCACGTGTTTCAAGAATTAAAAACAGTATAGTGTTGGCCGTCCAGTCATCACCATTTACAGGCGTGCGCATCCGGTTTGGCTGCTCTGCGCAATTCCCCTACAGTACGTTATCTCCATTTCTGCTCTAGTTTTTGTATGGTGGTAATGGTGGCCAGCGTGGACGTGCCAAGTCCTTTTGATCGTATCACTCGCAATTTCTTGCTTTCACTTCATCGTCGCAGTGCTCTCGGTGACTTGGCACGATAAAACAAAAAGAGAAATGTAATCGGTTTGCAATAGATTTTCAAACGATCGTCGTATCTCGTTCTCCAGCGCTGCTTCACCTGCACCCTTCTTTCAGAGACCGACCGGAAAAGGCTTCACTTTAACTGGAAATGTCGAGCGTTTCTTCAGAAGAGGGAGCGCCACTTGTTTCGCTTTACCAGCACGAAGTGAAACAGCGTGAAATTGGCAGAATTGCGAACCGACTTTTGTCTACTATAAATAGAATTAGCCAGGTATTCCATAATGATGGACTCCGTGATGGCAGACAGTGCTACAATACTCGCCTTCAGCTGTATTAGTTTACCTCTGTTTTTTTTGTTCTTTTCAAATACCATACCTGGAACACAAGCAGAAATATTGCACTTTAGGGGGATTGCACAGTGATGCCACACCCGATGTGTGGGCCTGTCTGTGCCAATGACTGGTCGACGGCACGCACTTTACGATTGATAAAGCCTGTGCCACGCGCTCCGCTGTTCGCGTTTTGTTTGATGCCGATGGTACACTGCGTTCCACACATGGGAGGCATGAACTTCCAAGTAACTGTCAATAGCATGGCTTCCATGACTCTCATCGTTGACGCTGGCTACCTGACCATCGGTGGTGAGCGTATTCCTGTCGTTCCCGTCGGCCCGCAGATGACTAATGTTGCTTGCCTGTTCTTACCAGCCTTCGTCTCCAACGAGGGACTCGTCCAGGCTTTGTCCCCATACGGCAATGTGTTGACTTTGATTGTTACTGCTTCATGAAGGCAAGACGCGGAGTTCTCTGAGGCACGCGCTTTGTCCGAATAGAAATGAGTCTGACAAATCCCGTCCCCAGCTATCTTCGTGTTTCTGGTCATTGAGTCACCTTCGACTACCACGGTCTGCAACGTGTTTGTCGTTGGTGTGGCTCTTGTGGTCATTATCGAGCACAGTGCAAAGCACCATTCTGTGGTTGCTGTGATGTGCATGGACTCAAAAGCGATGGTTGCAACCGCCCCTGCCAACGTTGTGGAGATGGCCACCCTACCACCATCTGCCCTGTGCGTCGTTCATATTCACATGCTGCTGCGGGGACCGTTCCTGCCCTACCGTGTCCGTGTCACCAACGGCAACAGATCAACGAGAACCCGGAGCTGTAGTAGAAGAACGCCCGAATTCGATTCTGAGAGCTACATTAAACGATGAAGAAGAAGTGTGCAGCTTGGCCAACCCGAGCACGCCACGTTTGCCAATCTCAGCGATAACAGCCACCGCGGTTGACCTCAAGTCGGTCCCAGGCAAACATGCCATGTCATGTTCGACGTCGGCCTACACCGAGAAAGAAACGCTGGTAGGAAACGCTCATCCTTAAATCTATCAGCTGAGTCCTTAGTAGACACCGACGTTGCGAGGTCTACAGGCGCTGGTGTCTCGTTAGGAACATAATTGAAACCGAATGAGCAAAGTCCATTGGTTCATTCCAAAAGCCAGGCTCGTGACTTCCTTGAACAAGTAGCAAGACGCTATGGGAGCTCTTTACTGACGCGTCTCGACAACCAATCCGTGGAAACTTGCTCTCTGGATTTCGTGCCGACCGGTTGTGCCCCCGCGATCTCCGACGACAGCGCAGCTCTGGCCGACTGGGCTCGCCCTACGCAATATTCTGAATCCGACAAGAGCTCTCGCCGAATGGTGCTCCGTCCTCGTACTCCTGCGTATTTAAAACAATGACTGCCTTGTGCAGTAGATGGCACGACTCATTTTGTATGACTTAAAACAACTAGGGCGACGTTCAGACCTTGTTTTTGCCAAATTCAGGATAGATACGATACCAAAAATTAGTAATAATGAAGGTAAAACGAAATTCACACTTGAACAGGACATACCATTTATGACTGTTAAGTTCTGTGTATAACTTTATGCACAGCTTTGAAATGAAGGACAGTGCAAACGTAAGGAATCGTTTCCTTTATTAGACACAAGATTAATGAAAACTGACGGTTATACCAGGGAAAGTATAGGGGTGTTGTAAGAAGTAATTGTAAAGTAAATAAAAAGAAACAAGGGTGGACATAAAGATAACTTGGCACCAGCAGGAGCCTTACCTGCGCCCTTGGAATAACGCCTCCGATGATCTACCACTTAGCAATGGTAGTTTTTTTCTTTCTTCTTCTTTTTTACTGCCTGCTCTGCATACATAGTAGAAATTAATATAATAATGCAGTACAATATCACGTGTAAAAGTGCTATCACATTTTCCAACACACGGGGGTTAAAAAGGCAGATGCTTTATGCCAATCAATGCATGCAAGCATGAGAACCACTCTGGCTTATTTTGGGCCTCGTGTGCAGTCATCAAATGTTGTATACTTTCAGTGAAGTACTTAGCGGGCCGGAGATTCATGTCTACGTTTCGCACTGCCATTCTTGTTCAAAACAAGAACCAACGCCTTGAAAATTACATAGGGCAGACCTTATGCATAGAGTACCATGTACTCTAAATCGTTAAACCTTTTTTTCTAAACACAGACCGCCTACGTTTATTACAGGCAGAAAACGGATGCCATACTGCGTGACTGGCAGTTCTTTCTTCAAGGTTCTTTGAAGTATGTCCCATAGGAAGACTTCATCAGTACAGTCTAGAAAACGGCGATACATTGTTTCAAGTCTTCTGCAGATAATGCAATTGACTGAATTGAACTGCAACCGGGAACTGTTTCTTTTTTACCTGCATAATATACGAGGCAAAAAATCTCAAACAGATTCAACAGGGAGGGTCAAGTTTCTTCACAAGTCGTTCTCGAAAGTTTGCAATGATGTAACACGCAAATATTACCATTACAAAGGAGACATCTTGTGCGCGAAATAAATGCACAACAAAGAGTGAAGGAACATTGTTTGAGAGAGAGAGAGAGAATAAACTTTATTGGGTTCCAGCATGCGGGATTCCCTCCGGCCGCGCAGGGCGTGGGGTTCACCCTATCTCACGTTACACTAGAAGTCCTAATGTCACGCGGGCCTAGACCTCAAGGCCTTCGTGCCCCGGCGCCGCTCGGGTTACTGAGGGTGTCCCCCTTTCGCCTTTGCAGCGCCAGTGCGACCTCGAGCTGCCGGACGGCCCTTCGCTGGTCTTCTGGGTCCGTAGACCCCACACGCTGTTCTACTTGCGGCGGTAACACCGGACCGTCCGCGCTGTCTGCGTCACATCCCCAGAGTATGTGAGCCAGGGTGGCTCTCGCGCTCGCGCACACACTGCACATTTCACTCACGTAGAGTTCGGGGCACACGTGTCGCGCTAGCGATGGGGTCAGCACAGTCTCGGTTTGGAGCTGGCGCAACCTCACCGCCTCCCACCGGGTAAGATCCCTGTGCGGAGGCGGGAAGCCACGCCGTTGCTCCCTGTACCACGCGAGGATGTCGCCGTAATCGAGCAGCTGCTCCTCGCCTTCTTCTTCGGTCGCCGTCGCGTCTTCGGAGGCGGGCGCGGCCGCGGTCCGGCACGTGGCGAGACCACGGGCCGCGGCATCCGCCTCCTCGTTGCGGTTCGGAGATCCTGGTATCAGGTCCCTACCCATGTGAGCCGGGAACCATTTTAGCGTCAGCCTCGACTTGGACTCGTCGCTTGCCAACGCCCTAGCAGCCGCCCCGCACACGGCTCCGCGCGAGAAGCTACGGATGGCCGTCTTGCTGTCACTGAGTATTGTCCGCACGCCCGGGGAGCGCGCCGCCAAGGCTATCGCCATCTCCTCGGCCTGGCTCGCGCTCCGCGTACGCACGCTGCATGACGTGACGATCTTGCCCGTCGTTGCGGCGACCGCCGCCGCCACGTAGGCGTCCTTGTTCTTGACTTTGGCCACGTCCACGTAGACGGCGCCCTCGTCGTTCTGATGTTGCAGCAGCAGCGCCCTGGCTCGCGCCGCTCGTCGTCCCTCGCTTTCGCCGGGACCCATGTTCTTTGGCAGCGGATACACCACCAGTCTTCGCATGGTTGACTCCGTGAGTGGAGACGTTTCGTGGTCCTGTTCCTCGGGGGAGGACAGGCCCACTCGTTCCAGCAGCTCGCTCACGTCCTGCGTGGGCAAGGTGTTGGAGCACGTCCTCAACAACCGGTGGCAGCGGTACTTGGAGGAGAACGGTCACTACAACGACTCCATGCTAGGATTCCGGTCTCGCCTGGGGACGCAAGACGCGATGTTGCTGCTGCAACGCGAGGTACTAGAGCCAGCCGGAGGCGTTCCGCAGAAAGACAACCGGGCCATTCTCGGCCTGGACCTGCAGAGCGCCTTCGATAAGGTGGAGCACTCGGCCATCCTTGCCTGCGTGGCAAAGCTCAACATGGGCAAGCGCACGTACGACTACGTAAGATCCTTCCTCACTCGTCGCACGGCGAGGCTAGAGGTGGGAGGCGAACGACTCGAAGAGAGGGAGCTAGGAAGCGTCGGAACCCCACAAGGGTCCGTGATATCCCCGCTTCTATTCAACATCGTGATGATCGCCGTCGCCAAGAGCCTTGACGCGCTTGGACCGAAGATCCGGTACTGCATCTATGCCGATGACGTCACGATATGGAGTGTTTGAAACTTGTTGCGTGAGAGAAAACTAATTTTTAAAATGTCTAAACGGATGCCAAATCTAAACGGATGCCAAAATGTCTAAACGGTGACCTTCATATACTTGCTACAAGATAGATGCTACTATGTAGATAAGACCTATCAACCTTGTATTTGAAACAAGTGTGACTTCGCCGGCCAGCCAGCGAAGCTGTTCTTGAACATGGTCACACAAACACTTGCAAATTTTCGTGGTAATTCTGGCTCGGGTGAACGAGAAATGTCTATGCACAAGTTTTTTTTTTCCGCGACTACACCATAGAGCCTTTTTTTCAGCACATAGTCAGAACAGCCGTTTTTTCTGTAGGTGATGACACTGATGAGGCATGCGCCATAAGTTTAGGTGGCCCAAACGAATCGACAGCAGTGGACCAATGGACATCTGGCACACGTCGTGCAAATGACGCCCCCTCCCTCCCAACCTCTCCTAAAGAAATGGCAGATCCCACGTACAGTGGGAAGCGACGATATGCGAAGCACGAATGAAAAATGTTGATATGTCACTTCAAAATCAGCTCAACGTTACAAGGTGGAGGTAAATGATGCCGTACATGACTTCCGTGTCATGATTATCATTTTTCGATGTGTCGTTTACCTTCGTTATCTATTCACGTCTCGATACCAAATTTAGTATATGTGGAGCTAGCGAAAAAGCCGTGAGCACGCTATAACCGTGGCATGTAGTCATGTTCTTACATGACACGTGTGTCAGGATTATCATTTTTGCACCAGTCATATATTTGGTCATTCATTGACGTCACGTAACACCAAATTTGGTATATGTGGAGCAGCAAAACGACCGTGAGCGCATCATGAAAGGTCCAATATACTCTTATGTAGCGTTGACGCGCGCGCACGCTGGGCACAGAGACGCTACTTTAGCAAAACGCGAGCATTCTATAGTCGGACGCCAGGTGCGACTAGCGTCCGTCGGCAACCGGCGCGAAATACGACATGCTGCATTTCGCACCGATGTGTTACCCAGAGAACACTGCGTCTCCCTCTTTTCATGATGGGGGGTACGCCGGACGCGCTGAAACGCGCATGCGTCAAAGCAACGCAGTGCGGCACGCGCCTTCGAATATATGGCAGGATCGACACCTGGCGTGGCAACGCCGGCGACCATGCGCACCACGTCACGTGAAAATGTATTGCCGGTTTGACTGTGGCATGTAGTCATGTTCTCACATGACACTCATCTCATGCTTATCATGTTTTGCACCAGTCACATACTTTCGCCATCGATTGACGTCACGTAATACCGAATTTGGCATATGTGAAGCTAGCGAAACGGCCGCGAGCTCATCATCAGTTTGGCATGTGGTCATGTTGTTACATGAAACGCATGTCATGATTTTCATGTGAGGGTCTATCACTTGTGTTCGCCATGCAATCATGTCATACAATACCAGTTTTGCAACGTGCCATGGGAACATAACCACCGCAAGAGCTGCAGGATCATGAAATGTTAATCATGACAATAATGACATACATATTATGATTTTCATGCTATGACTAGGCAGATATGTTGTTCATACCGTCATGTTATGGCATAGCAAGTTTCGTATCGATACCATTATCAAAACGGCCAGGAAAGCTAATAGTCGTAGGCGGATAGATAGATAGATAGATAGATAGATAGATAGATAGATAGATAGATAGATAGATAGATAGATAGATAGATAGATAGATAGATAGATAGATAGATAGATAGATAGATAGATAGATAGATAGATAGATAGATAGATAGATAGATAGATAGATAGATAGATAGATAGATAGATAGATAGATAGATAGATAGATAGATAGATAGATAGATAGAATTGTTGCGCGCGGCGGACAATTTCCGAAGCCAAGGACCACCAGTTTCGATTTCGCAGATCTGCACTGGAGCGAACGTTCGGACTGGGAAAAAGCCGATGAATGCAAATTTTCTGAGAGTTGAGTAATGTTTATCTTGGGGCAAGCGTGAATAATTAAATTTGATATTGTGTATAACGTTGAATTTAGAAAAATGGCTTCACTGTGTGCCACAGAGTAACGAGCCATCACATATAACACGCAGCTTTAAGCCACTATAACACTCATAAGGTCCGGTACCTTCGTAGAAATAATACTCGCCAAATGAACATATTGACTGTAATTCTTTTTTGGACTAGAAGTCTTATGTGCACATAAATTTGATATATACAATATCTTATTGTAAGTTCTTTTAACAAAGATACATGATTTAAAGTTTATGATTGTGTAGTAACCGTAGAGGTAACGTCTCTTACTTTTTCTCGGTAACGGTAACGCACAACTTTTTTTGTAGGTAACGTATGGCGGTAACACGGTCCTTTTTTGTTGGAGGAACGAGTAACGTATTTAGTTACTTTTTTTTCGGTAACGAATGCAACACCGGTTCACACTGACCGTCCCATTACAAGTTCGCATTTACAAATAACACACAAAGATATGCATGAATACCTTGAGAAGCAGCTAGAGCAACAAAAGCAGGATGAACTTGCAGTCTAAACAACGCCCTCTCACGGAGGCGAAGTAGTCCGCTCACTTGCATTTTGTTATGATGTCGCTGGATGATGGGCCCGCACTTTCTGAATCTAGACGAAGTGATGATGGACACGCCAATTACAGGACGGGTGAACCGAAGAGTGGCCTAAAGTGAAGAAAAATCCACCTGATGTAACTTAATTTTGTTGGAACAACGCTGGGCTTAATCCTCCTTGGTCCTGACGGTCAGGACCAAGGAGGTTTAAAAAAATTGCTGGAGTAGAAATTCTTGCCTACAAGTGAAGTCGTGCCAACCGTAAGATGGCGGCCACGGCAGCCTTCTTACTGGGTGTTTAGAAAAAGTCGGTAACGATTTAGAGTACCAGGTACTCTACTATGGGAGAGCTTAAAGCCGTCCCTCCTGAACCGCCATCAAGACGTTGTGGACATGGTGAGCTGTTGACGCTCGGCGATTTTGAAGATGCGTTTCTCGCACGCCCAACAAATATAACGTGATGACCTTTTAGGGTCGGATAGTGCTCAAAGTTCATCCTTGATACTAGTTTTCTTTAGTGAGCCTCAAAGCCAAGGCAAATTTTATTGGAGAGTAATTCAGCGATACTAGACTCCGCGGATTATTTCTTAGGAAACAACTGTCTTTTAATTTATAATTAACGTAGCCTTCGAACCAACAAATCAAGGCCACTTGATAGTTACGTGGACACCACCAGAAAATAGCATGTTTCTGAGATCTTTGGAGGGCAAAAGCTGACTTCACTATTGCTGGCAAAGCATTGCGGGAGCTTACACTCCAGAAATATCCGTTAAACCTCCTTGGTCAGGACCTAAGCTGGAGAGCGCCAGAAATTCGCCATGGTATGGTAAGAAGACCACGTGGCCGTTAATAATTTCACGCCACCACTGGCCTCTGACATTCGAGAAGAGTCTCCACAACTGGCAAGTTCTCTGCGCGCACTGTTCGTGCTCGAGCGGCATGCACTCGACGCGCCCTGCCACGTGTTTACTTCTTGTTGGACTAATCGTTGTTTAACCGCTGCAAGTAGTCCAATTTTAATCAATTTTAGCTTAAAATGCACTCGTTTGGTTAAAGGGTAAAGTGCGAATACCATGCCTTTTATTGTAGTAGCAAGGTTTGTGCAGTACATGAACTATGTATTTCTATAGAAAGAAAAAGTCTGCATTTCAGGCGGAACCAGGAGTATGGTTCATAGCGATAACATCAGCGCCGCGTAAAGCGTTCACTTGAGATTGTGCTTGTATCAATGTTGGGTTATTTCCGACGGCTTTAAGCTCTCTCATAGTGAAGTACCTTGTGCTCTAAATCATCACCCACTTTTTCTGAACACGCATTTGGATACACAGTGATCAATTGGATTTTTGTGCTCATTTCTATGATGTTGCACTGTCTTTACTAGTTTTCGGTGTTTTGTTTGTATATGCACAAGTTGAGAGTACAATAAACTTCCCTTTGAAATTTACCCCAGCGTTGTGCGGGCATTCGTGAGGCCCACGGGACGGCCTAGTGCTCTCCCATAGTAGAGTACAAAGTACTCTAAATCGCTAACCAGTTTTTAGGGGCGAAGCATCTTATAACAACACCCGTTCGTCCCTCGTAGCTATCGTAATATGCAACATGTATAACATTTCGACCTCAAAGGTGGTGCCGGTGAGAGATTACTTCTGTGCGTTGTTGAACAATTAAAAATAGGGATCAATGTACATGTCAATGGCTGCTGATGGGGAATGAGAGACAGGAGCGCTCGTCTTTTAAACAACGCGCACGCTGCGATCCCCATTAGCAGCCACTGGCACGTACATTGAGCACTATCTGACAAGAAAGGGCTGCTACGTTATACTCGCTGGGTGCAACATCCTTAGTTTTAGAAAGGTTTAGCGAGCGTTGAGCCGCAGTGCCATGAATACAATAAACTAGTATATACCATAAACGAACTCGAGGTGGTTAAAAGTGGGAAGTAGATACGAAGCGCAAGCCGTAAGAAAGTAAAAGCCGAATTCTCCTGTCTCTCATTTCCCATTAGCAACCATTGGCATGTACATTGAGCACTATCTGAGAGGAAAAGGTTGCTGCGTTATAGTCGCTGGGCATATCCCCCTTGGTTTAGAAAGGTTTAGCGAGCATTGGGCCACAGTGCCATGAATACAGTGAATTAGTATATACCATGAACTCGGGGTAGTTAAAAGTAGGAAGTAGACCCGAAGCGCAAGCCGTAAGAAAGTGCGCTTGTGCCACCTCTCGTTTAGTTCTTGGAATTTCCGCTGGATGGTGGTGCTTCTATATGGGGAATGTATGACGAAAAGATGCGAGATGCTGGTACTTGGAGTGTTGAATAGGTGGACGAACGGACACACAGACAGATGCATTGATGCACGCAAGAACGGACGCAGGGGCGGATGCATGGACAAACGCAGGGACGGACGCATGAACAGCCGCACTCACGGACGGGCGGATGGACGCATAGACGGTCACACAGACGGATGCATGGACGGACGGAAGCAAGAACGAACTGATGGACGAATGCTTCGTCCCACTATTTATCATTCACTTCGTGGATATGCTGCCAATTTTTTTCTAAACACAGGCATTGACGGTATTGGACGGGTATTGGCTTTTGACTGCGTCTTATCATTCTTCAAGCTGCGCGTTTTGTGTATTTATGGTTCAGGTCAAGCGGCGATGTCTAACAATTTTTTCCGTGACCTCGACGTGTATTTTCTAAATGGTCATCATGTCATACTCAATGGAAATTTTAATTGTGTATTAGACATGTGAGCTGACGCGTGCAAGGTCCAGGATGGGGTCGCTCTGATTGGAACCCGCGCGAGCTGCGTCGCCTGGTCCAACATTTCTCTTTAATAGATACGTACAGACTAGTGCATGGACCACAGTATGCCTGGAGGTGGCAGCGTAGCACGTCGTCTAGTTGGTTGGATCTTTCATATGTGCTGAGTGCGCTAGCTTATTACATACTGCACTCCGATGTAGTAACATTACCATCATCCCCTGTTTATATATCAGACCACCGACTATAGTGACACTCGAGGCTTACATTTAGGGGCGAAGCTCCTTATAGCGGCACCCGTTCGTCCCTCGTAGTCGTAGCAGTAGTCGTAGTGCGTAACCGGTCTTACATTTTGACCTCCAATGTGGTGCCGGTGGGAGGTTTTTTTTGTGCGTTGTTGAACAATAAAAAATTCGCAGCGTGCGCGTTAACTGATAGCCCAATGATCCTCTCTCTCATTCCCCCTTAGCAGCCATTGGCTTGTACATTGAGCAGTATCTAACAAGAAAGGGTTGCTACATCATACTCGCTGGGCGTAACCTCCTAGGTTTTAGAAAGGTTTAGCGAGCGTTGGGCCGCAGTGCCATGAATACAGTGAACTAGTATATACCATGAACTCGAGGTGGTTAAAGGTGGGAAGCGGACACGAAGCGCAAGCCTTAAGAAAGTGTGCGTGTGCCTTCGCTCGTTCAGTCCTTGGAATGTCCGCTGGGTGGCGGTGCTTCTATATGAGGAATATATGATGAAAAGATGCGAGATGGTGGTACTTGGAGTGTTGAATAGGCGGACGAACGGACACACAGACAGATGCATGAAGGGACGCACGGATGGCTGCACGGACGGATGGACGCATGGATGTACGCAGGAGTGGATGGACGAACACAGGGACGGACGCACAGATGGACGTGCGGACACACGAACAGACGCACGCACGGACGGGCGGATGGACGCACACAGACGCACGCATATGGACGGACGGAAGCAAGAACGAATTGACGGACGGATGCTTCGCCTTACTTTCCATCATTCACTCCGTGGATATGCTGCAATTTTAGATGCGGAAGCATCTTATACTCGCGCCTTGTAGTGCGCCGTCCGCGCCGTCCACACCGCTTCTCGAACATTCGACAGCTGACGCGCGCGCATGTGCCGTCGCGCCGTCGCCCACCATCTGTGCCGCGCGCGCTTCTCCTTCGAGAACATTCGACAGCTGACAGCGCATGCGCCGACGCGCCGTCGCCATCTGTGCCGCGCACGCGCTTCTCCTTCGAGAACATTCGACAGCTGACAGCGCATGCACCGTCGCGCTGTATATATACTCAAGGTCGGCGCTCGCTCGCTCAGTTGCCGCTCGTCCGTTGGTTCGTCGCAATAAATAAAACACCGCCCTTTCGCATACGTGCCGTACGTGTTCACTCATTTAACACCCCATTTCACAACCACGTTAACCACTTTAGCCATCGACCCAAGTAAGTCGCAATTTAACACCCGTTAACCAATTACATGCTTCCGCATCCTCCTCAGTGTTTCCCCGAGGGAAGCTGCGGGCAATTTTTTTTCTTTTCATCATCAGTGAGACCTTGGCGTCTTGACAACCGCATTCTGCACGACGCACGTTCACGCTTCAGTTTATCTAGAATCTTGCGTGCCCCTTTTTTGTGGTGTGGTCCGGAGGTGTGGGACGCGCTCAAGACACAGTGGCGTTTACACTGCTCAGTAGCAGGGCGGGCCCTTAGACGCCGTACGTACGAAGAACTAGCGGACACTGCCACAAAGCTGCGTATTGCCCTTCGGGTTGATCGGCTAACTTCCTTGATGCGCGCATGGCAGCGAGAGTTAAGGGGTCGTTTTCAACGCCTTATTGCAGCTTCGTCGTTGACGGCGGCAGACGTAATCGACGTTGACGTTGCAGACGTAATCCATGAGCTCACCTTGAGGTTCTGCGCTTTGCGAAAAGCTCGCTTTTCAAGCCGTCAAGTCCACTAGGAACTGAGGCCGCCAAACCCTTACACACTGTGTTGCCGCCGGCACGTGATCAATCAGTTTTCCTAGCTCACTTTGCCAACATGGCTCGTACAACAATGTCATCACATCGAGGTACCACCGAGACAGCCGCAATGTTAAGTACGCTCCCTCAAATTTCACCTGAAGTAGCTGAACAACTTTGCACAAGTCCGTCAGCTGACGAAGTGAAAGAGGCACTGTCTTCCATGAAGCGTGGCCCGGCCCCCGGACCGGACGGGTTGCCTGTTGAGTTTTATTTAACGTTTTGGGACGACATTGGTGCTCTTTTCACTTCTGTTATTTGCCGCTGTTTTAAGAACTTTGCTTTTCCTGATAGCTTTCGCGATGGCCGAATTGTTTTAATACCTAAACATCACCCATCGTCAGTTCGCCCAGAGGAGTGGAGACCAATAACGCTAATCAACGTTGATTTTAAAACTTTCTCAGCAGTTATCACTCAGCGCTAATTGAGAAGCCTGATGCCGGCTTTAGTAGGCCATCATCAGGCGTTCTCTATTCCTGGAAAAGAAATCCACAGTCTCTCCTTTGTTGTGCGTGATATAATTGTGTACATGTCAGCAAGATCAGCTCGGGGACTCATGGTTTCACTTGACCAAGAAAAGGCATTTGATCGCGTCGAATATACTTTATTATTTAGCGTAATGGTAGCACTTGGCGTCTCCCAAAACTTCATTGAGCTTCTCAGAAATGCATACCGAAATATACGCAGCATGTTGTTTCTTGATGGTTTAGAGAGTGCTCAATTTCCTGTTACCCGTGGCGTTCGCCAGGGTTGTCCTTTATCCACTGCACTTATTGTACTCAAACTCTAATCATTCCTTCGCTCGCTAATCGCTGATTCATACGTTCAAAGACTTCCTCTTCCAGGTAGTGGTACTGTGACGCTGACAGCGTTTGCTGATGACATCACGTTGTATTTGATGGAGCAGAACAGTTTATCCCGTAGCCTACGACTTTTTGCTGAGTATGGCACGATTTCAGGTGCTGCGTAAAATTTTTTAAAATGTCGATATTTATTCATTAGTTTCCCAGACGCCTGCCTAAGTCCCTTTTTCGGTCTTCAAAAACGTGACTCCATTTGCATTCTGGGGCTTGATTATACTTGCTATGGCATATCAGCCTCCTTGTGGCTTTCAGTAGTCGAAGATGTAAAGCGACACGTCTGGGAAGCACAAGAGTATGATCTACCGATGCTAGAAAGAAGGTATTTAGCACAGACTGTGTTTTGCGGCCGTGCATCTCATGTCGTACAGCCCCCATTACGAATCACTTGGCCGTTGCAATCCCTCATTTGCTCATTTTTCTGGTGAAATGGAACAGAGCTGGTTTGCCGAACAGCACTTGGGCAACCGAGAAACTGTGATAGATTTGCATTCGCATCCGTCTCTGTTCGCTGCCGGCTGCTTGCCCTACGATTCTTACTTTGGTTGTTGCACAGTGATTAGTGTCCCGCGCGTGATCTTGCCTGCTATCTCTTATAGGAACCAAGATGCACGGCTACTACCAGATGTACGGCTTAATTATGCACCACAAACACTTAACGTGCCTGCATTTTACTCAACTACAGGAGCTTTTTATCGACATGCGCAGCAGGTTTGTCTCGATGTGGACATTCTTGAAAGCCGCATTGTAGATACAACGGCGGCTCTCCTGCTTCCTCTGCTTCATCCAGCCGGTCTAACACGATGAAGACATGTCTCGTGGAGCACGATAATGACATCGTTTGTGCCTAGTCACCTCCGTGACTTCATGTGGCGTCTTCGATGGAGAGTTTTCCCAACACGGAACAGACTGGAGAAGTGGGGCATGGTGCCATCTTTCACTTGCCCTAACTGCCCGTTACTGGAGTCTAACCAGCATATGCTGCAGCAATGTGTCATTGCAAAGGTGATTTGGAAGGCCGTTAACAATGGTTTTCGTGGCCTAGGTGTTAATCGCTTTGTCACATCTGGTCGCTGCTTGCGTAGTCGTTTTCAGGCCTTCTAATAGCTGCGGTAGCTTTTTGTTTGTGATGTGATAGGGGCGAGGAAGTTGCGGCAAGTCATTGTCGTCGTGCGTTTTTTTTTATTCCGGAATGCTTATACTCTCTAAACTTCTATCCTTTCTGTCGGAGGAATCGTTCTTCCTTGCGGAGGAGGAATTTCTACAATGATCGCGCCGCTTTCTGTTCGTAGTTGACAGACGTATTCGAGTATTCTTCCTCCTGGCGTAGTTCCTATAGGCAGGTCACCTCTCAGTGTCTGATTATCTCAGTTTGATTATCTCTCTAATTATCAGTGTCTGATCTCTATGTGTTTACTTTTTCTGTGTGTTTGTGTGTGCCCCGTATGGGAGTGAGTTCTTGTACAAATGCACTTCATTTTAACGCTTTAGATTATGTAAGTTTCACGAATCTCTATACCTGTTGTATATACTTGCTAACATCTTCACCAAGTCTTGTATAATCTGTACATATATCATTATGTACATCGTTCATATTGTGATTAGTGTATATATGTAGTGTATGTAGTCACTTTAACATGTGTTAGAGACACCCTACGGACTTGGACACTTTTGTTTAAATGTGTCATGTATGTTGTGCTTTGTCATTAGTTTGTTATTGTGCTTGTTGTATAGACGCTCACTCCATAGGTTTGTTCCGTCCCACGATTGGATAAACTTTTTCTAAACAAACACAGATATTCATCGATGTGGCCTCGTTAAGTGTAACGCCCATGGGACGCCTTTCAGCTCTCTCATACGAGTACTCTATATTATGAACCACTTTCATGGCACACAGCTTCACGGACTACCGGGATGACTTTATGCCCTTCCATTGTAGAGTACCAAGGGCTCTAGATTGTTTTAACACTTTTTCTAAGCACATACAGTACCATGTACTCTAAACCATTAAACACTTTTAGGGGGTGAATCTACTGAAGCCGTGGGTCCGTCCATTCCTTGTACGTGACAGCCTAGTTCCATCTTTTTATCTTTATTCTCTTTGCTACTTCTCGTTCGATGTCTCTTTTTATTCCTTTCTCCCCCCTTTCTTAGATGATCTGCGTTTCGTTGCTTGGTTTTCTGCTAATTGTTTCTTCTTTCTACTCCTCTCCGTGTCTTCTAACCCGATAGCTTTAAAAAGCTCTGTTCACAGATATTCTGGTGTCGGTGTCATTGGTTGCAAGCAAACAATCACCATCTTTGCGTGACCGAAAGTTCCAGAAAGATTAAAAATTCAGGGTGCCAGTGGGGATCGAACTCAGGTCTTAAAGAGAATCGCACCCGGGTAGTCTATCTGGCAAGAACGTCTCATTCCGCACCGCCATGCCTGTGCTTGTGAATATGGTGAGAATAACTTTTTTTCTGCTCGCATATACTTGCAAGCAACTTTGATACTTTACTAACACACGCGTCTCCTATGCATTATTTACAACACAACGCGAAATACCGCAGTAGTAATGCGTGGTACTTGCGCACATTGCAAGCTGCCGTCAGAACATGGCATTATCGTAATGGCTTCATAGTTTAAAGCCACTCACCCACTACAAGAGGTACACACGCTTCAGCACCCTTGCGGCCACGTAGTAGGTGCATGGCAAGTTAGGAAAGATTCTATACACTATAGGGGTTTGAAATACGCACTTGGACCAGAATATCACTATCGCGTTCAACTCTTAAATGCGAAGCTTAAGGTATCACCAGTTTTTTTTTTTGATGCTATGCTTTACTCTCTGTCCTCTTGTTCCAACTCATCCCCCCTTCCTTTTCCCATCAACATGCTACGCTTCAATGTACAAAACTGGGCTATGCTCTGCTGTCGTACCTGCACAGCCGAGTGGTCATGACGCTCACCTGCAAATCACGGATACGCGGGTTCGAAGCAGGTCCTGCCAAAGATTTTTTCGCCATGAATCAGTTCAGTTTATTCCTTCGAAATACAAAGTTCGCAGTTAGAAATATGCCGACGAGGTTCCCAAAGTCGGGCGATGGCACTGGGACCCTCGGTTAACAATCAGAATGCAATAAATATTTATAAGAGCATGTAATATTACACAACGCAAGTGGAAGTACCAGAAAACTATAAAGAATAATCATAACAATAAAATATATCACTCAGTGCGATAGAAGTGCATAATAATCTGTTATACATGTGGAATAAGCAAGCCGCAGAAGAAAACACAGCCTAAAATGTCTAAATACTTACACTTTTACATTAAACATTACTATTGTGGTCAGCCTATCTACACAAGATGAATTTTCTATGTTCATGTTATAACGCATGTAACGATAACAATGATTTTACCGAGCGAGGCAAATAACTCCAAAATTTATTCACCACATGGGAGGATGTAATTTTGTTATAGATGTCGTTGCAGTTAAGTAAAATAAAGTCGTGATTGTGGGTGAACCTAGTGTTGCCGGTGTCAGTGAGTAATCTAGCATCGATTAAATCAAACACACATTGTTTGTTAAGTTGTTCAAATACCATTAGGATTAAGTGAACATTAAACAAAGCCAGGCACAGAAAGCCTTCCTTCTCCTCTCTCTCTATCTACTTGATCACTCGTCCGTCAGAGTGATTGCCTTTCACGCCGGAGAAGTGGGCGTACGCGTTCAGGGATCGAAGCATAAAATAAAGATGACGACGAATAAAAAGTACACGACGTAAAGAGCCAGTATGGTTGATGATTATGGTTGTTTTTTTTTGCTGATGAGTCAGGGCATCACGAAAAGCTGAGAAGCTCCGCAAAACACACACACACACACACACACACACACACACACACACACACACACACGCACGCACGCACGCACGCACGCACACACATACACAAAATCGGCCCCGTATCTGCATGTTAAAATGCAAATGTCGACGAAAGACGATAGTCTTGCGTCTGGAGATAGTGAACAAAACGTTTCTTTGATGTTCTGCGCAAGAAAATCGGTGAATGCTATCCTGGAGGCACTGCGTTAGGGTGTCTCGAGCCTGCAGCGAAGGTGAACGATGCGCATCAAGTAAGGTCACACGTGACACATGAGCGCTATCTGGCAGTTTTCTTGGAAAACGAAGCACACGGCTTTAAGCCCGTCTCAGAGATGATAAGGTGTAGAACTCAAGGCGACGGGTAGGTGCCACCACTGTGTCGTCTTAGCTAGTCAGCAAATCGTTGGAAACGCCATATCGTGCAAGCGTTGCATCGTCAGCACAGCGTGATAAGCGCTAAGGTCCTTATAATTACTTATGTATGCCTTTTCTAGTAAAAAGACACACATGCAACTCATTGACGTGTTGGTATTCTTGCTTAGATATGCGCAATAATTCCTTAATTGACAATCGCACAAGTATGAACGGTAAATCTTGAGCAATATTGGAGGGCCCTGCGAATGGAGTGAGCCATTTAAAAAATTGTTTGGTGCCGCTTAAGGTATCGTTAAGGGCAGACAAACAGACAAATGTAAAGACATATTGTGATTAGTGCATTTATGTAGTGTATGTACAGTTATTAGTACTATGGACTATGGACATCCTACGGACTTGGACACTTTTGTTTAAATGTGTAATGTATGTTGTGCTTTGTCTTTTGTTTGTTATTGTGCCTGTTATACAGACGCTTGTCCCTTAGCTTTGTTGCGTCCCATGAGAGAATAAACTTTTTCTTAACACAAATGTAAAGACATACACACAAAAATTTTTGCGTCGAAGGTCCCCAAGAAAGACTATCATCTTTAAAAAACAGATCTTGTCAATCTTTACAGTTGGCACAACTCGTTGAAGGCGTAATGCGACTCTCGAAAGCTTGACATTAAAATGTGGGTGCAGCCACACTTCTCTTCTGTTTAGGCAGAGCACATGCCTCAGCGATTTTCTTTCCGCATCTACGCATTCCTTGTTAAGAACCACCCCGACACCAATATGCCACGCTTATGAATGCGTGCATCACTGGCAAAAACCAAACTCTGTGCACTCATAACACGCCGAGATCCCACTGCATTATGCAACAACTGCATCTTTTCCGTTGTACGCCGGCGCTTCTGCTCAGCGGAGTTTCCACGAAGCTTTTAGTGTTGTTGCAGTGTTTGCGCCGCAGGAGAATTCAGTCTTCGTTCAAAGACTTAAACTTCCCAACCACGTCGTGTGAAAATCCAGCTGCTACTCGAGCGCTCTCGTAAGCAAAGGCTCCCACCGTTTATTATTATGGGCGCGCAGCTCGATGAGAAAATCGTGCATATATTTTAGAGCCTCTTCGTTATGCAACACTAACCAGCAGTACAGTCATGGTGCAAGATATTGAATGTGATGACCCTACAAAACCGGTCAAAGTAAGTTTCAGACTTAATGCTGGCTTTCACTGCACCAACTTTTAGCATGAATAGAATAATTGAAAGGGTAGATCTTAGTAATCCCTCTCGGCGCATGAGGGTTCAATCTATGCCGCAAAATCATTGTTCGGTCATGAATCGTCAAAAGCACATTGCGTTACAAATTTTGAACGCCTGAATCGCCAGGTAGGTATGTTGTTTGTGGAAGCTAAATTAACAGCAATCAGTTGTCTTCACTGTGTGTGGTCGGAATGATGTAGCGGTACAATGAGCTAGAACGATAAGCGGGAAAGGATGTACAACGCACATTATAGTTTACAATCAATCGCGTTTGCGCCGAAATTCAAGTAATCCGCTGTGTGCGCCTTAGTTCTTCACTAGAGTAGTTTCTTCACACTCCACGAAAAATGACCCCCAATAGACAGAATTCAATAATGTGCACGATGGCTTTCCTGTAAGGTTTGTTTTCCAACCAAAAACTCTCGTTCACAGACTGCTTTTCTCGCTCGTTGTGCTTTTACGTCTCCGAATTCTAGCGAAGGCATGCGAGCACGCGAGTACAACAAAATCTCAAAAAGGGAAAAGGCAAAAACACAATAAGCGAGAAAAGCAATCTGTGAACGAGAGTTTTTGGTCGGAAAACCAACCTTACAGGAAAGCCGCCGATAGCAGGTTATTGCAAGCTGTCCATTATGTTTCTTTTGTTTTTTTTTTTTTGCTTAAGTGTAACCATTAGACAGGATATTAAAGGCGTTGGTTGAGAAAGCACCTGGGCAGGATGTGCGAAAAAAATAAAAGAAGCCTGCAACAAAGAAACACACACCAAAAATAAAAAAAATTGCCCGCAGCTTTCCTCGGGGGAACACTGAGGAGGATGCGGAGCATATAATTGGTTAACGGGGTGTTAAAGTGCGACTTACTTGGGTCGACGGCTAAATTGGTTAACGTGGTTGTGAAATGGGGTGTTAAATTGCGATGCGACTTACTTGGGTCGATGGCTAAATTGGCTAACGTGGTTGTAGGAGGGGGTGTTAAATGAGTGAACACATACACACGTATGCGAAAGGGCGGCGCTGGTCGAAGGGACGTCGATCATTGTGTTTGTGGATTCGTTGGAATTCATTTCACCGCGACCTTGGACGTCGACGCGCCGTGCAAACCAACCGACGAGCGGCAACTGAGCGAGCGAGCGCCGACCTTGAGTATATATACAGCACGACGGCGCATGCACTGTCAGCTGTTGAATGTTCTCGAAGCGCGACGCCACATGCGCGTCCACTGGAGAATCAGGAGAATTGTAGATGTCGAACGCGGTGTGTAGAGGAGGAAGGGTGCACAGATGGTGGAAGAGTGGGCGACGGCGCGACGGCGCATGCGCGCGCGTCAGCTGTCGAATGTTCGAGAAGCGGTGCGGACGGCGCGGACGGCGCGGACGGCGCGGACGGCGCACTACAAGGCGCGAGTATAAGATGCTCCGCATCTAAAACATTGTTCTAGTGTATGATTCCTGCGTCTTAGTTGCTTGCATAACTTGCGGCTTTCATTGAAACAATTCTTCACAAGCCGAACTCCCGCCCTCATTATACCATTAAAATATATTTGTTGTAGCATCCAAACAAAGCAGCGAAACTATGCAGGTGGTTGGACACGAGTTCGGTGTCGCGTTTCATTGCTCTTTCCTGATGAGACCTGCCGTCGGTTTGCGCGAGCATTATAACACATCTTAGTCTAGTTAAGCGAATACGCTGTCTCTCATTGCGATGAACGTTATACAGCGCTCTCCGATTCAGACAGCAATGCTGGCGGGGATTTGTAATCGAGTAATTGTGTGCTCTCGCTCCAGTTTTGTGTAATCTCTCTCGTTTGCCATCTTTCTCCCTTTTTTTTCCAATTTCCCGAACAAAACAGCAATCCAGATTTTCTGATCATCTTAACTAGCTTGAACTAATCCGTTCGCTCGTTAATCTCCTCTTATTCGGCACACGTATTCGCATGTGTGAGAGAGGAACTGATTGATCGCTATCACTTGAATCACAGGCTGATTGATATGTGGGGTTTAACGTCCCAAAACCACTATATGATTATGAGAGACGCCGTAGTGGAGGGCTCCAGAAATTTAGACCACCTGGGGTTCTTTAACGTGCACCCAAATCTAAGTACACGGGCCTACAACATTTCCGCCTCCATCGGAAATGCAGCCGCCGCAGCCGGAATTTGAACCCGCGCCCTGCGGGTCAGCAGCCGAGTACCTTAGCCACTAGACCACCGCGGCGGGGCATTCAATCACAGGCTGGCTGCAAAAAAAAAAATACACACAAACAGAACACTTCGACTGGGGCTGTCTCGGGCTAAATACGTACTGCATCTCGACTGCATATATATATATATATATATATATATATATATATATATATATATATATATATATATATATATATATGAAAGTAGATGCGCTTTCACATAACAACTGTTTATTGTGCCGACGTTTCGACAGGAACCCTGTCTTTTTCAAGGCATAATACTATTTACACATGTTCCGTGCCTTTTTGTATCTTGTCGAGACAGGTGGGGAGGGGTCAATTGAGAGAGAGAGAGAAAAAAAAGAAAAAACAGTGAAACGGGAGGACAAACATTAAATAAAATATAGAAAATCTAGGAGAAGAAGCAAGACCGACACGGCGTAATTAGAAAGAGGCAGCATTTCAACAGAGTAGGGCAGAGGTAGATGAGGAATGTCATCATTGTCAACAATACCTCCCCCGCACCCACACTTCCCCAAGTGGGCAGGGAGCCGCCGTTTTTGTATTTCACCTTTCCGTGTAGTCCGCTGGCGGCTCGTTCCTCTTTGAAGTGTATGACAAGTTAATGGGGAGGGCTTAAGCTCTTTAAGTGCGTGCTGGTGGCGTCGGGAGGAGCGAAAAAGCCGGTGAATGAGGCACCGCCATCGATATTCATTATATGCATTGGCTCCTTGTCAGTGAAGGAACAGAATGTGCGTTAAAAATTAAGAAGGAAAAAAACAGGGGGGGGGGGGAGGGGGGATATTGTACGACATCCGAGACAGTCACCACACAGTTGCGGCTCAATGGGAAGACATGCGCGCATGCACGAAAAAGTTAACGAAACCACCTAGCTGTCAGCTCCTTGTCAGTGAAGGAACAGAATGTGCGTTGCAACTTTAAGAACAGAAAAAAAAAGAATGGGGGGGGGACCGTACGACATCCGGGACCACTTATCTGTGCGTTCCGGCTGTGCTTGATGAGGCAAATCATGTCTATGTTGTCAGATGCATAGGCCAAAAGCTTTGTTAGCGGGTAATATTATTGTCGTAATGAAACCGGACTGATTAGAGAGAAGCGTTTGCGTCGTTTAGCAGTCGTAACGCAGATAGAGTGCCTGGGTGTTCATTTATTCCGTATTTTATCGTGTTAAATTTGTAGATAAAATAAGATTCCCGTTGTTCCCGTTTTCTGATTGTTCGAAAGTTGTTTTCTAGTAGTGTAACCCTGATGTCATCAAAGCTGTGGTCTTTTAATGTGCAGTGTTTTGAAAGTGGAAGGCCGGGCAGAGATCGTACATGTGCCCGATGGTTGTTGAATCTAATTCTAAATGGAGTGTCTGTCTGGCCCACGTATTGCTTGTTACATACCCCACATTCCAGGAGGTATATGACGTTGTCTGAGTCACAGTCTAGTGCACCTCTTATTCTGTGCTTAAAGTCCGAGTGCGTGCTTTTCGCCACTGTCGTTGTCTGCATGTGTTTGCATACCCTGCATCTGCTTTTTTCGCAAGGGTGACACCCAATTTGAGGTTTCACACCTATCTTTGAAGTTATTAAATGATCCTTTATATTTTTCGGCCTTCTGTATACAACACAAGGAGGAGAAGTGAAAATTTTGGATAGTCGCACGCTCTGTTCCAATATGTTAAAGTGTTTTCTTAGGACCTTGTTTATGTTCGGTGGGTTGCTCGTGAAAGTTAATAGCAAGTTTTTGTTGCGGTGTTGGTCGGCGTTTCTCTGGTGGTTGAGAAGAATCTGGCGGTCCAGATTTTCAGCTTTTTTTGATGGCGTCATCGATGATAGCTGCCGGGTATTCTTGATTAAGGAGTACTTCGCGCATATGTGTGCTGTTTTTGTGGAAGTCCTCGGTGCGGGAGCAGATTCGTCGAAATCTGTGTGCTTGGGAATAGAGAATGCTGGTCTTGCAATGTCGCGGGTAGCAGCTTTTGAAGTGCAGGTATTGTTGCCTGTCTGTAGGTTTTCTGTATACGTTAGTTACCAACGCACCGTCGTCAACTCGAATCAGTACATCAAGAAAGTTTATTCGAGTTTTAGAGTAGGTGTGTGTAAAATAAATGCTGGGGTGTACCTGGTTGAATGCCTGTATGAATTTGAGGAGCTCGTTTTCCGAATGTGTCCAAATTATGAATATATCATCTAGGTACCGTTTATAGAGTAATGGTTTGATATTACAAAAAACGGTAACATTTGTCTGCTTTATTATCGCCAGGTCAAGGTCTACAACTGAGTAGAGAGAGAGGAAACTTTATTAGAGCTTGGCCGGCAGCTTGGTCTTGGTGGCCTCAGATGGCGGCGCTGAGTCCCTGAACTCGGGCGGCATCTTCGGCCTGCCGGACAGCCCAGAGCTGGTCGTTGAGCTCCGAGCTTCTGAGCGCCGCCTCCCAGCGGCGGCGTCGCCGACGGAGAAGGTCCCCCGCGGCTCCCGCAGACGGTACGGCGGCGGGAACGAGTGAGCTCGAGGCTTCCTGTTGCCTGGTATTGGCAGCCGCCATAGGCGCATCGCGAACGGCGGCCGTTTCTCGACCATTGTTACCGGCGCATTCCCAGAGCATGTGGCGCAGCGTTGCTCTGTGCCCGCATGCTTTACATAGATCGGTAATGTGTAAGTGCGGGTAGCAGTGGCGTAAGACGACCGGGCTGGGGTAAGAGTGGGTTTGTAGTAAGCGATAGCTTACGGCATCGTGTCTGTTTAATTTGTCATGCGGTGGCGGGAACTTTCGCCTTTCCAGTCTGTAGTGTTGCGTAATTACAAGATGAAAGAAAATTAGACTCTATGTGGTGCATGAATATGTTAGCGTAGTTTGGGGCCATTCTTGTACCCATTGCCGTACCGCTGATTTGAAGATAGTACTGGTTGTTAAATTCAAAGCTGTTCAAATCGAGTACAAGTCTTGTGAAGATTTCAATTACTTTTTTGCTTGGATAAGCGACAGGGTTGTGTGTGCCATACGATTCAACAAGTGCCCTTACACCATCGTCATGTGGGATATTTGTGTAGAGTGAGCTAACATCCAATGTTACGAGAAATGCACCGTCTGGAATTTTCACGTCTGCTATTTCCCGAAGGAAGTGGTTTATGTCACGCAAGAAGGACTCATGTGCGGGTGGTATGTCTTTGATTAAAGAATCAATATAACTGGAAATGGGTTCCGTTAACGTTCCCGTGCCTGATATAATGGGTCTGCCAGGGTTATTCTCTTTATGAATCTTCAGCAGCATGTAAAAACGACCAGGCGCCGAATGTACCGTAATAAGGGCCTTTTTAAGCTTTGAATTAATGGCGCCTTCACGTGTGAGATTCTCTAGGGTTGTTACAACGATTTATTTGTGCTCCGTGGTAGGGTCAAAGTCGAGGTGTTTGTAGAATTGTTTGTTATTTAGTTGTCGCTTGCCTTCCTCAATGTAGTCCGATCTATACAGAACAACAATCGCACCTCCTTTGTCTGCTGGTTTAAGGACGAGATCTTCGCAGTTGCTCAGCGTGAGTAGTGCCTCTTTCTCTCTTTTTGATATGTTATTCATGCTTGATTTGCGCACTTTGTACGCATGTATAACATCTTTTTGAACCGCGTCTATATAGAGATCCAGATGCCGATCTCTGTTGGCGTCTGGGGTCCATTGCCGTCCGATTACCCCATATATATATATATATATATATATATATATATATATATATATATATATATATATATATATATATATATATCGGTCTTACCTCGCTCATTTTAACTCAACCTTTTAAAACCCTTCCAGGACGACCCGACGGCATAAAACTACGATCGCATTAGGTATCGCTGCTTCTGGACTGGCCTCTCTACTACAGTGTTTCCAAGTGCGTCACTTCCTGTTCGTCATGTCAGCACCGAAAACATTCGACATCTCTTCCCAACGGCCCTCTAGAACCTCTCCCGTGCCCATCCACTCCCTTCGAATCCATCGGTATAGACTTATATAGACCCCTTCCACTTAACGCCACCGGTCACCGCTGGATTGTTACTGCTCTAGACCATTTTACTCGCTACGCTGAGACGGCAGCTCTTATTTCTGGCACTGCCTCCGAAGTGGCCGACTTTCTTATGCGTGCCGTTATCTTGCGCAACGGCGCCCCTCGTGTTCTCCTGGGTGACCATGGCAAGACATTTTTTTTCTCATGTGCTCGCCGAATCCTGCAGGCCTCTGACACCATTCATAAGACCACCTCGGCGTACAAGTCGCAAACAAATGGTTTCACTGAGCGTTTTCAGAGAACTTTGTCAGATGTGATCTCTATGTATCTCCAACGCGATCACAAGAACTGGAACACAATGCTACCTTTCGTCCCGTTTGCCTATAACACTGTCATTCAACGCAATACAAGTTACAGCCCGTTTTTCCTTGTGTGTGGCCGTGCACCATCTTTTGTTCTAGGCAACAGCTTCTTGTCCACGCCCTCTGTCTTATCTGCGTCTCTTCCGGAAGAGTTCGCTGCTCATGTAAATCACTGCCGCACAGTCGCCCTCGCCAACACCACCACTCAGGCCCACTCAGGCCCCACTCAGGCCCAGCGAAAAGTTTGTTGCGATGTGACACGTCGAGTTGTGTCATTCTACCCAGGAGAAGAAGTGCTCCTTTAGACACCTGTTTGCACACCCGGCCTCTGTGAAAAATTCGTTCACAGATACCTGGGCCCTTACACCGTGCTTCAACGAACACCGGCCGTCAAAAATCGCGCCGCTCCGGTTACTATACGGCTTCTGATCGCCGTCGTCGCGGGACCGAGATCGTCCATGTGTCTCGTCTGAAGCCTTATATCCGGCGCTCGTGCCCTAACTAAATGGGCGTCTTGCGGACCGATTTCGTGTAGGGGGGAAATAGCGTGAGCGGTGACTGTGAGGTTCATCATCTTCACCTGCGCACACAAATTATCGTAATCATCACCATGTCTGTGTCGAAAATACAACGGTCGCTCCTCCGCACCTAACGTCGTCTCACAATATATATATATATATATATATATATATATATATATATATATATATATATATATATATATATATATATATATATATATATATATATATATATATATATAAAATAAGGGAAAGAAGTGTATACCTAAGGGCTCGTTTTTCCGTGTTTTGACACAATATTAACGAGATCAAACAGACAGTAATGCCGGGGAATGTGCAGGGGAAATCATTAGAACCATCATCATCATCATCATCAGCCTGTCTACGTCCACTGCAGGACAAAGGCCTCTCCCATGTTCCGCCAGTTAACCCGGTCCTGTGCTTGCTGTTGCCAATTCATACCCGCAAACTTCTTAATCTCATCTGCCCACCTAACCTTCTGTCTCCCCCTACCCCGCTTCCCTTCTCTGGGAATCCAGTTGGTGACCCTTAATGACCAGCGGTTATCCTGTCTACGCGCTACATGCCCGGCCCATGTCCATTTCCTCTTCTTTATTGCAGCTATGATATCCTTAACTCCCGTTTGTCCCCTAATCCACTCTGCTCTCTTCTTGTCTCTTAAGGTTACACCTACCATTTTTCTTTCCATTGCTCGCTGCGTCGTCCTCAATTTAAGTTGAACCCTCTTTGTGAGTCTCCAGGTTTCTGCTCCGTAGCTAAGTACCGGCAAGATACAGCTGTTATATACCTTCCTCTTGAGGGACAGTGGCAATCTACTTGTCATAATTTGAGAGTGCCTGCCGAATGTGCTCCACCCCATTCTTATTCTTCTAGTTACTTCAATCTCGTGGTTAGGCTCTGCAGTTATTACCTGCCCTAAGTAGACATAGTCTTTTACAATTTCAAGTGCACTATTACCTATCGCAAAGCGCTGCTCCTTTCCGAGGTTGTTGTACATTACTTTCGTTTTCTGCAGATTAATTTTAAGACCCACCTTTCTGCTCTCCTTGTCTAACTCCGTAATCATGAGTTGCAATTCGTCCCCTGAGTTACTCAGCAATGCAATGTCATCGGCGAAGCGCAGGTTACTGAGGTACTCTCCATTAACTCTTATCCCTAACTGTTCCCATTCTAGGCTTCTGAAAACGTCCTGTAAGCACGCAGTGAATAGCATTGGGGAGATTGTGTCCCCCTGCCTTACACCCTTCTTTATTGGTATTCTGTTGCTTTTTTTATGAAGCACTATGGTCGCAGTTGATCCCCTGTAGATTTCTTCCAGAATGTTTATATATATTTCATCTACGCCCTGATTCTGCAGTGTCTGCATGACGGCTGATATTTCTACTGAATCAAACGCCTTCTCGTAATCTATGAAGGCTATGTATAGTGGTTGGTTATACTCTGAGCATTTCTCTATTACCTGATTGATAGTATGAATGTGGTCAATTGTTGAGTAGCCTGTTCTAAATCCTGCTTGTTCCTTTGGTTGATTGAATTCTAATGTTTTCTTTACTCTACTAGCAATTACCTTTGTAAATAGCTTGTATACTACAGAGAGCAAGCTGATCGGCCTGTAATTCTTCAAGTCCTTGTCATCTCTTTTCTTATGTATTAAGATGATGTTAGCGTTCTTCCAAGACTCTGGTACTTTTCCCGTCAGGAGACACCTCGTAAATAGAGTGGCTAGTTTTTCTAACACAATCTGTCCTCCATCTTTCAGCAGATCTGATGTTACTTGATCCTCACCAGCAGCTTTGCCTCTGTGCATGCTCTCCAAAGCTTTTCTGACTTCTTCTATCATTACCGGTGGGGTGTCGTCTGGGTTACTGCTAGTTCTTATAGTATTAAGGTCGTGGTTGTCTCGGCTACTGTACAGATCTCTGTAAAACTCCTCCGCTATTTTAACTATCCTATCCATATTGGTAGCTAATTTGCCTTCTTTGTCCCTTAGTGCATACATCCGCCTTTTGCCTATCCCAAGTTTCCTCTTCACTGCTTTGACGCTGCCTCCGTTTTTCAGAGCGTGCTCAATTCTCTCCATGTTATACCTTCTTACATCGCATACTTTACGTCTATT
The DNA here is from genome assembly GCA_013436015.1 of Rhipicephalus annulatus. Lineage (NCBI taxonomy): Eukaryota > Metazoa > Arthropoda > Arachnida > Ixodida > Ixodidae > Rhipicephalus > Rhipicephalus annulatus. The sequence continues at coordinate 247,683 of WOVY01015052.1, forward strand.
AATCAGCTTCGAAAGCTCTGCCAGTTCTATTTTGTCTGTTGTACTTGACACTTTCATGATTTGACGCTTCTTAATTAGGTTCTTCGTTTCCTGGGAAAGCTTGCCGGTGTCCTGTCTAGCTACCCTGCCTCCAACTTCTACTGCACACTCCGTGATGATACTCGTCAGATTATCATTCATTGTATCTACCGTAAGGTTGGTTTCCTCGCTAAGAGCAGAGTACCTGTTCTGCAGTGACACTCTGAATTCCTGTACTTTCCCTCTCAGTGCTAGCTCATTGATTGGCTTCTTGCGTATCAGTTTCTGTCGTTCCTTCTTCAAGTCTAGGCGGATTCGAGCCCGTACCATTCTATGGTCACTGCATCTTACCTTGCCAACCACTTCCACATTCTGCACGACTCCTGGGTGTGCAGTCATTATGAAGTCTATTTCGTTCTTATTTACGCCATTAGGGCTCCTCCATGTCCATTTGCGGTTTCCTTGTTTTCGGTAGAAGGTATTCAAAATACGCAGATTATTGCGTTCTGCGAATTCTACTAGTAGCTCTCCTCTGGCGTTTCTAGTGCCGATGCCATAATCTCCTACTGCCTGGTCTCCAGCCTGCTTCTTCCCTACCTTTGCATTAAAGTCGCCCATAACTATAGTATACTGTGTTTTCACCTTACTCATTGCCGATTCCACGTCTTCATAGAAGCTTTCAACTGAAGCGTCATCATGGCTCGATGTAGGCGCGTAAGCCTGTACTACCTTCATTTTGTATCTTTTATTCAGTTTAATTACAATGCCTACCACCCTTTCATTAATGCTATAGTAATCCTCTATGTTGCCAGCTATGTTTCTGTGAATTAGGAACCCTACTCCCAGTTCTCTTCTGTCTGCCAAGCCCCGATAGCAAATGACGTGCCCATTCTGTAGCACAGTATGGGCCTCATCTGTCCTCCTAACCTCACTCAGCCCTATTATATCCCATTTAAGGCCTTCTAGCTCCTCGAATAATAGAGCTAGACTTCCCTCATTAGATAACGTTCTAACGTTAAACGTTGCTAAGTTCAAGTTCCAATGGTGGCCTGTCCGTATCCAGAGATTCCTAGCACCCTCTGCTGCTTTGCAGATCTGACCGCCGCCGTGGTCAGTTGCTCCGCAGCTGGTGGGGACTGAGGGCCGTGAGTTAATTGACGAATGCCTACGGGAGGGGGTGGCCAGATACTGCACCAGGGTGGCCAATCCTTCTCTGGTGAGATCATCGGTGTGTACCGGCTTTAAGCCGGTACGATCAGACAGTAGTGGGGATGCTCCATGCATGTCTTCCTTATTGTTGTTCAGCAGCGTTGGCGGCCACCCACCACGGAGCCCAACGAGGGGACGCTACAAGGTTACAAATGCTGAAACCTGCAGACGCCAGCCGTACAACGCCACTATAACCCAATGCGCCTAGACCAAGGTAGGCTATTTGCACAGGGTTAACCCTAGCCGCCAGGAAGTTTGGAAGTAAACGGAAGAGAGTAGAAGACAGGACAGATAAATAGTAAGAGATAAAGACGAACATGTAGGGAGAGAGAGATAGGAAAAGGCGACTGCCGATTCCCCTGGGTGGGTCAGCTCAGGGGTGCCGTCTACGTGAAGCCGGGGCCAAAGGGGTGTGTTGCCTCTGCCGGGGGGCCTTAACGGTCCAATCACCCAGCGTCGGCTCAACCCCCAGGATCTCCTTTTCCTCGGACACGGCAAAGCCACGCACGGCTAGGCGTGGGAGGGAGTCGAAACTCCCCCGTTAGCTCGGGTTCGTGGTGTCGCTACACACCAAACGCCTACTTGCGCAGGCGCCCCTGCGTCGTCATTAGAACCAATGGAATGTAAATAAGAAGAAAGCAAAGTGGATGAAAAAATCACCACTCATGAGCAGGAATCGAACCTACGATTAACGCGTTCGAACGCGTTAATTGAATAACGCGTTCGAACGTGTTATTCGAAGGTCGTAGGTTCGATTCCTGCTCATGGCTGGTGATTTTTTCATCCACTTTTCTTTCTTCTTATTTACATTCCATTGGTTCTAATAACTTCCCCTGTACATTCCTTGGCATCACTGTCTGTTAGATCTCATATATATATATATATATATATATATATGTGTGTGTGTGTGTGTGTGTGTGTGTGCGCGCGCGTGTGTGTGTGTGTGTGTGTGTGTGTGTGTGTGTGTGTGTGTGTGTGTGTGTGTGTGTCGGATGAAAATAAGTGAGAGAACAAACGGACAGGCAGGTGGTTCGTGAACCAATGGATCGTCCTTTTCCCCGCAGGCTTGGAATAAGACAAACGTGATAGTCAGTGCTCGCAGTCTTCGCAGCCTTTAGTCGAATATCTTGCAATTACTTGGTGATGCCTTCTTTTTCGTCCTGTTTTTCCTCTTTTAATATGCGGCTGGTCATCACCCACTTTTTCTTCGCTACCCTCTATGCACGAGCGCTTTCCATCGATGATTTTCTGAAAGCTTGACTTTCTTAGGTTCAGCGAATGAACAAAAATATTACCAAGCTAACAACCTACCTCATTGTTACATAACAACATTCATTACCTGAGCCAACTGTGTTATCTCAACCCCGTAATGTACTGTACCTGCCCGAAGTTTGTATATATGCTCAGCGCGTCTTCGTTCTTCTCCTAGCACTATACAGGCGGATGGTTCTATTTATCGATTGCATGTACTAGTTCTCTGGAACGCTAATCTGGGAAATATATTTATTCGAGGATCTTTTCGTATTCGTGAGATTGTCTTGGCATCAGGATCAACATCATTAGGAATTCTCCTGGGCAACTGACCTAGCGCTGGCTCCGTAACGCGTATAAAATATGTTTATGTACAAGCGCTCCTGCGAGTTTACATTATCGGCTTTGGATAAGGACGATATATTATGTAAAACACATCACGCCGACTTAATCAGGGATATAGTGAATGGCTGCGCAGTTCGTTTCGAACTGATGGAACAAACCAAGATCCCAATGTGCTTTGAGCAATGCGCTTCAGAAAAATGGAATTAGAAAAAATAAATATTAAAAAAAGTGTGCCCCCTCTCCCCCCCAAAAAAACGAAAGAAAAGCGAGGCTGAAATACAATTTACATCGCGACAACTTACAAACAGGCATAGTTTCTGCCTGTCTACCTGTTTCACTGAGATCTTATCGAACCCCAATCAGAATAGGTTTTTGGAGTTACGGTAATCGGCTGCTGACCTAAAGGTCACGGGTTCAATCCCCATCATGGCTTAATTTTATATGTGAAGTTTAACTTCTTGAAACCACCATATGATTACGAGAGACGCCGTAGTGCGACTCTGCAAATTTCGACCACCTGGTGCTATTTGACGTGCAGTCAAATCTCAGCACACAGACTTACAATATTTTCGCCGGTATTAAAAGTGCAGCAGCCGCCGCAGGGATTTGATCCCGCGACCTGCGGGTCAGCAGCCAGGTATCTTAGCCACTAGACCACAGTGGCGGGGCTCCCGACCGCGGCTATCGTGTTTTGATGGAAGTGAATTGCTGGAGGCCCGTGTACTCTGCAACGTCGGTGCACGTTGGAGAACAAACACCACACGATCGATATTGACAAAGCTCTCCACGACGGCTTGTTTCATAACCACGACATGGTTTTGGCTAGTAAAATACACCCGTTCTTACGGTTCTCTGCGGGTTGACCAAAATGAAAGTCTTCAATCCTCTCCTATTTTCTTCTCTAAACCCAGTTATACTGAAAGACCAGAACCGAGCAAGATGGTTTACTTTAGTCCAGTGCTTTTCCTGTATGCCTGACTAACAGTATGTCACACACAAAAAATAAAAAAGTTCTGGAAAGTTGGTCCTGCCCGCATCATGTTCCTGCATTTGCGGTCTACATTAATGAAGGTCCTGGGATTGCTCACTTTTTTATTTATTCAGTGTTTCATACGTTGTAGCTCGTCATGCTTGGATTACAACCTTATGATCACTAAAGCTTCTGTGCGGGTAAAAGAGTAAAATCCTTACCTCTTCCCCCTTAATTGGTTCAACAAGTGTAAGGCTGTTGAAGGAATAGATAGATAGATAGATAGATAGATAGATAGATAGATAGATAGATAGATAGATAGATAGATAGATAGATAGATAGATAGATAGATAGATAGATAGATAGATAGATAGATAGATAGATAGATAGATAGATAGATAGATAGATAGATAGATAGATAGATAGATAGATAGATAGATAGATAGATAGATAGATAGATAGATAGATAGATAGATAGATAGATAGATAGATAGATAGATAGATAGATAGATAGATAGATAGATAGATAGATAGATAGATAGATAGATAGATAGATAGATAGATAGATAGAATAGATAGATAGCTAGATAGATAGATAGATAGATAGATAGCTAGATAGATAGATAGATAGATAGATACAACGCCCGTAGCATGCTGGCGGTCGTTTCTCTAGCTCCACATATACTAAATTTAGTATCACGTGACGTGAATAGATGACGAAGGGAAACAACACTACCAACATGTTAATCATGTTTGTACATGTAAGTCATGTATGGCATCATTTACCTCCACCTCGTAACATTGTGCTGATTTTAGAGGGACATATCAACCTTCCTCATTCGTGCTTCGCATATTATCGATTTCCACTGTACGTGGGATCTGCCATTTTGTTTTTGTTTTATTTACTTGACTGTGGCGTGGAATCATTGTCCAACTCTGAGTGCTCAAGCATACCCATGCACACTTTCGCTTACTTGTCGTTTGCTAACACTCCGCTGGTTGCAGCACATTCAGAACACTTCAATATTCTGAATGTCCAATGGTTTAACGCTTTCATTCACTTTATTAACAGTACATCATGCCCATCAGGTGTATTGACAGACGAAGTTCATCACTGAGAATACTAAGTTGAAGTATTTCAGCATGCAGTGAGAACCACGCAACAATTTTTTGCCTAAGCGGCTGAGTACTTCATGTCTTTTAAAGGAGATTTCGTTACGCGCGATGCGAAATGAAATGTGCCTTACGTCTATGCAATTTTTTTTGCCAAAAGTGTTACATTGTACGCACCCGCTTCTTTTAACACGCTACGCCGACTTATTGTTGCAGTATTACCACAGCGTGACGGGGCAGCCACGCCATTTATTTACCAAACTTCCCGACGCACGCAATTTCGCAAGGCTGATGACGGTTGATGCTCTGGGATGATATATCAACTTCGCGCAACGCGTAACCGTTTGGGTGGATTGCTTCACTACTTTCAATTGAGCTACTTGCTTCGCTTTCAGCTGCTGAAGCCCTAAACGATTCCAATCGACCATTTGTCTTTATGACACTGCATTCAATCGGCATGGCGACTTCTTTACGTTATGGCCAGTGCCGTACGAGTGTTCAATTGATGATATACCGCCACTCGCTTAACAAATGACAACCGCGAATCGACCGTATTCTCACATGAAGCTTCTTTCCTCACTTTTTAGCTTGGCGCAGAAGTTTTTATTGGTTTGTCATTACCACAATGGATAGTGCCTGAGTGCCTGTAGAATTATGGATGTCGTTACGGCTTCCAGCGGGCACACTCTGTGTGGCCCGTGCACCGGTGCATTAATTTCGAAGCGATGATAACTTGGCCGTTGGGTTCGGAGTGTCGCCGTTTCTCGTATTTCGGTAAAGCTCTCGCTCCAGTGCAATCGAAGGCGTCGAAGCCACGCGGATTGTGGATAATGACTACTTTGAGGCGCTGCTCCTGCAGTGACTACGCGAGTTATTTATCTTCAGTAAGTTTTACGACCGAAAGAAGGTCTGGTCGTTTCAAGCACGTTGCCGCAGTTGGTTCACTGTTACAAAGCGGCAGTTTGGCAGGACTGCAAACTGGCATAGCATATATTTTGTCATTTTGTCGTCGGTGTAAGCTTCGTGCCGCCGTTAGTGCTCATTAGCCATGCGAAACTCTGGCACAGATGGCACAGACACATCCCAGTAATTCCAAATATCTTCTCTCCGACTGAATATGCATGACCGATTTTCCGCCGACGTGCTTGCCTTTCGTCCTGCCAGAGAATAAAAAAATGTGGGTTTGTCACAGCTGTATTGGGCATTGGTGCTGCAGTATTAAAGCTCGGAATGCGTGTGCATGCCTGCTATCTAACTTTCATACGGACATTAGCTGTCAAAGACCTATGGTAAGGCGCGAATCTGTTCATAATATACAGAGTGTCCAAATGAGTTCATGCACTGCGACAACTGAGGACGACATACAACGTATTCAAGGAGGGTAATAATGAGAATATAATACATGCAGCCTTAGGGGCCACTGTTTCAGCCGAAGGAACAAGTTCCGCGTTTGTTATCAGAGATAATGAATCGGTCCGGTGTCCTTAAGAAACCGCAACAACCTTTTGCTTACTGCACGAACGGTGATATGTTCTTGACAGTGAAAGCACTTCCGTCTACGTGATTTACAGCAGTATACGCAGGGGAATCAGCCTCTCGTTTGCGTAAGTTCGGCAGATTCCATACCGTTTATTTATAACAGCGTTTCCAGTAGCATTTTTAAAAATGTTTTATCAATTTTACTTTCTTCAGTGGCACTGTCATTGCTCCCGATGCTGCCAGCTGTCTTGACTTTAAATGAGTAGACGTTAGTGAATGCTATACCCAAACAAGAGGGAGGTAGAAATTATTGAAAGAGAAGTAGACAGGTTGGCCTGAGCTATAATTAGCACTGCCCTGCTACTGCCCAATGCATTTGATTAGCACTCTGGGGAAGGGTGAAAGGGGATCGATAGGGCGATGAATGACGATGGTAAGGTAGGGAGATGAGAATGTGGTCTTGTTACCCTGGAGTAACTCTAAAGGCGCACATCCAGTCCAATGGCTACTCAGAATGCTACGACGGCTCTAACCACATATGTGCTGCTGGCATCAGCCCAATGACTTGACGCTATCTGATTGGCAAATGATCGACTACTATATCACCCATTCTATAGACGAGAGCACGCCTATCTCGCACCCAGGCGCCTTCGGCGATATATATCCTCGCTCCCAGATACGCCTTAATTTGTTTGCAACTGCCAAGGCGCGCCTCACTAGCATGGAAAGCAGTGGCTCTGAGAGTTCAAAATGCGAAAAAGCACCTGTTTACACTGCGAACGTCATCTGGTTACCACTACGCTGTCACCTGATGCGACAACAATCAGCGCAAGAGGAATAGATTGCTGAGCACTGCCTGTGAAGTTCACAGCGCATCGCGGGAATAGTGCCAGTGCGGTGTTTTGCGATTGCACAGATTTCCGTCCACAACAACAAAAAAAAACGCCGAGCTCCGCCGCCTTAGGGTATAATAGCAATCAGCAGGAAAAACTACGAGCCCAGAGAAGTGTACAAGTAAGTATACTTATTTCGTTTATTCAAGCGCGACTTCAGCTGTTTCACTTTACAGCAGCGATTTGCGTGCACTACGTCTGGAGTACGAGGCATACAACTATTGCCGTACTCTTTCTCAGGCCGCATGTCAATAATGTGATATACATATTACGACTCACGCGTGGATGCACGCACCGCGCATGTTTAGTACAACTGCAATGGTCTACAATCGCGGTGCGTGAACGGCGCGGAAAGCATAACTTTCAACTCGGTCGAACTGCGACATGCCTTGACCGTCACTAGGCGAATATACACGTGCTTTCGGCCGGCGTCACCGTAGCATTTTAATATCTTGTTCTGGCTGGCACTTTTGCAGCGTGTGCGTGTTCCTAGTGCCCGGCAGGACTGGCAATTCATACACACGCCGTGCATGAGCGCAAGTTGGGACAAGATTCTAGCACTACGTTGACGCCGACTTACAGCACGATTCCGCCTTGTCACAGTCAAGGCACGCTGCAGTTTGACCGAGTCGAAAGCAACGCTTTCCGCTGTTCGCGTTTCTTTCAATCGCAATAGTACGTACCTGATGAAGCTGGTTCCGTAGTCTGCAATGCACGTGCTGCAGACATTCTGCACTGTCGAGGAAGGTCTCCTCGACGTTTCACACAAAATCAGCATAAAATTCCAGCACAGGAACAGCGCTAAAGATGCTTACAGCCGGACTCGAGTTGTGAAGTTTTGCGTTTCATTTGCAGGGCGTCTGCACGCCTGGCCGTTGAGAGTGTTGCTTCGCCCCGCTTGCAACAGACGGCGCCACGCGCTTTTCAATATGGCAGCAATCACTGAGCTCGCTGTGTTCTGGTGTATAGAGAAAGAGAGAGAGAGAGAGAAAGAAAGGCCGGGAGGTTAACCAGATATTGGCATCCGGTTTGCTACCCAGCCGTGGGGGTGGCGAACACAATCTAAAAGTCGGTGCAGCGCACTGCTCGATGACATCGTACAACGCATACCGACCAATGTTATACGTTCAGCGTTCCCGCAGGCTATAAAATGATGTAAAAAGGAATGCGTTGACAGTGTCCAATGCGGCTTACATTACAAAGCAGCGCTTAGATATACGCGTATGCAGCATTGGAACATTTCATGCAAGGCAAGGCGCCAAGGCATTTTTCGAGCAACAGCTGTTGTATAAGAGAGCAGATACGAAGGCTCCTACAATTTAGTGATGTTTGTTTTTATGAAACCATCACGCTTAACTCACCAAAACTGACAGCGACCGCACAGTAACTACATAAAGTATAAGGTCGTGCTATGCACGCCTTAACCTGACGCACTTTAGCAATGCGAATTTTACTTTAGAATATTACTGCCAGGCTTCATGAAAAACTAAAAGGATCCTAATGAATACGAAATTTTATTTTACTGAGTGAAACGCAACAGTTATGGCGTGAAGCTTGAAAATCTTTTCGTTGACATAATAGGAGCAGATGAAATCAGAAATAGAATCGGATAGAATTTGAAGAAAAAAACCTGAAGCATTTCAACATGCAATTATTTTGGAGCTTGAAATGCAGGTTTAAGTCTTTCTGCGCTTGCAGCTTGGTGTGAGAGTCCTCATAGTGAGCGCCAGCTGCATTTTTGTCTAAAAACAGTGGCCCTGTCAACGGAACTTCTGGAGATGCTGAGAGAACGTGGTGGAGTCATATTCTACATGCGGCGTCTTCTGCAACAGCAGCACTGCTCAAGTGTGGCCTCTGCTATTGGCTTCCGAAACAGTATACCAGAAATTTTATGATGGGCACGGTTTCAATTATCAGAGAAGCTTGTTCATACTGTGCTCAGCTGCTTGTCGTTTGGTCGTATCGACAACAACACCAATACTTAAAGGGACACTACAGAGGAACAATGACTACTTCTTCTTCTTCTTCTTTTTTTATTTTTTTTCTTCTTCTCATGGCAGAAGCTTGGCCGAGTGTTCGGTAATTTTTTTGTTTTTTGAGTGTTCCTTCACAATACTTCTTGTTTTTGATTTAGAAACTGCAGTCTAAAAAGTGTAATGCCATATTAATCAATATTATAGGTTCGTATCACCGTAGGAAATGAAGGCTGGAGTTACATTTTTCTTTTCGATTTTGCGCCAAAATCTCCGCGCATGACGTAAGATGATCTAAAGTGTGTTTTCAATATTTTCGTGGCATTGGCTCAATGAAAGTTTTTCAGACTTCGTATTCTAAGTCGGTGGCACTAACAGAGTACAATGTAGTTTATTTTATTTTTTTCATTAAAGGCTACGTAGGACCCAGTAGATGGCTTCAAAACTTTTTACGTCACAGTTTTTGGTGCGAGATTTTTTTAAAGGTGCCATCACCACCCAAATTTTCTTTTCGTGCATGTCCTCGCTTACTAGGCGTCGTCTCGTCGTGCCAATAGAGATGTTTTCGGAATCATGAAACTGTACTTAAATAATACGTGAACAATTCTGTATAATTCCTGTGAAAGTGGCCGTTTCAAATAAAGTTGTTTCTCTGGCTCCCTTTCTCTTCACTGTCCCTTAAAAAAAATCTGACGCTGTAGCCATTCGAGCACCATGACATATATGGGAAATACATGCTTTCGATTCATTCGCATCATCTCGCTAAATGTCTACGGGTCTTTTTTTAATGCACTTTTTGTTTTTTGCTTAGCGTAGGTAGTGGGTTGCACTGCAAAGCACTCGAGTCGTGCTTTTGTTGTTGCAAGAAACGTAAAACCACAATGCATTGAGGTTCACTTTGACGTTTCGGCTGTAAACGTTGTATTTCGCAGTTTAAGCAAAGCATCACGCAGTCACAACTGCGCCTAGATGTAGAGTATCAAGCCATTGCAACAAAGTAGGGTTAACATTTTGATAAGCCCACCTTGTCAAATATCCTTCACATCTAATGCAAACTGACGGTGAAATGAAGTAGACGCCCAATCATGGTTTTCTAACTTAGTTTACCAGTGAGACGGTAGATGCATTCGGTGCAGACTGCTCAATATAGTTTTTCTCTGTTACACGTTTGCCCTCTTATAACATGCCCTAAACTGCCCTTGGTATTTTAGACTGTTCCAATCGATGTTCTGTGTAAGAAAGAAGATCTCAACCTGAAAGTTCCGCTTCTTTCTTTGATTAATAGCGAATGTGTCCAGGACTGAATGTTTTGTGGTGGTACCTCGAACTGTTCAACCACTGGCTGCTCATAAAAGAATCACGTGCTCCATGATGCCACCTGGCAGAAAAGGAGTTGGGCATACTCGCCGTTCTGGTTATTGGAGGTGCTTACGTATACTGTTATTGCCAATCGCGTGCTTAAATAACTCGCATAGAATTTGCAACAGAGTGAAATCCAGTAGTCACTATTGTTTTTCCTTCTACACTCAGCCCTAATTTCATTCAAAGCTTCACAATTGAGTTCTCATGCTAGACAGAAGCCAGATGCTGCTGGCAGGCTTGACTTGCTGGTCTCCACTTAGGACTGTGCAAGTTCGCGACTCAATAGGATTCTGCAGGACCCAATAAAGTTGTTCTCTATTTCAATTCATTGCATTCTGCATTTCATTTCTTTTTTTCCCCTTGTACAACTTGACTTCATATATCTAAGGAATACAAAGGTGCAAGTTATCATGAAGACAAGTTGAAAACAATTTTACCAGAACGTCAAATGGACCTGGGAGGAGATGCTCAGTATTCCTAGTATGAAGCCTTCTTTTTTGTCGCCTGTTTTAAAACAGAAAATACGACCTCAAACAATGAAAAAGTGAAATGAGCTGGATATGTAAAACATCCTTCTGTCATAAATTCGAGTTTGAGGCTTCTGTATGCTGACTCAAGTAGCGCTGTGCATGAAATATTACACTCCTATAGATAACCGGCACATGATGAAAAAAGACGCGATCAACACAGGTTCACTGGACAGCGCAGCCTGTATTGATGTAGACAACAAGGGCTAATGTTTGCAATGTCTTCGCTAATGGCCACTCACAAATAGTACACAGTAGTGTGTCAGAAGCTGCGGCGCACGGCGGCTGTCCCAAAGGTCACGCATTCGATGTCAGCCGCCGTGGTTGCATTTCGGTGGAAGCGAAACGGTGGAAGTGTAAGTATTGTGCACGCGATAAAAACAAACCTAGGGAATCTAAATTCTCAGAGTGCTTCACTACGGTGCCCCTCATAATCAAAGTTGACAAACAACCCGTGACGGCTTTAAGATCTCCCATAGTTGAGTATCCTGTACTCTAAATCGTTACCCACTTATTCTAAACCCCCCCCCCCATAGTTACACGACATTAAACCTCACATATTACGCCAGGGTAGCAAACCGGTTCACCCTTGTTGAACACCCTGTCTTTTCCTTGCCCTTCCCTTGCTTTTCATCTTGAAAACCTTGGCACTTCTGTTCCTATAACTACACTGAGCTCTGTCACTCAGTACTTCTGAGACATATATTTATCTCAACAGCAGTTTAACTGTTGCTCGCTACACCTGACGTCATACCCACAATTTATATTCACCTGACAATAGGTCAAGAATGATCGAAACGAACCAGGTTTGGTCACCCATCTTTTAAGAAATTACCGGATTCAAGGATCATTGCTCTTTTTTATTACCTACCACTGTTTAGTTCACGTAAGCCACGAGTGCCAAATATGTTACTTCCGACGTTCCCTCCAGACATTACCTATAAAGGCGCTTTTACAACTATAGTTTAATGTACGAGTTTAACTAAACAAGGACGTTTTATAACTGCATCAACGTTGCGAGCGTTTTCAAGTGAACTGCGGTTTGATAAATGTCATAAAGACACCACAACTATAGCCATTCGCCATATTACTCCATAGCCAAAGCTTTCGAGTGGCCTCTGGCAAACAAGTCTTTTTAAGCGCCACACGAATCATGGTCAATAAATCATGATCTAAAGCAGTAATCAATGGTATTGCTGCTCACTGACCTGCATTACAAACGAAACCTTTTTTTTTTTCAGGTTTACCGTGTTTTCTCTTTTCTACAAAACCAGTATGTTATGTTTCACGAACATTCACTTTGGCTGGCTTGACGTGCTTTAAGGCTGCTGCTCTCCATGCATTTTACTTCCAACAATTCCAACGGAAAGCACCGTCTATCGCAGGATTATAATCAATATTCAAAAGGCAGATGATAAGCTTTCCTTTCGATATGCTCTGCGTTCTTCATGAGTAGCCTCGCAGTGCGATGTTTGCGTTGGCAGGCAGTCATATCTGGCTATTGTCACGAAAAACAAGCGGGAAGTAAGATGTCAACCTAGGCATAAGTGACGCCATGCATGACTAGGCTATTCTTTACCGTTTTCTTTTCTCTTTTTTCTTTTTCCTCACCGACACTTCTACTTCCTTTCATTTTACTTTACCCTACTGCAGATTTATTTGCCCATAGCTTGCTTTTGCCGGCGTTACGTCATACGTGGCTGCTATGCAGTACCTTTTCTCTTACTCTTTTCTCTTCTCGTGCTCACATCAGTCCTGTTCAACCTCACTTCCCGCTCCAGTAACCTTGCTCTTCCAAGCTGTGCATGGCTATGTTTCAGATCGACTTATCCTGGTCGATCCACGTGTCTCGACTGTCGTTTCGTTTGTCTTCGTTTCCATAAAAAGTGAGCGTCCAATTTTTCTTAAGCGAGGGGAGCTATTAGCTCCATAGGGCGCATCGACTTATTTACACAAGCATTCAGAAACCTTCTGGTTTTTTTGTGTGTAGTTTAACACCGTTTTAACACGCGTATCGCTGTCGTGTGTCCCGCCGGTGCTAGCTGGCTGCTCATGCGTTGGTCACTTGCAGTTCGATCGAATAGGACTGACCGTTCTGTTATCCAGGTTGGTCTTGTTTTTGTTATCCCCCGGGTTCAGTGGTGTTCAAATGCAGTTATTGCAGACGCCTTAAACACTCAATATGACTTTTGAATATTCTCATGTCTTTTTTTTTTACTATCTCTGTGGACTCGCTAAGATGGCATTGAAATTTATTGCTGCAATTATTTTCTATTATGAAGAGTTCGCATTATCAATTATCAACTTATACGTCTCGCCCTATCTGTTATCCGCGGAAAGCAAACCCAGTGCTATCACAGCCTTTGAGCTTTCAGACGTGCCAACGCCACCGGTGTGAACGGTTTATTTCGATGGCAACACAGAAGCGCACACCTAACATCACCCGGAGATATACACGACGTACGCCATTCCACAATACGTGATATACTTCGGACTTCCAAGCCTGCTTTGATGAGCACCAAGGTAGTGCCGGTAGGAAATTTATTCTATACGTTGTGGACCAATAAATATTCGCAGCTAGTGCGTTAACTAAAAGCACACTGCGGGCCTCTCTGTCCAATCGGCGTCTTCTGCCTGACATTGCCTGTTAGTGTCCTACTGGCATGTTCCAGTAGGAAACAACGGTCCATCTCTGCGAGCTTTGCGCCACTCCAGGTTTCTCACCTGCTCAACGCCACGACGAGCGCCAGCGTCAACACTAGTTTAAGCAATAGCGGATGCTGCTTCGCATCTACAGATGGCTTATTTAGCGAGAGATAGTGTAATTTATTTTACACGTGGTGACTGAGGTGACTAGTGTGTCTCAATTAATGCGCTACACCTGAAAACAGTTCCTTGGTGAATCTCGCACCAACGCACTTCCTTATTGCCTGGAATCTGTGCAAATATTCCCCTTTTCTCTCATTAGAAGTAAATAGTGAAAGCCGAGTTGTGGTAGCTAGCCTCAGTGCTATTTTGTTTAATAATACACGACAATACTACAAGGTTGCCAAACGTATTCATCGTTCTAAAGAAAAATGCTGTATTGACCCATGCTGATTTTCGCGTTCTATCTAGCAGCATTGACCAACTTCATTCCAGCATTCACAGCAGGTTTCCATTCATGTTTAATGGTGCAGTGGGCAAGCAGCCTTAGCGCATTTCCCTCACATAGGCAATTCCTCAAGCACCTTTAAGTCGCCGAAGTGCAGAAGCTTTAGGCAACTTGTTACAAAATACTCTGCTTTACTTTTACGATAACGATAGTTATTGCGCGAGAACAAAACGACGACACAGAGACAAGAAGGACACGAAAGACACGAAAGACACGAACCTGCCTTGAGAATGCTTTAAATAGGTCTTGCGCCCACAATATCTCTGCGAGCTTCAAAGCTCAAGTTTCCCGCCTTAAGGCTTCAGGTTTCCCCGAGGCGTTTATCGCGTCTGTTGCGGAGACGATCCTGCGGACTAATAAGGCGGAGCAGAAAACGCGACAGAATCTGATCAACACGGATACAGAACGTGAAAGGGTAGCCGTGATTCCATACATACACCAGATATCACATAGGCTCAAAAAAATCAGAAAACGTGTTGGAGTTCGTGTTATGTTCTCAGCACCGTTCAAATTATTCAGCCTCACCAAATCTACCAACCCCCTGAAAACGAAATCATCAACAGATTGCAGAGTTCAACATCGAAACAGGTATGCGGCCTGCTCCCGGGAAGTCGTCTATAGGACCCCCCTTTCATGTGGTGCTTGTTATGTCGGAACGACCGGAAGGTGTCTGAACGATCGGCTGAGAGAGCATGCGAACAATGTTAAAAACGGGAAAGATGGTTTTCTTGCCCAGCACTGCACTGAGTGCAAGTGTGTTCCCCTCTTCGAGGAAACAGCGACGTTGTACAAACACAGAGATGTGGGCACCCGGGTCATTGTCGAGGCTGCGCAGATGGCACGCGAACAGGTGCCTTGTGTTAGCAAGCCCTCCGTGGCCTTGTCCGAGAAGGAGCGCAGGTTCCTCGAAGGATTCGGTGCGGGCAGGTAACGCGAACAGGTGCCTTGGATTAGCAAGCCTCCGTGGCTTAGTCCGAGAAGGAACGCAGGTTCCTCGAAGGATTCGGTGCGGGCAGGTAGCTTTACCTTTCTGGTTTGGTTTCTTCTAGGTTTTTCTTTGCTGTTTTTCAGTGCCTTTGTATTTGTGTTGTTTGTTTTTGGTTTTCTTATCATGTTCTGCTCTTGTGCCATGGTCACTGTCTCCTCTATATATTTTCGTGCTCTGCGCAATAAACTCAGTTGGAAGTTTGCGCTCGTGTCTTTCGTGTCCTTCTTGTCTCTGTGTCGTCGTTTTGTTCTCGTGCAATAACTATCGTCATGCCATACCAACTAGCCCAAGCTGCCACACTTCTAATTTACTTTTACATTTACTTTTCTTATTTAACGTCTATTGAAACACTTAACACTTTTTTGAAACTTTTGATATTTTTTTTCCGTGGACGCACAAGAAATCCATAAAACTGAGCTCTTCTTTGTAGCTTTTTGCTTAGTATAACGTTCGTGTTAGATAAGATAGACAATGCAGAAGTGTTTCATATAGGCAAAAGCAATGGCAGGCACCATCAGCAAAAGCAACAGGTATACATCGAAGCTCATGCATTCTTACTGGTGGAGTATTAGCCAACGCAGATCATTGACTGTTCTGTACTATTCTCTCCCATCTTTCTACAACTGTTTCTCTTCCTCTCCCATCTTTCCACACCTATTTCTCTTTTCTCCGGCGTAGGTCGACCAAGCGGACAGCTGTGTGGTTGACCTCTCTGCCTTTCTCCCTTTTGTATTCCTTTTTTCCCCGTTTAAGTGGTCGAACTTTTAGCGAAATATTTTTACCAGGAGGGCAACATATGAAAAAAATGCAAACTCGATTAATGTCATATTGTCTGCCAAGTCCAAGTATGGCATATATCGGTTGCAGTTGCCAGCTAAGTTCTCCAGCTGCGTACAAAATAGCTCCACCTTTTAAAAAATAAGATGTGGCTGTTCATGAGGATGCCATATCAATCATAGACAAACATTCTGCCCATCTACAGCCATTGTCTCAACCTACTGTAAAATTAAGCTCACAGGTCAATTCTGGCAAGGTGCGTATGTCGATATCATCTACAATAATGCCCACTTGGGTGATGTAAGTTGCACTAATAATATAAAAAAGTCTAAAATTCCAAAGAAGGCCGATGCAAGCGCCCACCTAACGAGCGTAAACACGCTGCACAGTTTTGTAAATTGGTGCTAATGTTATCGACAACTATTTGTTGATTGGAACTACGGTCATTTGTACAATATTGAAACTGACACGTCTTGTTCCCGGCATATTGAATTCACCTAGTTTTCTTTGATCAGTTGGAAAAGTTGTGCTTTGCACGGTAGTGTCCCAACTTCAGGTGTGCTTAAACACGCAAGACTTTTCATAACACGTTTCAAGTGAACCGAAATGCTTAAGTACTCAGGGACGTTAGAAGAGTCCGGGTATTTAAATATGCTTGCCTGCATTTGCACAAGCGTCTTAACTTCAAAGACATTAGGTAGCAACCAGGTCTCGGTGTACAATTTCACATTGTACGTCACTGCATACACTATAAGTTCTTTCGCCGTATATAACAGCTTGCATTGTACATACGCATCGTGCACCATTGTCCATTTTATGTGTGCACATAGGCTGCGTATGATATATCCAGAAATAAAATTCTCTGAAACGGGCTACAAAGCGGACCATGTCCTTAGATAGGGACGGCTTAAAGCTCTCCCATAGTTTAGTACCAAGTACTCGAAATCGTTAAACATTCTTTCTAAACACACAAGGTCTTACTACTTTGTACCAATTTCGCTACTTTGTAGGCCGGTGGTGGCAAAAATTGCCCGCAGCTTCCCTCGGGGGAACACTGAGGAGGATGCGGAGCATATAATTGGTTAACGGGGTGTTAAAGTGCGACTTACTTGGGTCGATGGCTAAATTGGTTAACGTGGTTGTGAAATGGAGTGTTAAATTGCGACTTACTTGGGTCGATGGCTAAATTGGTTAACGCGGTTGTAGGAGGGGGTGTTAAATGAGTGAACACGTACACACGTATGCGAAAGGGCGGCGCTGGTCGAAGGGACGTCGATCATTGTGTTTGTGGATTCGTTGGAATTCATTTCACCGCGACCTTGGACGTCGACGCGCCGTACAAACCAACCGACGAGCGGCAACTGAGCGAGCGAGCGCCGACCTTGAGTATATATACAGCGCGACGGCGCATGCACTGTCAGCTGTTGAATGTTCTCGAAGCGCGACGGCGCATGCGCGTCCACTGGAGAATCAGGAGAATTGTAGAATGTTCTCGAAGGGGAGAAGCGCGCGCGGCACAGATGGTGGGTGACGGTGCATGCGCGCGTCAGCTGTCGAATGGTCGAGAAGGGGGAGAAGCGCAACGGCGCATGCGCGCGCGTCAGCTGCCGATGTTCTCGAAGCGCAACAGCGCATGCGCGCGCGTCAGCTGCCGATGTTCTCGAAGCGTGACGGCGCATGCGCGCTACATTATACAGCTAGCGAATGTTCGTAAGAGGAGAAGCACACCCGGTGTGTAGAGGAGGAAGGGTGCACAGATGGTGGAGGAGTGAAGCGCGCGCGGTGTGTAGAGGAGGAAGGGATGCACAGATGGTGAAAGAAGGAGGAGGAAGCTTGCGGACGGCGCCGCACTACAAGCCTCGAGTATTAGATGCACCGCTTCTAAAAGAAAGAATCTTAGCTATGTGGCTAAATTTCGGCTACATTTCATTCCCTCGATTTTAGTAAATTGTAAATATCTAGTGATGTCGCTGCCCACGGCGATGCGCGAGGCGTACATAAGTAATTCTAAGAGCCGTAGCGTTTATAACGCCGCGCTGACAATTCAGCGCTTGCACGAAAAGGCAAGTATTTCGAACGCTTGCTTAGACCCTATAGAGTTTCCTGAAATTAACTAGAGGAGACTCTTGGGCTGACACCGCTGAACGTTTGGTGATGTTTGTTTCGCGAGACATGTATTTTTCATTGGTTCTGCTGGTGCTGTGGAACGCGCCGATATCGTTGCGCACAAGGCAATGCCCAAATCGACGCTGCTATAATTTTATTTAATACGAAGCATTTCTTAGCGAAATTCGGCGTCTTTGAGCGTATCTATCTATCTAGCAGCCTACGAATTTTAGCTCTCCTGGCCGTTTCGATAGTGATACTGATACCAAACTTGGTATTGCATAACATGACTGTATGAAGAACATATTTGACTTGTCATAACATCAAAATATTGACATGTATGTCATGAATGTCATGATTTACATATCACAGTCATGCAGCGCTTGCGTTGGTTTCAGTCACATATCATGTTGCGAAACTGGTATATTATTACATGATTGCATGGCGAACACAAGCGCGAGACCTTAACATGAAAATCATGGCATGCGTGCCATGTACCAACATGACTACACGCCACGCTCATGATGCGCTCGCGGCCGCTTCGCTTGCGTTACGTGTTACCAAATTTCGTATTAAAGTACGTGAACGGATCACAGAGATAAGTGACTGGTGCAAACATGATAATCATGAGATGCGTGTCATGTAACAACATGACTACAAGCAACGCTCATGATGCGCTGGCGGCCATTTCGCTAGCTTCACTTATACCAAATTTGGTATTGCGGGACGTGAATGGATGACGAAGGTATAATACGGGTGCAAACTTGATGAACATGAGATGTGTGTCATGTAACAACATAACATGCTACGCTCATGACGCGCTCAAAACCGTTTCACGAGCTCCACATGTACCAAACTCGGTATTACGCGACGTGAACGGTCGACATATGTTAATGACATATCCAAACACGATAATCATGACATGCGTGTCATGTAACAACATGACTCCATGCCACACACATGATGCGCTCACTGCCGTTTCGCTAGCTTCACATAGGCCAAATTTGGTATTACGTGACCCCAATGGATGACGAAGGTTGACAATGGCTGTAGATGTGCAGAATGTTTGTCCGCAGTTGATATGGCATCCTCGTGAACAGCCACATCTTTATTTTTAAATGGTGGAGCTGTTTTATACGCAGCTGGAGAACTAAGCTGGCAACTGCGGCCGATATGCCATACTGGTGCCAACATGATAATCATAATATGCGTGTCTTGTGAGAACATGACCACATGCCATAGTCAAGGCACCAATACATTTCGAACTGACGCGGTGCGCGTGCTCGCCGGCGTTCATTTCGTCACGCCAGGTGCCGGTCCTGCCATATACTCGCAGGCGCGCGCCGCACTGCGTTGTTTTGACGCATGCGCATTTCAGTGCGTCCGGCATCCCTCCGTCACGAAAAAAGGGAGACGCAGTGTTGTCTGCGTAACGCATCGGCGCGAAATGCAGCATGTCGCATTTCGTTCCGGTTACAGTCGAGCGGCGCAGATGGACGCTGGTAGCGCCTGGCATCAGACTATACAGTGCTCACGTTTTGTTAACGTCGCGTCGCTGTGCCCGGCGTGCGCGCTCGTCAACGCTACATTCAAGAATTTTGGGCCCTTCATGATGCGCTCGCGGCCGTTTTGCTAGCTCCTTTTATACCAAATTTTATGGTATATACGTGATGTCGATGGATGACGAAATATATGACTGGTGGAAACATGATGATGCTCACAGGAGTGTCATATAAGAACATGACAACATACCACGCTCACAGCGTGCACCTGGCCGTTTCCCTAGCTCCACATATACTAAATTTGGTATCACGTGACGTGAATAGAAGACGAAGGTAAACGACACACCCAAACATGATAATCATGATACGGAAGTCATGTGCGGCATGACTTCCGCCTCGTTACCTCCACCTCGTAACGTTGTGCTGATTTTAAAGTGACATATCAACACTTCTCATCCGTGCTTCACATATCCTCGATCCCCGCTGTACGTGGGACCTCCCAATTTTTTCACTGCACGAACTGTATATCTTAATTTCAGACTACTGTGACACACAAAATGATGTATTTTCACAAAATGACAAAATGATGTATTTTCAGAACAACGAAGACAACACTTACCTTGCGAACAAGGGTACGCCGGCAACTAAAAGTGGAAACGCGTGTCCCGTTTTTAGCGAGCCAAAAATGCATCAGGGGGGAGGCGCCGGCGTTGCCGTAAAACGCATCTTCCGTGCAAGCCGACAAGTGACCCCGCCCAGAGAGTTTTTATGCGTCTTACACAGGACACACAGGGTTACAATGGGAACGTCTGCTACCCGACGCACGTGGTTCGCAGTAACCATGCTAACGACGCCGTCAAAAAGAGCGGTAGCAAGGTATTGTGTGAAAGGCATCATGAGGTGGCATTTCCGGAATGTTTTCATGAGACGCGCGATGTGTTAAGTGGTCTTTGACGTCAGCAGGGGAGTGAAATGTGAAAGAGAACGTTTCTCGTCGTCGTATTTATTTATTTATTTATTTATTATACCCTCAGGGCCAGAGGCATTACAGAGGGGAGTGGTACAGAACAAAGGCATAACATCAGGTAGCATGGTTACAAAAAACGTTGTGTACATAAAAAGGAAAAAAAAGACCAAACAAATTAGTATTATCGCAACAATGTGGTCACACAAACACAGATTACACATCAGATATTTCTGCATATACAATATTGGCTAAGGCAGCACGGAACAGTCGGTTATCGGTGATACCCGCAATTTCAGCGGGAAGGTGGTTCCATTCCCGGGACGAACGGGGCAAGAATGACTGAGTGGCAGATTTTGTATGATAATAGTTAATGCCAACCTTGTGACGGTGGTCAATGCGATGGGAAATGTATAGTGGTTGGGGTAAGAGTTCGTTGCGCAGGAAGGAATGATAATATATTTTATGTAGCATGGTTAACCGAAAAAGTTTCCCGCGTGATGATAAAGAGGGAAGGGAAAGGCTGCTTTTCATTGAAGATATGCTGGCAGTACGGTTATAGTTTGACAGGATAAAGCGAGCGGAATTATTTTGAACAAGCTCGAGAGAAGCGATTAGATTTTCTTGGCTTGGATCCCATACTGATGCTGCGTACTCTAACTTGGGGCGTATTAAGGATTTGTAAAGCGATAACTTTAGTGACGATGGGGCTCTAGAAAAATTGCGGCGTAAATACCCTAACATGCTATTAGCGTTGTTGATGATATGTTCAATATGTGTTGACCAGCTGAGATTAGTTGTAATGTGCACTCCAAGGTACTTATATGATGTAACTAGTTCTAAAGCTATGTTGTTTAGGTAATAAGTTGACTGATGCTTGGGGTTGCGGGATACATGCATAACCTTACATTTGTTAATGTTTAATTCCATCAGCCAAGTTTGGCACCAGTTAGAAACAGCTTGAGTTTTGAACTTTCAAGACTCACCACTTCACTTTACGTTCACCAATTTCCATCATTCTTGTTGTATTCGTCTCAGTAATTATTGCCACACGCGTTCTGGTGCTAAATAAGGCTGTCCCAAAAGTGTCACAGGGTCCATTTAACTCGCACCTGGTCGGTGTCAATGGTCTTCCACCACCTACGCTTGCAGTCAGCTTCTCTGGCTCGCACCTCATCGGTGTTTGGTGTTGACGTCGCTATTCGCGAACGTCATCGGTTTTGCTAAAACTCGCGACGCCGACGCCGGTGACAGCCTGGAAAGGTACGCGCACACTAGCGGGAAGCATGCCGTGCCGGTGTCCCACACGACGGTGTGATCGCGCGGCAGGCTGCGGCGTTCTGTCCCCATTGTCGTCGCCGCGAGATTCTCGAGGCGCCGGCTCGCGGCTTTTCGCCGACAGATGGAGAGGGGTGGTGCGGATAAGGTGATTCTCACGTGAGGAGTGGGCTCCAGCGTTGCGACGGGTGAAGAGGATAAACCGAGAGAGAGAGAGCTGACACGTGGCGAACGCGCGGCAGGCCGGGAAGAGAGACGTCACCGCGCAACTGCTAGGAGGGCGTGACCTACTGGGCACTGCTCCAACACCTGTGGCGCACAGAGTGACGCGGACACGGGGACAGCGTTACACAAGCTATTTGAAATTACTTTAAATTATTTCCTTCGTGAAGCACCACACAATGGGTTCTGTTTCTCACGACCGCGAGGCACCCGTGAAAAGCAAGGCGATGCTCGAGAGTAGGAAAAATCCAGAGGAGACGGGGGTGAACAGCTGGATTGGGCGCGTCTGGCTGGCATCTATGAAATAGAGGATGCACTGCCTCAAGAGGCTTTTTGCACGTCACGTTGTTTAGAACGGCTTTTAGCATAGGAAACACTTGAACCTTTCTGCGACCCAAATGGTTGTGCAATAATTTTTCTATCTGCTCACCTTTCACTAAGCGAAGCGTTTGTCCAATGACTTCCACACATTATTTAGTATTGCGGGGTGTCATAGTGACGTCATATTTATGTCACACATTTCGCCAACCTGTGATGTCTGATGGCGATGTCATTATGCGATGATGCTCTTTTGCATCTCTGTTGTACACGCCGATGATCGAATATTGTGTTACATAAAGCACCTAAGAGCCTCCATACCTTTTTTTACTTTTTTTAATTCCTAGATGGAAGGAAATTAGAACACAGACAGCTTTAACTATTTTTGTTGGTATCCTGTTCCCACTGAGCCTTGCGTACTGATGTATTTAGCCCAAGTCACACAATCCCAAACAAACAGACAACAGCTCTTCGAACCCCAGCGTTCTTGAATGCATGTTTTTTTTGTAAGCAATCTTCATTTCAAAAGCTTGGAAACTGTGTTAGCCATATGTATATAATTGATGGGGTTACGTCCCAAAACAACAATATAGTTAAAGGCGCCGTATTGGGGGGGGGGGGGGGGCCCGGAAATTTCAACCACCTGAAGTTCTTCAACGTATACCCTAACCTTAATACATGGACATCAAGCATTCTCACCCCCATCGTGAACTGCGAGTCAGCTGTCAAGCATCGTAACCACTAAAATATCGTGGCAGCCGAGCTATATGAATTCGCAGTGCGTTTCCAAAACATAACTCGTAAAACCTCCTGGGTGAAAAATTGGCGGTTAACTTCAACCGAACATTCTGTCTAGTACGCACCAAAAACCCATCTCCGGGATTTTGCTGATTTCAGCAGTTCAACTAATTGTATAAATTTTAGTCGTGAGCGGCATGAGATGGAACAGTAGAATCATATTTCAATGGACATATTGACAAAAAAAAAACAGTTGGCGACCGTAAAAGTGTTTATAACACGGAAGGCTCAAGCGGAGAGGTATATACTGCGATCCCATGCGTCAAGTTCATACCGGTGCATTCTAAGTAATCACTAAACGAACCTGGACTTTGTGCCGCATTGACATTCATCACAACATTCAAATGATGCAAGACGTGTTCAAAAAAACGTGAAATAAAGAGCCGTCGCAATCAATTATTGACTCGTGCAATATCGCCAGCAAACAAACTTTACTACTTCAAATGCAACCTAATGAACTATCATAGTTTTCATCTGGTTCGCTAAACTAAACCCGCTTTCATTGAAGGCTTTTTCGCGTTTCCAGACAGCAGCCAGGAGGTCGCGAATGCTCGGTTTAAACTCGGTTCGTTAGAAAAGTCCACGGCCCGTAAGAGCAGGGTAATTTAATTTCCGCGTACCGTGTCCCACGTTGCTGCCTTAGTGACTGTCAATGGCTGCACTGTTGGGCATGTTCGGCTCTGAGTTTGAGGCGTAACCAGTGAAGTCCTAGAGTGGGCGAAAATGCAGGAGGCAGTAATAACACGCGAGCAAAGTTTCAGAGTCGATGTGAATGGCTCTTCAGTTAACTACACACTGCAAGCATTAAAGCGGAACAGTCGCACAGTTAGTCCTACTGCTCTATTGCAATCTCCTAATGTTATTACCGGCGGCTAGTCACGGGACATTACCTTCGATTTCCCTAAACGTTGTACGACATCTGAATCCAGTAGCTGCATTCGTATTAGGAAGGAGGTTGTCTCTGTTGTCGCTAAGAACGTACGCATATGCTTGGAGGATGCGATTGAACAGCCTCACTATTTTTAAAGGATGCTGCTGAACTTCTCCAAGTATTTATAGAATTACCTGAGTAAGGAAGTGAACTGACTGTCAAATAGACTGCCGGGAAATGTTCTTGAATCCGTCTGAAGCGAGCGCTATCACTGGGACCTGCAGCACGCTTGAAGCGCTTTTTTTTTCTTGTTGTGTTGTGACAAGAACTTAATGTATTGGATGGGGAGCCTCCCGTTATTACCTCTAATGTCCCACTAATCTTTGGGAAACACGTCAGTCTATCAGCCATGTGAGAACAGGTGCAGATAAGAGGAAATTTAAGTACTACACGTGCAGGAAAACGCTCAATTGCTTCCGGTTGTTTACAAAATGAATCTCAGCCCACTTTTTATGTGTTACTAGCTCATTACCTCTCTGAACGGTGGCACTAGTTTCACCAGATGCTGGTAATATGATATACATAGCCGAAAATTCGGGGCACTTTCTTTAGAGTCATCCTAAGTCAACATAGAAAACCGTATGTTTTAGAGATTTCGCTTGTTCTAAGTTGATGGGACGTACTGTTTCAAAAACAGTGCCGAGATTACAAATGTTTCTGCCGGCTATTTGTTTGTTCTGTATGATTTTGGATTGCGTGTTGCTGTTCGTAGAAATTACCGCTGTTACGATGGCTGCTTTTGACTGTCCCCTATGTTTATACGTGGTTTCTTTAACACAAGCCTCTATTACTTCACATTTCCCAACTTTATCGCTATCGATTTTCTCGTGCTTGTTCGAACTTTTTTATTTGGTATTTAAACCAAGAAACGATATCCCCATGATTGATATGGGGGGTTTAACGTCCCAAAACCACCATACGAATATGTGAGACGCCGTAGTGGAGGACTCCGAAAATTTTGACCCCTTGGGGTTTTTTAATGTGCACCCAAATCTGAGCACACGCGCCTCCAATATTTCCGCCTCCACCGGAAATGCAGCCGCCACAGGCGGGATTCGATCCCGCGACCTACGGGTTAGCAACCGAGTACCTTCGCCACTAGGCCACCACGGCGGTGCGACGATATCTCCATCTTGCATGTGCGCAGTATGACACACTAGAGTCATATGTCAGACGGTAGTACTGTGAACTTACCAGTACACTGCCGCAGGAAGAAGGCGCGAGCGTAAGAGTAGTTCCAAAAGGACACGTTATCTGAGTGAATTTGTGCTCACGCAAAGAAAACTAACGAGGCGCACTGTGGCAGACAGACAGCCGAGAAAAATTGCAGCCTCACAACTAACTGACGTCATTCAAGACCGCATAAAAAATTACAACTTACACACCCTCCACGCCCTCCCACATGTCCGGCATCGGGCTTGAGATCACCGCCTGCGCAGTACTCATTCTAATGTGCCCCATTAATCTGGAAACCCCGCACAGCACAGAAATGTTTGACAGCAGTGCAGGCACGCCCCGCCGTGGTGGTCTAGTGGCTAAGGTACTCGGCTGCTGGCCCGCAGGGCGCGGGTTCGAATCCCGGCTGTGGCGGCTGCATTTCCGATGGAGGCGGAAATGTTGTAGGCCCGTGTGCTCAGATTTCGGTGCACGTTAAAGAATCCCAGGTGGTCGAAATTTCCGGAGCCCTCCACTACGGCGTCTCTCATAATCATATAGTGGTTTTGGGACGTTAAACCACACATATCAATCAATCAATCAGCAGTGCAGGTGAAGATAACCCATTAATTTGATGCCAAATCACCACAGTTTTCTCAGAAAATTTTCGAAGTATAGACGTGCCTTCAAAATGTGCTTATGTTCAAGTACACGTAAAGAACGAATACGCACACTATGTGAGTGATTGGCAGAGATGCGACTTAAGAAAACGTGCCAGGTGAAAACGTGAAAACTAATCAGCTGCACGCGTCTTTCTTTCTGTAAAAAAAATTCTCGCCCAAAACCTTTATTTCTCGCCATTTCCTTGAAACTAATGTTCTCGTTTTTCAAGAAGCAGCCTTGAATTAAATAATGAATTTGTATCCCTTATACAGGAGAAAATTAAGTCATGAATAAGTCATGAATCTTGCTGCAGCAAGACATAAGAAAAAAAGCAAGATACCTCTCGCGATTTCTTAATCAGACAAATAGGAAGTAACGCTTGTTGAGGTTTAAATAACTTAATATTCTCCAAAACACCCTTTCAATTTTCATCAATGCTTTCTCAGCCAATCTCCCAGAGTGCAAACAAGCAGGCCACAGGTCTGAAGGAAAAAGAAAGAAACAAACAAACAAACGAATCCGCTTGTGCGAAATCAAATTAACCAGAAGTCGGCAAGACTTCATCCGAGAGATTATTAATTACGGAATACGCCCGCCTGACTATAAACCGTTCGGGTGTGCAAAGTGTAAGTGAAATAATGGAAAACCTTTTATTTGCATTGACGACTGTTGAAGATTAACGACGGTAGTAGCGAGACCTTTAGCAATGTGTCTTTCTTCTTCAAAGAGCTTCATTCGATTTCAATTTTCATTATGGGGTGCGAAACAATATCAAACGCTGCGAATATGCGTAAAGCTGCTGTCAGTACTTTTTTGTTACAAGACGGGAACTGTTGAAGCACGTCCGCCTTAAATCAGGTAAAGAAAAGGGAAACAAAACGTTGCCAAAGAAAGTATGTTGGGAGTGTGGTCTTGATCTTCGGAATCTTGTGCATCGAATATTTCTGGTACATCCGTTATTTAATAGATTATTATTCATTTCTTATTTATTTCCATATGTTATTTGATAGATAATTATTCATTTCTTGTTTGTTTCCATATGTTTTTTTGCTAATGTCATAGTTTCAACAGCTGGAAAAATTCACTTGGCAGTGTTTCCTGGCCAGCGCTGTCCATACGGTTTTGAGGTGTCCCTAGCTGTTATAAGAATGCTCACAATGGCTTAAATGCCACACAAATAAAGAAGTATTCCATGAGCTCGAGGCAACCATAGGAAAACGCGTTTCCTCGTGGCAAATCAAATCACAAATCTTTTCTCATTGGTGAAGGAGTAGCTGCTGTCAAACACTAAATCGTTACTATTGTTGCATAACATCACTTACTATCGAAGTTCCTTTGACGGAACTACCAATTAATCACCTCGAGACGCTTCTTTATGATCCAAGTGTCAGCTTTAGATAGTCTTGTGGAAATTCAACCCGCACGCGCGGATTGTGGAAGGGATTGACTGCGACGACTTCTCGGAGGAGGCATAGATCCATGTGTGTCCTGAAGTGCCGTCGGTGATTGCGTGTTTGCCGAACAACCACTGCGTATCTCGAGCAGCGCGGCACAAGAGGCTGCCATTTTGGTCGTTTCTCCTCGCGTCGCGTGATTCTTCGCTCGCCACAACGGTCCGCCCACACGCTCAGCGCCTTACGTTCTAGCGCACGCGCAGTGGCACAACCACCGACTGGATGAGTGGAGTGCGAGAAAAAATGTGGTCAGCTAGAACTGCCTTTTCTCACATTGCCAGCCAACATTTTTGAAGGTCGCAGGTTTGCATTTAAACAGACGGTCAAGTCGTAGACCAGCCATCTACACTGCCCTAGGGAGTGGGGGTAAGAGCATTCTTTTGGTATGGCGTTCCTCCTAATTGTGCCGAATATTCGGAACGTAATACCTTATGTACAACTCTTAACAGCGTCTCCGTAAACCTCTTGTAGTAGACATAGGTGAATGTTGCGCGCCAGGCGCTTAGAGACGTTAGCTGGAAAGCTGCTTAGCAGCAGAAATGTATCACTCATGCACTTTTAATAAGCGAGCATAGCTTACAATACCCTATACCAGGTTTCATCATTCAAACTTTGTTGCACATGAGTAAACACGATATGCTACACAAAATCTTTATTTTTTTGCAACCCTTGAGAGCAAGTACCAGTTTTGCGCGGCAAAACAAGCTTGTGCGCAAACGAACTCGTCAATGATGTTTGCCCATACTTGGTGATGCTCGCTAAACGTTCGCGAAAAACGCTACCACCGCAACATTAGCAACGAACACGGCTACAGAAAGTTCACCACGGTCTCAACAGACCAGTCTCGGTAGCACTGCAGTCCCACGAGGTCCATGTAAACGGCTGCATCAGCAATTAATGAAAGTGTTAGCGAAGCCTGCTCCTCTGCCACGTTATCCGCTGTTGTTTTACCCTGACAGGCGAGCAGTGTGTTTGAAGGCGGCTCGGCTTATTAATTTCCGAAATACGAGCGCGCCTCGTTTGATCTGAAGGCTCGGAGGAAAGCAGATATACGGCAGGAACGGAGCTAGCTGGCACGCGACGTGATGTCTGTGGTGTTGCTGCAAGATCGTAAATGTTTTCTTTGTGTGTTTTCCTGTTCGCACGGCTTAGTTCACATGCTAAGCGAATGCAGCGTCTATGATCATCAACACAATTCACGGTAAGCTATAAGTAGTTTATTATATCAATGTTTAGAGGTGAGCGAGTCACCTTAATGCCTGATATGTTCATTTCACCTGCCTGAAACCTTCCGCCAATAGTACGCAAATGACGCTAGGAGAGTGCTGAATTAAAATAATAATTGTTTCGATGTGATTTTCGAAAGAAACGATACGCTTATTAGCGCGGTCATAGTGAATTGGTCCGAAAATATCAACCAGCTGGGGTTATTTAGTGACCTCTCAAATGTACGTACACTGTCATCGAGTGCCTCTTCTTCATCGTCATGCAGCCATGATTCGATACCGCCACCTCCTATAAAGTAGTCGAGCACTCTAACCACTTAGAAGAATGAAAGAATGGGTTAAGGTTGTTGAAGTGTCGCACTTTGCCATGAGAGCTCCTATAGCAGCTCAAGAAACAACCCCCCCAATGACAAACACTAGCGCTCCTCGTTGCCTGTTACCTTGTCAATCATCCATCTATGTAGCTTAAAACTAACCGCTGGGTCAATAAATAACTTAATAGGACATCAATGGCGCTTGCTGAGAAAGAGTTAAACTGTATTACCAGTCTAGCAGAACTTATAGCTTGGTTAGTCCGTTGACGTTCATGTGCAAGCCATAAAAATATGACGGCTTTTGCGTGAAGAAACAACGAGGGAAGGCTCACACAAAGCGCTCCCCATGGACCTCTACCCTCTTTATTTCGTGGCACAAAAACAGACATATTTGTCTGGCTTGTACATGTGTTAACCGTAGAAGGGGTGATAATAGCGGATGCCGTGATTTCATTTTTGGTTGTTTATCGTGTGGGTCTGTGTCTATCAGCGTAATACTCAACTGTTGCCCGCCACCGTCACCGCTGTCCGTAACCACTTCGCATGAAATAAGAAAAAAAAACCTACTACCAAGGACACAGTGGGGCTCGAGCCCGGGTCCGCTGCGTGCCGGCCAAGTATTCTAGAACTGAGCCACGCCCAGGCTTTTTTTTTCATGGTATTTAATAAAGTACTTGGGCAATAAAGACAATATCAAGCGAACAAAAGTACAATCAAATCGCCAAAGTAAGCGCTCAATCGTTACTCAAAAAACTAAATGGCTAACACAGCGTGAGTTCCTCACATGAAGAGTTCTTCACATCGTGTTATACAAACAAAAAAGGGGTGAGGTCAAACAGTTCTCTAAGACGGAGTACCAGTCCGGTCTAAAGTCTAGCTCGTCGTAGATGTTTTTTAGGTGGATAGCCATTTGAATGAAGTGTGCGCTTGAAGAGGTGGTGGGCTCTGCATTGCGGTCTTGCATTCGTGTCTTCCACAAGCTGTGCAAACCCATGAGGAAAAACATATCATATCGTACTTCATCAAGTGTTGCTGGCAGAAGATAACGTATTGTGTGAGAATTAATGACGAAACGTTTTTTCAGTGCTCGCTGAAGGACATCCCAAAATAGTATGGCATCTTTGCAGCTAACAAAGCAATGTTCAATCGTTTCCGGCACATCACATAGACGGCAGTTAACAGACGGAATGAAAATACCTTTTCTTTCTAACCATGTGTTTACCGCCAATGTTTCAGAGTGGAGTTTATAGAAGAATGTTTTTGAATTCGGTGGAATGTACATTTTGCGCACTCCCTTCAACACATCGTGACCAGGAAGATTGGCGTACAGTGAACGGTACAATGGAGATGGGAAGAGTGTACTCAATAGGTCCTTATAAAGCACCTTGAGCGTTACTGAGTACAGGTATTCTACAGAGAAGCGAGCTTTAAGGAACTGAACTGCGAGGTAAACTTCCTGCATTAATCCCCACAAGCATGGGCGTTCGGAGAAGTTGGATGAAACAATTAAATCTGGTAAGCAATCAACAAGTGTAACCTGCAAGAAGGAATGGATTACAGGATGAGAATTGTCTCGAAAATAGAAGAATTGGGACACTATTTGCCATAGATAAAGGTGTTTTAGTCCTAACCCGCCCTCACTAACTGGCTTGAATATATTATCACGACGCATGGGCTCAAAAGTCGAAGACCATATGAAAGTAGCGAAAATTCGATGAAAGCGTTGTATATAGAATCTTGCGCAATGAATAAGTTGCAATACATAGTAAAGTTTTGTCGCTAAGAAAGTATTACAAGCTTCAGCTCTCCCAAATATCGAAAGTCGATAGGGCACAAATGTCTGGGCCTGTCGTTCAAGCTTAGGGACACGTTCCTTCCAGTAATGCGCACTAAATCTATATGCATGCAATGGTACACCGTGGTATGTTGGAGGAGTTCTTGTCCAATTAATCCCTGCAAAGTGGTTCGGTGTGCTACCCCACAAGCCAAACCACAGTCCTAAACTTTTAGAGGCATTTAAACGAGCTCCTGATACTACGCCAAACTTTCAATAGTATATACCACATTTTCGACACTTGGTTTATCTGTGCAAAAGAATGCGACATCATCTGCATAAGCCAATACTTTAACCTCACTGCCTAATATTCTAAAGCCATGAATGCAACTCGACTGTATTATGCTTAAGCACAGTGGTTCTAGATAAAGTGCAAATAAAAGAGGTGACATCGGGCATCCCTGTTTTACTGAAGAGCGAATAGAAACTGGCTTGGAGAGTTGACCATTAACTATCAGACGAGTTGAGCATTCATTATAGCATAATTTAACGCCTTTAAGAACAACTTTGCCAACATTAGCTTGTTCGAGAAGAGAAAAAAGGAAGGAATGACGAACACGATCAAAAGCTTTTGCAAGGTCTACCTGTAGCATTGCAAGATGTTCTTGAGAACCATGACAGTATTGAAGCATTGTTCGAGCGACATGTATATTGGTTTGTATAGATCGACCTCTGATACCACATGTCTGATGAGACCCAATGAGGATCGACATAGCAAATTGCAACCTATATGCTAATACTTTTGCGAAAATTTTGTAGTCGACATTTGACAGCGATATTGGTCTGTAGCCCTCAACGAAGCGAAGTTTTTCCTTGTCAGTTGTTTTTGGTATTAACACAGTGTGACTTTTGCAAAAAAATTGAGGGAGTGTATCCATGTCGTAACTCATCTGAAAAATATTCAGCAATATAGGAGAAAGCGTTTTCTTGAAAGCTTTGTAAAATTCGCCTGAGATGCCATCAGGCCCTGGTGTTTTCAATAAAGGCAAGTTGTCGATTGCTTGCTCGATTTCCTGTAGAGTAATGGGCCCATTAATGACTTCACAATCACTGTCCTTCAAGGGGTTCACAAGAGAAACAAAACTAGCCTTGAGGTGAGCGTCAGGATCATCAGAGGGAGAGCTAAATAAGCTGTTATAGTACGTTTCGAACGCCAAAGTAATGTCTCCGTTATCTTTTATGAGCACATCGTTAAAGTACAAGTCTGGAATAGCTTTAGAAATCGCATGGCGTTGCTCATCAAGTAAAGCTTGGCGCGTCGGTTGCTCAGAATTTAAAGTGCGCTGGTTCCGAGATCTAATACGTGCCCCTTGGTAGCGAGCAGCATCATATCTCTGTAGTTGGCACTTAATATTCTCAATATCCTTGGTGTACTTTCCCGGCATTTCGCATTCCATCTCATAAAGATTGCAAAGACTTTTAACAAGTATCTTTTCATCATTCTTTCTATAGAAAGACTTAACAGCCCCGATTTTTAAAGCTATAGAGCGAACTTCTTGTTTAAAAAGCTCCCAAGCAGCGAAGATATGAAAACCAATCGAAAAAGATTGCCTCAATGCCATCTGGACGCGATTCATGAATTCCTGATCACAGAGGAGCTTCGCATTCATTTTCCAAAGGGCCCACTGGGGACGGAATTGTTTGTGACGATTTTCGCCAATTCGCGCTATGACAATACAATGGTCTGAGAATGATACAGCTTCGGTGCTGCAGGAAATTTTACGAGATAGGAGTGATGAGGACACGTAAATCCGGTCAAGGCGAGCATGAGAGCTGCCTTGTACTCTTGTATATGCTGTTGCCCGATTCGAGACCACAATGTCAATTAGTCCTGCATTATCTACAATACCAGATAAAAGCTCACCACTCCTGTCTCTCTTTCCAGACGAATTATAACGATCAATAGCTTCACATACGCAGTTGAAATCTCCCATAAGTACCGTGCATCTGTCGACGTCAAGTAAATTACGCACTTTTTCAAATAACTCAAGCCGTTTCGGAAGATCATTAAACGCATATAGATTGATAATTCTCCATGGCACTCCTTGCAACAAAAAATCACAGCATATATACCTGCCCTCTTCATCAACACTAGTGCACAAGGCTGAACAGGTTAGGCTTTTTCTCAGAAACAACCAACAGCCCGCAGATAAACCTTTAGCATGTGAGACACACACATTAAACTGAGACAGAAAAGGCCGCAGGGCCTTCTCGGTCTCTTCCTCGCTCTCGATCTTTGTCTCTTGGATGGCGACAAAGTCGAGACGCTTCCGATTGAGAAGTCTACGGAGTTGTGCTCATTTCTGCGAACACCTAAGCCCGCGTACGTTCAAGGTGGCAAATATGAGTCGCTCAGACTGCGCCATGGTGACTACTTTCTAATTCGCTTATCGTCCCACTTGATCAGTCCCAAGAGTTGGCGCTGAGGCTTCCCGTGAGCCCCCAGCAGGCCTCCTAGATCGGGATCGGCGACACATCCCCTTTGGCGTGGACTTTCGGCGACGGCGTGACTCCCTAGTCACTGACGCTGGGTCACTCCCTTTGCTTGAAACCGAGCTGGACGATGCACGACGTTTCAGTATTGCTGTATCCGTAGAGATCTGCATATCATCTTCCGACACTGCATCATGATGAAAAAGCTGCTGCGGAGCTGCAGCGCAAGCAGGTGATGAACTTTCTGCGGCATCCAGCCCAGAGTCTCTATCTTGTACTGGTGGTTCTTCGGCATCTTTATGGGTCAGCGCAACAGCACTCTCCAAAGGAACTCCTACTTGTGCTAGGGGTGGTGCGGAGTCGTTTTGGGTATGCTGCCTGCATGATTCACTTGGCTCTTTGCACGTAGAAGTTTCAACTGTGTCAACAGCGAGTGACTTTCTTTCCTCTTCTGGATTCCTTGTGGTAGAGCTTGCAGCATATGCCATTGACTGAGTGTCTCCCGTTGCATCCAAAACCTCGGTGGCATCCATAATATGCTCTTGTAGGTTATCATCTGGCTGTTTTGTGTGCTGTCGCAGCTTGTTGGCGTATGTCATAACACAATCTTCTGCCGAATGACCGAAGCGTTTACAGTTGTCACAGCGAGGGGTCCTGCAATTTCGACGAATGTGCCCAACCTTACTGCACCGAAGGCAAAGTGGTGGGCGGCCAGGTATCAGGACGAGGCTTTGCACTCCGCAGACAACAAGAATGTGAGGAATATCCGCAATGCGAACTCCATCAGCAAGGGACAAAACAACATCCCTGTTTAGCGTCCGCATTTGTTCCATGTCCGCTACTTTCCAGCTTTCTTGTGATATTGTCTTGACCTTCCCAAAAGCTTGCAGTGCCTCGCACACATAGGCGTCCTCCAAGCGCTCAGGAAGCCACCTAAGCTTCAACTTCACTTCCGTGGGCTCCGGGTCTATAACGAGGCATCGACGACTTTTGACGAAAAATTCGCCTCTTGTGATCAACTTTGTTTTCGTCAGCGTTGACTTGCATGTGACCATCCAAACATGAGACATTTGAAATTGACCTATGGAGCTTATTTCCTTCAAGTCAGTGATGTCCCGAAGAGCATCTCTAAAATCTTGAGCCCGGTAGGGGCGACCAGCTAAGTCCGCATGTAGAAAGACAGAGTCCACAACAAGCTTACCGGTGGGAAGGCGAGGAAGTACAACACGGTAGTCGTTGCCGCTGGCTGAAGCCTGAGCAGCACCTCGGCCCATGGCCGATAAATCCTTCGAAGCGGAGAACATGAAAAACGCGGCCTGGGCGTGGCTCAGACGAAGACGGCGTTCTGAGCCACGCCCAGGCTTGGGACTTGTTCGCAAACTTGCCTTAGGCAGGCTTGCTGTCGGGAAAGGAATCGCGTTTTTATAAGTAATAAAGCGTTTTAGAGCAGCTAAAGAACAACCGAGTGTCACACAAAGCGATTAGCGCAACGAGTGGGTCGTACAATGCTCCAACGTACAAAAGCTTGTTCTTGATCACATATATTAACTGTGGCGCATACCCACTTCAGGCATAACTCCTTATCGCCGTCAGCCACTGCATGGACAATTGGCACAAAATTCCTTAGAAGTGTTTAGAGGATACCAAGATTCTCAGTAGAATGACGAAGGATAAGATGGCATAGCGAATTCCGGCCTACAACTCAGAAATTATGATTCTGAAGGCTGTAGTGTATACTCAGCAAGTGTGGTTGCAGCAGTTACCTAATGAGTCTTTAGACAAGGCTCTGAAAGGCCGCATTTCTAGCTTTCGCTGTGACTGTGCTGGGTCTTCCGCTCAGGCCTGGTGTTTTTTCTCGGCGCCACACGCCCAAGTCGTGGGTGGCCGCCAGCAGCGTCGGCCCGCTGTGGCACTTCGTTCGTCTTCGTCGGCGTCACGGCCAGCTCAACCCGGACACATTAGACGAAGTGTCGTCCACTCATCGCTTCGCATATCGTAGATATAGCGTCTCATGCCAGTGCAGTGTTGCACCGGTTTCACGTTCTCTTGACTTTGTTTTGCCTAAACTCGTTCCGATCGACTGCAAAACGATGGCAAAGCTAAGAAGACGCATCATCATGCTCCACTGAATCGACTTCAGAACAAAACGAGAAGTGCGTTCGAGGCAGATCGCTTGGACAGGCGCACCTGGCATCGTAACACATGAAACCGACTCGCTTGCTGGATTCCGTGCCGACCGGTTCTGCGCTCGCAATCTCCGGCGTCAGCGTAGCTCTAGCCGACTGGGCTCGCCCTACGTAATCTCCTGGCGCCAACCTCCGACGACAGTGTAGCTCTGACCGACTGTACTTACTCTACGCCATCTCCTGACGTCGACAAGAGCTCTCGCAAGTCGTGCCCCGTCCTCGGACTCCTGTGACCGTGTTTTCATCTTTCCTATCTCTTCTATGCCCTCGATTTGTCGTCGCTCTCTCTGACTTTCCTCATCTCTCTCTCTACGCCTTTATTCCTATCCTTTTAATCCTTCCTCACCCCCATTCCTTGTGAGCTATTGCTGAGGTGTCACACCCTGATGCAGACATTTGCGGGGCTCACTTTTTTTTTCTTTTCCTTCTTCAAAACATAACCACTTCCCCCCCCCCCAAACACATGAAACCCTAAGTGTTTCTCCCCTGAGACGGCACTGTTATTTTCATAAATATAAAATGCGCACATTCGAGGGAAAAACAAGCACGTTAGTTGTCAAGTGCTGTAAAAATATTTCATTATTAAATGTGAAGCGTTTCTTAGTGAACTTCGGCGACATTGAGCGTATCTATCTATCGAGCCGCCTACGACTTTTAGAACTCCTGGGCTTTTCGATAATGGCATTGATACCAAACTTGGTATGGCATACAATGACTGTATGAAGAACATATTTGACTAGTCATAGCATGAACATCAAGACATGTATGTCATGTATATCGTGATTGACATTTCATAGTACCATAGCTCTTGCAGTGGTTTCGTTCACATGGCATGGTGCAAAACTTGTATGGTATGCCATGATTGCATGCCGAACACAAGCGACCATCCCTAACATGAAAATCATTATATGCATGTCATGTAACAGCATGACTACATGCCACGCTCATTATGCGCTCGCGGCTATTTCGCTAGCGTCATATATACCAAATTTGGCATTACGGTAAGTGAATGGATGACGAAGGCATGTGAGCGGTTCAAGTATGATAATCATGAGGTGCGTGTCATGTTACAACATGACTATATACCATGCTCATGATGCGCTGACAGCCGTTTCACTAGCTTCACTTATACTGACTTTGGTAGTACGGGACGTGAATGGATGACGAAGGTATGATATTGTTGCAAAGATGATAAACATGAGATGCGTGTCATGTAACAACATGACTACATTTTACGCTCATGATGCGCTCGCGCCCGTTTCTCTAGCTTCATATATACCAAACTCGGTATTGCGTGACGCGAACGGACGACATAGGTAAATGACACATCCAAACATGATAATCACGACATGCGTGTCATGTACCAACATGACTACATGCCACACTGACGATGTGCTCGCGGCCGTTTCACTAGCTTCACATATGCCAAATTTTGTATCACATGACGTCAATAGATGACGTAGGTATGTGACTGGTGCCAACATGATAATCAAGAGATGCGTGTCATGTAAGAACATGACATACCACAGTGAAGGCGCCAATAAATTTCGACGTGACGTGGTGCGCGTGCTCGCCGGTGTCCATTTCGTCACGTCACGCCAGCGTTGGCACACCAGGCGCCGCTCTTGCCATATACTCGCAGGCGTGCCGCACTGCGTTGCTTTGACGCATCCGGCGTCCCTCCATCACGAAAAGAGGGATACGCGGTGCTGTCTGGGTAAGGCATCGGCACGGAATTGAGCACGTCGTCGCATTTCGCACCGGTCGCCTTCGGGCCGCGCTGACGGACGCTGGTCGTGCCGGTTGCGCCAAGGGTCCGACTATAGAGTGCTCGCGTTTTGCCAACGTAGCGTCGTTGTGCCCTGCGTGCGCGCGCGTCAACTTTACATTAGAGTATAATGGGTCCCTTATGATGCGCTCATGGTCATTTTGATAAGTCACATACAACAAACTTGATGTAACGTGACGTCAATGAATGACGAAAGTGTACGACTGGCGCAAACATGGTAATGCTGACAAGCGTGTCATTTAAGACAATGACAACATACCACGCTCATAGCGTGCTCGCAGTGCTTTCGCTAGCTCCACATATACTAAATTTGATATCACGTGACGTGAATAGATGACGAAAGTAAACGACACATTCAAACATGATAATCATGACACGTAAGTCATGTACGGCATCATTTACCTGCACCTCATAACACTGTGCGGATTTTAGAGTGACAAATTCAACCTTACTCATTCGTGCTTCGCATATCACCGATTTCCACTGTACGTAGGATCTGCCAATGGTAAAGTGATCGATGCGCACCATGGTGGTTAAATTTGTTCAGGCTTCACTTCCGTCGCGTGGTTAAAGAAACATTTTGTATTAAAGTTCGCGTACGAAGGAATAAACGATGTTTCAATAGGATATAATTTCGTATCACTTTGTTTTATACTCGGCAAGCAGGCGTTTCGAATCTCAAGAGCGTAGTCTATCTGAAATGAGTCCGAAACGTGTACTTTACACGATTCCCAGGGGGGGGGGGGGGTTACACGCATTACTGGAGGATCCAATGCAGAAACTAGCACCAGATTCCCCTCTATGTAATATGATATCAAGCTCTATGCCATTAGAACCACAGCTGTGTTTTAGATTGAGTAAAACGCCTACAGCGAGGTTAGGAGGTGGGCCTAGATTCGCAATTGGGACGGTATCTCGTACTTTCACCTATATATCCGAGAAACGCCCTATATTTAAAGGGGTACTGACTCTAAACATCGCGGCCGAAATAGGATGAGTTGATTCCCGTAAACATTTTAAATTACTTTTATTATTAGGGTATTTTACATTCATTTTGAAGTTCGCGCGAGATTTCGCCTCTATCGTGCCACTGACACCCTCGAAGGGGACCCTTTGGTAACCCGCTGCTTCCCTCATGTTACCACGCTGCAGTCAATAAAACAAGTTTTTATGACCTCATAGCCGCCATTTTTCTTTTTCCGCATTAGTTCCCACCATGGAGGAAGGAAAACTGAGGAGAGGCCCTCGCTATCTAGGAAGCAGAGAAAAAAAGTGTGGCAGAAGTCACGTGCTCCTTCGCAGTGGTTGCCATGGCAATGTGGGCATGCCATCGATGGCCCGCTATGGTCCGTCGTCTCGCGTCGTCGGAAAATCACACACCTTCGATCGGCTTGTTGTCTGTGAATATGCATTTTTATGAGATCGTTGTGTTCGCGGATGACGTAAGGTTATAGAAGTTAATCCTACAGTGAGTGCATGTCGTCACGGTTGCGTGCGCAGCATTCGGCGTGCCATCGCGAGGGGTTTTCCCGAGCCCGCGACAGCTTCTCTGAGAAAGCTTCGCACCGCAACTTCGCTGTTTGCCTTCGACACAGTGCTGCTGCACTCCTCCGCGATGAAGGGATACATTTCCGAGAACAGAACGACACCTCCAGCTGCTTTTAATGTGGGAGACAGTGGTGACCCATTTCCGTGCGTGACGGTGACGATTGGAAAACATTGGCCCGGTTCTCTCACTGAAGGCTCCATCGTCAAGAGTAGAAAATACGTGCCTAACCCAATTGTCTCTGACACAAGAAGGTGATTTGCGAAGTTGCTTGACGTGTTCAGATTCTATTGCGCCTTGTGCGAGGTAGTTTTATATAGGCCCGAAGTTCTCTTCGAAGCAGCCGTACCCGAATAACCACCCCGCCTCCCTGTAACTTGACTGAAGTGCCGCCACGCTGGTGTGATTGTATGAAACTCTATGGTGCGAGTGTTATGACGCACAGACGCAAGGGATAATCTGAAGGTGCAACATGCTTCTATGGAGGAAGGTCAATGCAGACGGCACTGTTGAATTATGTTGCGTACCCTTAACGTACCGGTTCACTTAAAAAAAAAGAGGGGGGGGAGGAGTCCATGGCGATTAACCTGCCGAGAGGCACAGTTTCTTTCTTGCATTCAGCCCAATAGGCTTGAAGCACGTAACCGGAAGTTTATTCGAAAAGCTCAATAGCAACGCTTGCACTAATAAAACTTTCTTCCATTTCCTGTACACTTGCCAACGTATCAGCATGTAGTCAATTTACGTGTCTCTCCAATAAAGGTTGGGCATTTAAATCTGCAGCGCACGCATAGTTGCGGTTTCTCACGACATTAGGGAAGGCATCCTCGTGAAGGCGAACTGCCACTGGAGGCGCCCAATTGAAGTCCTCAGGTGAGAAGTGTTTTGAGAACACAGAAGACCATTTCGTTGGTTCCCAGTCGAGTTCGCTGGGTCTAATGGCCTCGATTCATAGCCTCCTTCGACGGGGATCTTTAGGAAGCCTGCACAAAATCAATTATAAATGTACGCTAATTCGCTGAATTATTCACACATGGACAAATAGTCATGAATAAATTGAAACACAGTGATATCACGAGGCGCACAAAGCGAAATAAAGAAGAAACTCCGGCTCAAGCAGTGCCATGTCGTCAGGGTCGTGGTTAATTTCGCTGCTTCTCATAGCGCTCAAGAACTTTCACCAATAGCCGTAAATAAACCCCAGGAACACTACGCTGACGCATGGAGTATCGTGCATTATCTTCTGCGAGGATACTCTCGATCATACCGCACGTCGAACATAAAAGAAAATTCAATTCACTCACCTGTGGAAGCTGACGCCTGGTTCCCGTTTTATCGAGGACATCGCAGCTCCTTAGCCGATGCCATCAGGTGTATCTCTTTCTGGCTCGGTCAGCCACCAATGCCCTTGCGCTCTGGCCAGCGCGACGCAATATCGTCTCCTAGCAACCAGATGAGCGGGCCCACAAGTACGAGGAGAAGGCTCCTACTCTTCCCTACTTCCGGCTTCACAAAATGTGAAGTTTGAGTTTGAGTTTGAGCTTACGGCGTCTCCTCAGGTTTTTTTTTTCCTCCATGGTGGGAACCATGGAGGCAAAAGAAAAAAAAACTTACACGACATGCACGTCATCATTTTATGCTAGGGCCCGTCGCTTGTGTTTGCCTTGCAATCATGTAATACCCAAGGAGGATTAAAAAAAAACGCTATTCCTCCTTGGTCATACCATACCATCGCAGTTTTGCAACATGCCATGTGAACGGAACCAACGCAAGGGCTGCCGGACCAGGAAATGTAAATCATGACATTGAGGACATGCATGTCATGATTTTCACGTTATTACTCAAATATGTTCCTATACAGTCATGTTGTAGGCACCGGACACTGGCCAGAGGGAGCTGCGTTGCTCACACCGCTCCATCTCAAAGTCTGTGACAGTCACCGCTAGGGGCACGCAGTAAATAGACGCATCCTCGCGTCCCCCGTGTATTCCGGTCACAGTCCTCCGATAGATGCAGGACGCGAACCGCGCGAGTGGCGTTCCATTTTTATTGAGGCCGTCTCAAGGTTGCTTTTTTCATCTGCTAGGCTATTTATTCTGACGCTGCAGTCAGACTAGAAAGTGCGATTGAACGGTGCCTACGCCATACGAATTTCGGTATCGATACCACTATCGGAACAGCCAGGAGAGCTAAATGTCGTAGGCGGATAGATAGATAGATAGATAGATAGATAGATAGATAGATAGATAGATAGATAGATAGATAGATAGATAGATAGATAGATAGATAGATAGATAGATAGATAGATAGATAGATAGATAGATAGATAGATAGATAGATGGATGGATGGATGGATGGATGGATGGATGGATGGATGGATGGATGGATGGATGGATGGATGGATGGATGGATGGATGGATGGATGGATGGATGGATGGATGGATGGATGGATGGATGGATGGATGGATGGATGGATGGATGGATGGATGGATGGATGGATGGATGGATGGATGGATGGATGGATGGATGGACGGATGGACGGACGGACGGACGGACGGACGGACGGACGGACGGACGGACGGACGGACGGACGGATGGACGGATGGACGGATGGATGGATGGATGGATGGATGGATGGATGGATGGATGGATGGATGGATACGCTCAAAGTCGCCGAAGTTCGTTAAGAAAAGCTTCGCATTTAAAAGGTTAAACGACTTCGAGTACTTAGTACTCGAACTATGGGAGAGCCTAAAGCCGTCCCATGGGCCTCACATTTGATGAGGCCGCAACAGCACAAACAACTTCATTAGAAAAAAGTGGTCAACGATTGAGAGCACTTTGTACTTTACTGTGGGAGAGCTTAAAGCCGTCCCGTGAAGCGCGTGGAACGTTCAACTAGAATGGGGGGGTTAGAAAAAGGGGGTAACGATTTAGAGCACAGGGTACTCTACTAGGGGAGAGCTTAAAGCCGTCCCACATGCCTGAATACACAGGCATGGTTCAGTGTGCACCGACTAGAATGCAGTCAGTCAACAAACGGCTTTAATACATTTACTTGTCGTTCATCCGTGCGATCGAAAAGCCTTGTAGCTACTGTAGCACACGCGTTTTTCTCTACTTTCGTGGCTGGGAACAAGCTTGAAGTTTATCTTACTGTAAATAAAAATATTTGTTCTGTTCTTCATATAGTCAAGAGTTTTGCGCTGTTCACCTACGTTTTTGTTAGGCATGTGTGTATTATAGGTATGTCATGTTTTTTTTTCTCTTCGCACGATGATTTGTCTTTAAACGAAAGCGAGCATTGACTTTTGACCTGACTGCACATCAGACACGTTTTTTTTAGGCGAAGGCCTTACACGTCTCATTGAACAGAAAACGTGTGTATTCGCACAGCGCGCTGTTCGACCCAATGTGATGCAATAAAAAAACATGTCATATCATTGTGATGCAACAAATCACCAAAATACTCAAAATTTTTTACTTAACAATACATGATAACGTGATCACATGATATCGTCGATGAGTGAATGGGGCCCTGATCTCCGATACTCTACAAAGCCACATTAGATGCAGAAATCTTAAGGAGTGGGAGGGGGGAGGGGTCGTATACAATCGTTTGAAAACAAGAAAAAAATTTTCGCCGTGATGTTATCTAAGGTGATCGCATAGGAAACTGTACTATCTGTTTTGCAGCTCTCTCAAGGCGGACTTATACAATGTAATTCTTAAAAAAAGGCATCACCCCAAGCTTCTTTATTGAGAAAAAAACGAAAAAAAATATGCATAGAAAATATGTTCAACTAACATTCATTTCATTGAATAAGAAATCTGCTGCTTTTTAAGTACGCAGAAAATTCCGACACAGTATCAAGGCTGCTCATTAATAGAGCCTAAATTACGCAATCATATTAGGGCTCCGTATGCCTAAATGACGAATATTTCAGAAAAACACCCAGTTTGCGTCTATGCTTCAGCAGGGCGCTCATTATCGTGCTTTCCAATACACTTGAGCGTCAATAGCAAGGTCCGCCTGATTTGTGTTCGAACTAAAACTTCTTCGGATTCATTTGTGAGGAGAAATCAGCTTTAGTTGGCCCTAGAGAACTGGTCAGACACCCTCCTAAGAGGTGTCCGCTGCAGTTTCTGGCCGCATCGACGCCGGGACTGGAAGACCACAGCCCTCCGCGCGTTCGCAGGCCTCCTGGACTGCCGAGTATTGGACTGAAAGCTCGGAGCTTTTAAGATAGCATGCATGCGACAAACCACTCCCAGTCTTCTTCTGTGCTGAACTTTGCGCCATTCAACGCCGGGCACTGCCAGAGCATGTGAGC
This sequence comes from Rhipicephalus annulatus, assembly GCA_013436015.1. Lineage (NCBI taxonomy): Eukaryota > Metazoa > Arthropoda > Arachnida > Ixodida > Ixodidae > Rhipicephalus > Rhipicephalus annulatus. Next base: position 290,795 of record WOVY01015052.1, read on the forward strand.
GAGTGTGAAGCTAAGTACCTTACAACTAGGGCATCCTGGAGTTATGCCATCAGCAAAGTGGCTTGTATCATTCTTTGTATACTTGTTTCAAAGCCTCAGATATTTTGATGTACACTTTTGCTATCTCAATGCAGCAATTTTGTCACTCACCAATGATTTGCATTTTGGAACTTATATGTGGCGTGGCGCTTGAATATACTAAGCACATTTTGCAAATTATGCATTAAGTGGACTTCAAAACTGCTGTTCAGCTCTGCTCTTGAAGATTATGTTTTATGCGAAAATGTCTTATATGTCAGATGTGTCAGTCGGCCAATTTATTCACGTGGTGGTTGTGGAACGTTCTCTGAGGCGCAAAACTCTACTGAGCGTTTCGGAACATTGCCAAAATTTTCGTAACCATTTTTGGTTGCTCGTCTGCCCTCGTGTTTAAGCCGCAAGGATCATTGACGTTTAAGGTTTTAAAGAACGTTTTTATTACTTTTACGAAGGGAACACTGCTCTGACATCACTTTATGGGTGTGATGCCAGTGGTATACTACTGGTTGGGAAGTCTTGCCTCTAAAATTTCCGCATGTATCCCCTATTCTCTCAATAAGAGCACAGCCCCAACATCATAGTTAACATCTACCCCTTATTTCCGAATGATTTTGACCACGTGAATTTATGCAATAGCATCGACAGTTGAAAGACATGTTTTTTATTGTGAAATTGCCACAGCCATATCCAGAAATCAAACTCACGTCCTCCAGCTGAGCAGCGTCTCACCTCATCGGCTAGTCTGATTGGACGAGAAAGGAGGCTCACAGCACAACTCCTAGAAAACTGCACGCCTCGAAGAAACATTACACGGCCACATTAGTGGAAGAGGGTGTTTACCTACGCCAGTTAGAAATACTTTCGACGACGAGAACGAACAATAAAAACACTCTTCTAGATGAGTCGTACTGCTTATGTCATCGTAAAATTTTGACTGACGGGCATCCTGTTCCTCACACTTAGCTTTACTGTGAAATTGGTCAAATTTCATGTTTTAACGCGATAGCGCTAGAAAGCTCGTGTCGCAGAATACCCGCCGCTGGCGTCGGCTCCTTTGGTTGTGAGCGAAAAATCTTCTGTGCGTCAGTGACCGAAAAATCAAGTTACCATTACAGCCGTGGGAGGCCAGTACTTGTGCACGCGTGCGCGCGCGATTACACTGAAAAAGCCGCGCGTTCGAAGAAAAAAGTTCTCAAGGTGCCGAGCTGCCGTAGTTTCTTTGGCATGCCACCCTTCCCTGCTTAGGTTCTAGTGCTTTCATCGGGACGAGAGGAGAGATAATGCGATTGCAGCATGCGACAAACCTTTGTAACTGCGCTCGCACTAGATGGATTCTTGAAATTTTTGCGGCGTTCAATTTGTGAGGCAATAAGCTCTTTTAGTGAATACTTTCCGTGGGTACTTGAAATGGTGTTTCAGAGCCCCTTTAACGCATTTTGTTTGACAGGTGTCACGACAAAAACGAGACCATTCGGCGATAAAAGCGCGCTGGTCCAATCTACTGTGTGCGTGCTTGTGTGCGTGCGTGTGTATGTAACAAAACACACTAATAAGTATGCACTTGGCGGTTGAAGGGTGCTCAGGGGCCGGATTTCGTTATCGCGTTCAACTTTTAAAGGCGAAGCTTAAGGGTCCCCCAATTTTTAAGTTGAAGTTTAATAACGTAACCATGACATACAATCTGTACAAGAAAGCGCCAACTTTTCACTAAGAGCTCCGAACGGTAAAAAGGTAAGACCCCTACCAGAATCACTCAAAGGACACTTCATAAGCACAAAAATAGATATTTTGGCCAAATTTATGTTGACTATAAAAACACAAACACAAGAAAGAAGTTATAGGGGCATGCAAAAGCACTAGCAAAATTAAGGTGACATCCTAATACTAATAAACTAAATATTTTGACGAAGGCCGCTATGTTTTTAGATATATAGATCTAAGATGATTTAAGGGTAAAAGTTCAAAGAGTTTCCTCAGTAATCCAATTAGAAACTGCACTTCTACGATGTAGCATGTTCAAAGTATGGTGAACATTCTACGAAGTAGCATATTTACAGTACTTCGCAGAGACATTTCGTGACAAAAAGTTAAAACTTGACCTCTCTTTCATTTCTGGTGTAAGTTTCTTCCTGGTGTACTTATGTAATTCACGCGCTGCGTTTCTTCTCTCGACATAGATTTTTTGGGGTGTATTGTGCGTAACTCTTACGAAGGACATACCCGCTAAAGAGTGCTAGTGTATTTACATAATTTATTGAAAAGCTGGTTGCAGAACGACCAGCGACGCATCGTGAGAGAAATAAATCGACACAGACGATTTGGAAGCTTACGTGACCACACTATCAATCAATGTCGGCGGATTAAGTCTCCAAGAACGCATATTCTTTTTCACAGAAACTCCCAGCGCTTCGTGAAGCAACATAATTTATAAACGTGATTGTATTACTGAAATTTTGTTAATGTCATTATGCGTCTCGGTAACAGTATGGGTTGCTTGTTATTCGGTTCAATGTAGTGAATCTTGGGAAGAGCCAGCGTAAATGTAACAGAAATACGTCATAAACCACTCAAGCCATCCTGATGGGATGTCCTTTGAACCTGATAAATAACTTCGCGCGACTGTTAAAGAATGAAATATGTATGCAAGTTTCTCTCGATTGAATGAGGTCTTATACTGTTGTATACTTGAAAAAGCACAGCAGGTATTGTAAGATGCAAAGTGTGATTTTAATATAACACTACAAAAAACTTTTGTTTGCTTTAACCTGTTTAGCGTTCGAAGTTATTTGACCCGGATGCGCGCATGGGATGATGAAGTAACTTAAAACACTGTTACGGTGCGGAGAGGTTTGACGCCTCTCATACAGGGAAAGCTAGATTTATAACAACTCCCACTTCCTGAACTTCCTCATAGCAACAATACCCGCCTTACACTGTGCATTCTCAGTGATCAATCGAGCTAAACGACAGAAATGAATGGCGGGCTGTAAATAACCCCAAAGTGTTCGCGAGCTTCTGCGCAACATTTCAGGCACCATGCATTCGTGGGTTTGTTACCTTTGAAAGATTTACGATAACTTGTGTGGTATGTATCTTGCTCAAAAACTAACATACCGACCTGCTCATGCAAATAAAGCTCACTGGAGAATAAGGATGAGTTGGAGCACATCTGGCATAAATTTCAGAGTTTCGACTGCTGGTTTACCGCTGCCCGTAAAACCGAAAAGCGTATATAAGTCATTGCTAAGCTATGGGCTTAAAACTTACAAGTTAGCAAAAAAACAGGCGGTGAAGTAAGGAAGTACATGCTGGCACGGAAAGTGATAAAGGCTGCAATATAGGACAATGGCAAATATCAAGGTCAATTAAAGAACAAACTTGTATAGTTCCCTCTCTTGCTCACAGTAAGAAAAATACCATGGTAGAACATGGCTAAACCTTATTTTTTAAAAAAATAGTATGGTTTTTATCCGAATAGATATTGCTCACACCAACTTTGTAAAAAGGATGGAGACGAGGGACACGCATCGCATTACCTTGGCGGTTTTTCCAGGTGAAAAGCATGCATAAAACCGTGTACTTGAATTGCACCTCAAGTAGTAGCTATGGCTCTATAAATGAACTTAATGAACTTAGCCGGCCCACGGAATTCGTAAGACAGAAGAGTCAGTTGGAGTGACAGCTAGGGCAGCAAGGAAAGAGATGTTAAAAAGAGTTTACATAGGGTGCACGAGAGGAAGAGAAGGACGGAGTATGGTGCGTGGAACGTTGGGTGATTCTGGGATCTGCGCCGCAATAAACGGACTTCGAGATGCTCTGCTCTTCATCTCCAGGCGTATTAGTCTTTTGAAACCGGTTTTTTACGAAAGAAGTCTTCGGATTTTACAAGAAAGATGCAATCAAGAACGGTATATGGCTAGGCTGGGTGATAAAAAATATATTTGGTCACATCACACAGAAACAGCTTCTGAGTGACAGGGTCAATCGTTGATCGACGGTATAGGTTTCATCATGAGATGGCCACAAAATTGAACGACGACGGTGAAGAGAGCTGTAGCTACATCGGTGATTCAGCCTAGCTAGGCAAGCTGCCACGGCATGGCGGTCTGTGATGTACAATGTCATTTGCTTGATTCATGGTTCCCACAAAAATTTTACTTTATAAAGATGTTTTTATCATACTCTGTGCACTGGCATCTATTTTTTTCTTGCACTATTGAACTCTTCGGATAGCGACACTGAATTAGCTCGTATAATTAGGTTAAAGCTCGTAATCCCAGAGACCTAACCAAACGGAAAGATGCTGAAAAAAGGTATTGTGTTCGTTGATGGGTATTTTGCGATGTTGATTAATGGCCCTCGTGTTGAATTAAAGCCATTAATGTTGACGGCACATTGACGCTAATCTAACGTACAAGTGCTTGGTGAATGCCCGAGTTAACGAAGCACACCTTAAAGAAAAACGTCTGTTTGTACTTATAAGGGGCTCAAGAAAGAGGCGCGTAGGGCCCCTACACAAATGTTCGTGCAGGAGGTTGGACCACCCCAGCTACCAAGCTATTCAGTGGAAATATACTTTCAATCAGATGGCAACTTTCACAATGCATCAAGCTTGGAGTGTTCACTGCAAGGTCACGCAACAACATTCCTGCGAGAGCAACTGCATTTTTTATGACTTCAAAATGACACAGGCTCATGCACTGAAATTACGTCCACGTGGAATAACACTAGATGGTCGATATTTCTGGAGCCTTCTACAGAGGCATCTCTCGTAATCATTTTTAAGTCAAGAAAAACTTTATTTACTACGTGCATGAAGTTTAATGTTGAAGGCCACTGTATGCACAGCAAGAAAGCTGTGCATACAGCTTGACGAGGTTAGGGGGCCACAACCATGCAGGCAACAGCAGCATTGCACACATGTGCAGTACAAGAAACGCTTTTCTTTGATGTAAATGCATATAAATAAATGCGTGCGCACAGCTAACAGGTTATAATACACGTGAATAGTCAATAATGTGACCACCAAAAATTATACACGTTGTTCGCACGTCTCGATTTCTTGAGACGTGCGAGCCCAAAAGTCGTTTATCATTGCAGAGTGGTGAAACATGGTGAAGACTCCCTAATGTTCATAATAAAGATATGCATGCGCTTGAAAAGTGGTTATATTTCTCTTTATTTGGCGTTATAATATTGGAAATGTCATTGACTGTTGCGATTCTCGATCTCGTAAATCAAGAATTTTACGCGACAGACATTATACGAAAACACGGCAATATTTGCGTAAGCCTCACGCAGTTAATGCTTCCGATGTGGATCAACACTCCGCTTAATAACGGTCAGAACGTGAAAGGCTTTAGACGACTCCGGTTCCCCCCTTGAGTGAAACGTTACTTGCGTGTGATGCCGCAGATCGCGCGGATTGCCGAAGTCAGCATGTTTGCTTCCTGCATCTAATGAGTAATATAGCGCATGGTCTCCAGATGACCGAAAGAGCTATAGTATATGGCGAGTGTCTTTTAGAGTTCGTGCTTCCAGCAGGAAGTACCTGCAGCACCGCGAATTAATACATTGTGTAGTTTCTTCACCTTGTTGTCATCCCCTTCGTAACGTCTAATTGAACACTGAAGAGAAAAAAATTCTCCTGCAATCAAATGCAACGTATGACAACAGAAATCCTAAAGGATAGTGCGCGCAAACACGGAAACAAGAAACTTGTAGCGCGTGCACAGTTAACAGTCGATTTAATTAAAGCCACACTGGTGCCGTTATGCGCAAAGAAAAAATGGGGGAAAGGTAAAACGGAGCGCTTCCCTTGACCCTTCGCTCATTATTTCTTTGCTCGAAATGGCCAAAACTGTAACTTCTAACTGGACATGAACAAACTAGCCTGACAGCTTGTACTTCTAGACAAAAGTCGATTTTTTAAAAAATAGACGAAATTAAATGCCTGATCAGTTATCTCTCACGCAGACATCCGCTCGTGCTGGATTGCTAGTTCTGCGTTTTAGCTCGGCACGCGAAGAAAAGCTTTAGCGCCTTCTAGCTTTTCCCACCAGTGCTGTCTACTGCAGTTGTTAGGAGGGGTTTGTGGTGTCTTTACCTCTCTTCTTGCTTGGAGCTTTTCGTGTGCTGTCTTTAACAATGAATACTCAACTGCTATCCGTGCTCTCCTCCATTTTGTCACAAGAGAATCTGGGAAGATGTCACATACACGGAGTACCAACATTACCTCTCACTTTAGTTTTCTTCCATTATCGTCGCAAGGCCCTTCACTTCGGGACATCCTGAACCCACGCGCCCAGTCGGTCATTCTTACATCGTAAGCTCCCATGAACGTCCATGGGCAACACGCCCTACCAAAGCGCACATTCTCATTTCTTTCTGGTTTTCAGGCAGGGTGAAATTCACCCTGACAGAATTCTCTATGCATCGAGATCGAAAGCTGACATTGAAGTACAGAGCGTAATGGCAAAATGCAGCACTTCGGCACGATTCTAAAGCAATGCGGGATTGAAAAGAGTGCCAAGTATATGTGTGCATACAAAGGTATCTATTAACTATATATCAAGCGGAAGTTATAACTATTTTTTTCGTGTCAGTATTCTTGTCTACACATTTACGCGTTTGTACCTTATATGCGGAATCAGGGCGTAGATGAAATATATATAAACATTCTGGAAGAAATCTACAGGGGATCAACTGCTACCATAGTGCTTCATAAAAAAGAAACAGAATACCAATAAAGAAGGGTGTAAGGCAGGGGGACACAATCTCCCCAATGCTATTCACTGCGTGCTTACAGGACGTTTTCAGAAGCCTAGAATGGGAGCAGTTAGGGATAAGAGTTAATGGAGAGTACCTCAGTAACCTGCGCTTCGCCGATGACATTGCATTGCTGAGTAACTCAGGGGACGAATTGCAACTCATGATTACGGAGTTAGACAAGGAGAGCAGAAAGGTGGGTCTTAAAATTAATCTGCAGAAAACGAAAGTAATGTACAACAACCTCGGAAAGGAGCAGCGCTTTGCGATAGGTAATAGTGCACTTGAAGTTGTAAAAGACTATGTCTATTTAGGGCAGGTAATAACCGCAGAGCCTAACCACGAGATTGAAGTAACTAGAAGAATAAGAATGGGGTGGAGCACATTCGGCAGGCACTCTCAAATTATGACAAGTAGATTGCCACTGTCCCTCAAGAGGAAGGTATATAACAGCTGTATCTTGCCGGTACTTAGCTACGGAGCAGAAACCTGGAGACTCACAAAGAGGGTTCAACTTAAATTGAGGACGACGCAGCGAGCAATGGAAAGAAAAATGGTAGGTGTAACCTTGAGAGACAAGAAGAGAGCAGAGTGGATTAGGGGACAAACGGGAGTTAAGGATATCATAGCTGCAATAAAGAAGAGGAAATGGACATGGGCCGGGCATGTAGCACGTAGACAGGATAACCGCTGGTCATTAAGGGTCACCAACTGGATTCCCAGAGAAGAGAAGCGGGTTAGGGGGAGACAGAAGGTTAGGTGGGCAGATGAGATTAAGAAGTTTGCGGGTATAAATTGGTAACAGCAAGCACAGGACCGGGTTAACTGGCGGAACATGGGAGAGGCCTTTGTCCTGCAGTGGACGTAGACAGGCTGATGATGATGATGATGATGATGACCTTATATGCTGTCTTTCGTTCCGACCTATTGGAGCCACATATACCAAATCAGACGCGAATTTCCGGCCGGCCTTCTATTACCGATGACGAGATGGGAACCCTTCGATCAACGTCGATTCGCCAGCCTCCTCACCGTGAAGTGGGTATGCCTTCACGTGGTATGCCTCTTTTGTACAGGGCTCCAGTTCTACCGTTGCTTATTGCTTTCGAGCGAGATCTCATATATGCTAAAAGGCTGAGTGATCGAAGGGAAATCCTTATTTGTATAAATTTGAATTTGAAAAGGAAGAAAAAGCCTTGTAGAACAAAGCACTTATTGTAACCAGTCATGACTGGAAGAAGTTTTTTTTTCGAGTGTATGAAAAGCTTCAACTTTAAGAAGCTTCAAAAAACATAGCCGCTATCAGGATATTGTTGGCATTCAACACAACACTTGTTTAGTGGAAAAGTAGTGGTACAAGTAAAGATAGAACTTACAAAGAGAGTAGTAAGCCTAGTAAAACATGACAAAAATTGAAAACATGCCAATAAGGAATGCATACCTGTCTAAAAAAGTATTTTATTCAATAATATTAAAAAAACACAAGCGATTCACTCGTCATCACGTCCGAAAATACATACCATAGGTGATGTCACCATTGCATATTTGCCAATAATATCCAATGTTTTCAATTTGCCAATTTCATTTTACTGCAGCTTTTGACATCAACAAAAAGCAGACAAAAGCACAGATACAAAACAGATTGTGGACAAAAACGTTTTTGTTTCTATATATTTCCAGTCACAATGTACACTTGCGGTTAATAGGCTTCCTTGCTATCTTCATCACTTCTCTAATGAACTTGTTTGCATGCCCACCTTTTTTTTATAATAAATCTCTGACAACTATCCCCACCTTCTGTCGTTCTGGACGTCCACATGTGGGCAAAAATTGTAACTTGATTGACTGATATGTGGGATTTAACGTCCCAAAACCACCATATGAATATGAGAGACACCGTAGTGGAAGGCTCCGGAAATTTCGACCACCAGGGGTTCTTTAACCCTTTGATGCCCACTGTTGCTCTGGGGCAACAACCCCAAAAATAATTTTTTCCGCAAAAGCATGTTGTTGTGTGATACTGCTAGCGCCATCTGTGGAAAGAGACAAAGTCTACCAAGCGTCCTAAGCTTCAAACAAATACACACAGATGGCAGCATCGCCTTTTTCTAGTACTTTGTTCGAGCGTTTGAAAGGTGGCAACGCAAGCTCCGCACACGTGAGTAAATTTATCCTACTACAGCGGAACGGGACGCTAGTGCAAGCTATGTTATACTCAAAATTGCGCATAAGGCGTTGTAGAACCCTTATGAACAGGCTGAATGGTGTGGGCGCATTTTACGCGTTAGAATTCTTCCCTCCAAAAACGCTGTTGCTCACGAGCAACGTCGGGCATTTGCGGAGGTGCAAGCCGATATAGGGTTGGACGCCTGTTGCGTTCCTCTGCTTGACTGAACGCAAAACTAGGCAATAACATAATCGTATTTCTACGAAATACGATAATTGATAGTTATTGGACAATATTCTTTTGTCTTTTATGTGTAGATGGCGATGTCAAAAGAAAATAAATGGCTGACAGATGAAGAAATACAGGAGCTAATCTTCCTTTTGGATGGTGAATTATCTGAAATTGATTTTGACAGCGGCCCAGGTGATCCCGAATATGAACCTAGAGATGATAAAAATTGATTGATTCCTGTCTGCTCGAAGTTGTGATAAATCATCGCGATCAACATTCGCGAGAAGACGACGACGGAGGAATGCCAAGCAACCCTGTTGAGTGTGGCAGCTTGGGCTAGTTGGTATGGCATGACGATAGTTATAGCTCTGTGTCGTCGTTTTGTTCTCGCGCTATAACTATCGTCAAACCCTGTTGAAGCTGTTCCGGGAACATCCCGCCACACGGCTGCGCAGCGCAGAAAGATGAAAGAAAGCGTTCGCAGAGAATGGACAACAAAAGACGTTATGCTTGATGACACAGCCTGGAAGGGTGAGCTGCCCCCACCGCCCGACGATGTGCTAAGTCCATACCAATACTTTTGTGCCTTTTTCGATGAAGAGATGGTAGACACACTGTGCTATCAATCAAATCTGTATTCCACCCAGAAGAATGGCACCTGTGCAAACATCACCAAGGAGGAGATGAGGAAATCTCTCCATATTAGTGATTTCGGGGACAATCAGGGTGCCTCATTTCCGGATGTTCTGGCAGTGTGGAACGAGGTTTGATCCTGTAGCGGACCCCATGTCTGGAAATAGATTCGAGGCCATACATCAATATGAACGACAACTGTCAGGCAAAGCCACGAGACGCTGAAAGCCACGACCGCCTTTTCAAGGTTCGCCCACTTGTGAAACAGCTGAAGAAGAACATGAAGGCAGTGGCCCCAGAAGAACGGCAGAGTGTGGACGAGCAAATTATTCCCTTCTAGGGGCGCTCACCGCTAAAGCAGTACATGAAATCGAAGCCCCACAAGTGGGGCTAAAAGGTGTTCACAAGGGCAGGTGTCTCCGGAATGCACTTCATCATCTATGAAGGTAAAGGTACTGCTCATGACAATGGATTCGGCATCTCTGGTGATATAGTCATCGATCTGGTGAAAGATCTTCCGGAAAACAGGAACCACAAGTTATTTTTTTGATAACTGGTTCAGCAGTCTGCGCCTGGTAGATGAGATGAAGCGCAAAGGATTTCTGAGTGTTGGTACCGTTAGAGTCGACAGGACGGAGAAGTGTCCGCTGACACCTGACGCAACTCTCAAGGCGCAAGGAAGAGGCTCGGTGGATTTTCGCGTGGACGAGGACTCTAACATTGGAGTCATCAAATGGTTTGACAGCAACTCCGTACACCTCGTGTCAAGCTACGCTGGTGTCCAACCAACCGACCTTTGCAAGCGGTGGAACAGCAAAGAAAAGCGCAGCATTGATGTTCCACGCCCTTTCGCCGTAAAGGAGTACAATGCCTTCATGGGAGGTGTTGATCTCGCCTACATGCTTATTGATCTGTACCGCACAGACCACAAATCGAAAAGATGGTACATGCGCATTTTTTACTGGATGACGGATGTTTCTATTGTCAATGGGTGGCTCCTGTATGAACGCCACTGTGCCCAGCTATCTATCAAAAGAAGGTTGTCTCTGCTAGCTTTTCGAGTGCAGATTGCCCAAACCCTTGCACATCTGAAGTCAAATCCTTTGAAAAGAAGGTCAGGTATGGCTGCTGAAGCTAGAATCGTGCCCGCCAAACAGTTGATCCATTCTCCGGTGACTCCGATTGATTGATTTGTGGGGTTTAACGTCCCAAAACCACCATTTGATTATGACAGACGCCGTAGTGGAGGGCTCCGGAAATTTTGACCACCTGGGGTTCTTTAACGTGCACCCAAATCTGAGTACACGGGCCTCCAACATTTCCGCCTCCATCGGAAATGCAGCCGCCGCAGCCGGGAATCGAATCCGCGACTTGCGGGTCAGCAGCCGAGTACCTTGGCCACTAGACCACCACGGCGGGGCTCCGGTGACTCTGAGGCCCATAGTGGACGTGAGGTACGATGGCATGAACCACTGGCCACAGTACGGCGAAAAAAAGAACCGATGCAAGTTCTGCAAGTTCGGCTACACGTTTCTGTACTGCGCTTAGTGCAACATGCACTTGTGCCTCCTTCCAAGCCGCAACTGCTTCAAGGCATTCCACGTGAAGTAGTGCCTCAAGTGCCCAATGTTGCTCAGGAGCAACACCTCATTACTCACCTATAAAGAAACATAATTTTTTTCTGACAACGTAATTGGTTTCTTGTGACCTTTCTTTATGCATGCCAGAGTTTTCTTCATGTTGTGCAGTTAAACAAAAGTTTGGGCATCAAAGGGTTAACGTGCTCCCAAATCTGAGCACACGAGCACACAACATTTCCGTCTCCATCGGAAATGCAGCCGCTGCAGCCGGGATTTGAACTCGCGACCTGCGGGTCAGCAGCCGAGGGCCTTAGCCACTAGACCACCACGGCGGGGCATAAAAATTGTATGTAACTGCCTTATAAATCACAGCTACAAATTTCAGAGATTTGTTTATTTATTTATTTATACTATATCAATCTCAATGGATTTATAATATTCGGACAGTTTAAATAGTCCGCAATGGTTTTGTAGCGGTCATGGTGCACCGCTCCAGGGCTCCTCAACCCAATGCCGGGGGTTCGATCGTGGCTGCTGTGGTCCCACTTAAATTGAGGCGAAATTTTCGAGATACTTGTACTGTGTGATGTCAGTGTGCGTTAGAGAACACTACGTTGTCGAACTTTCCGGAGCATTCACATACAGCGTTCATCGCGATCACATTTTCACGCTCCCTTTCCCAGGTTTTGTTATCGCTCTATCAGACGTGTAAGTGTGGCCTTGCGTAACCGAGCCGAACGACTAAAGAGCCATCAGGAGAATTGTAGAACATTCCCTTGTGATAACGCGTACAATGAGAACATTACAGATTATTTTGGAACTCAGAAGACCTGTGGAGACAGCACTAGAATATTTCACGACACTTGTATAAATTTCGACGGACCATTACCTGTCAGTTGATCGACGGCCGACGCTCTGTTCACCGCTATCAGTGCCAGTGCGTATATCTGTAGTGTGACCTTTAGTTTTCAGGCCACAAGTTCGGCCAAACGAAGGGTTTCCTCTTTGACACGCCTACTGTGGCCTTTGTCGGCGTCACGACTATGTGACAATATCCTGGTTGTAGGGCGTTAAACTCTGCATATTATTAGTACTATTGTTGTAAGGAAGCAAGAGTGGCGCTGAGGCACGCGCGCGAGATCTGCTAGCTCGAGACGGAAGAGAAAGAATTAAAATAAGAAGAGCCGGCCTGCAGCAACGGCGTTGTCTCCTACTTCTCAGCATTACAAGGGCGTAGTACGACACCTGAACCTTGCGGCCACCTGTCCTTCAATGTCTTCGACGTTACGGACCAGCCACACTAGGGACGTCGTCTGGGCTTCCTAAACCATGGCATTCGGAAGCTTGCTGCCGTAGGTAACCCAGGCCTCCTCGGTATCCACTGACCTGCCGGCGCTACGAACACCGTCCGGGGAAGGCATTCAGGTCTCCATGGCGACAGTATTATGTTGACGTTTTCAATCATCACCTTCATCACACTTCCATGATCCAGGACATCGGCGCGCTCATTGCTGCGGCAACACAATATTCATCAGCCACCGCCGATTTCCCCGGGTAGCTCCTGCGAAGATGCTGCGAACATCGTCCGTGAGGCCGCATGCTTGTCTCAGCAACTGATACCTTCAAACTAAGGTGTCTAAACCGCTGCCACGAGTATCAGAGGGCCTGTGTTCTGCGCGGTCATCGCTCCTGGCTCCTCGGGCTCCTTGCTCACCCTACCTAGAGACATCATGCGGGTGACATCCTTGCTTGGCCAGGAGCTAAACCGTTTCGCCATACGTACTACCGTGTCCCTGTACTAGACACTACACCATTCACAGTTGCATCGAAACTACCGGAGTTCTGAAGGTTCGAAGACGACGCTGTTCCTGGAGTCGAAACGATGAATGTTCCGGTGCCCGTTACGCCTGGCCGCAGCATAGTAAATGGCTGCTGGCTATACACCGCCTTCGCGATGCTTCTGAAGCCTGGTAGAACTGTGAAGGCGTGCAACAAAGCACCTAGCTTCAATGGTGTACCAGGCTTAGTACTGCTTTTCGGACGCTTTTGCAGGGCAGTGGTGCCCTCACTGCCTACTAAAGTTGTTTGCAAGTGCTAGAGGGAACACCATCTCGACGTGGCAACGTGACCCTCAACCATCCCACCTTCTCTCGGCCAACGAGATTGTGAAGGGTGTGGAACTGCTGTGCCCATCACCAATGTGCCCACTCCCAAGCGTCGAATTCATGTGAGATGCCAGCTCAATGGACCATCACTGCCTTCCAGCCCAAGGACAGACAACACTGCCATTCTCGAGCCTCAAAACTTGGCGGAGCTGCTTCTAAGCTCGACCCCACACGAGCATATGGAGTCATCGGCTCTCGACCACTCCGCAGTGGTGGTCCAGAGCCGAAGCCACCCCTTCCTGCGCTCTCTGATGAAGATCACGAGGGGCATAAACTCGGCCATGAATGTGCTCGCAGCAGCCTCACCAATGAACGGCTTCTGAGAATGTCCCGCGGCAAACATGACCGGTCGCGAGCTGTGGTCTCCGCCACAGATGGCAGAAGCCACATTGTCACCTCCTACAGCAAACATGACCGAGCCGCAGTGGTGGCGAGGCCACCTCCAAGCTCGCCAATGCTATAGAGCACATGGAAGGGCCACATCTGTTCATACCTGACATGCCCATGCATTTTACTGTCCTCTGGTGGTGAAACCACAACTATTGGACCTCTTAAACGTGACCCTACTGGGCAGCCTTGAAACAATGGACACCCCTGTTTTAGGCGCACCGTATATTACGGCTTTCTCGCATCATCACACTATCACTTTATTATGCCGAAATACAACAAACCCATACTATTAAAGTTTAATCTACAGCACTAAAATATCAATCACATTTGCAATAGAAATGTTCATCAAAATTAAATTGAGCCTGAAAAACATTTAAACAAACAAGAAATATGTTTTGTTTAGATATGTGGAAGTTTCAACAAACGTTATTATGAATGAATTGGTAAAAACAGATAGACGTTGAAACAACATCCTTGCACCTAACATCTCCACAGTGGTGGTCCAGTGGTGAAGGTACTCGGCTGCTCACCCGTAGGTCACGGGATCGAATCCCAGCTGTAGCGACTGCATTTTTGGTGGCTCAGATTTCGGTGGCTCAGGCCCGTGCGCTCAGCTTTGGGTGCAAGTTAAAGAACCCCAAGTGGCCAAAGTTTCCGGAGCCTTCTACTAAGGCGTCTCTCACTATCATACGGTGGTTTTGGGACATTAAATCCCACATATCTACTTATTGCAGAAAACCAATTTTTCCAACCATTTATAACCTCTTTTGATAACTTTCAGAACTGCGGCTGAAATACGATCTTAGTTGTCAATGCATCTAGGATCTTCTAATTATGGGCAATACGCATGATACCTTTTGTATTTACATTATTATGAGAGAAATACAGCTCATTCAGTTTGTGTTTAAATGATTACGGTTGGCAGTGCGGGATTCGTGAAAGGTAAAATGTTTTTAAGGACTCAATTTTGGTCAGATGTGCATTATGCAGTAGATAAAGTTCAGACGCAGTGGTTTAAGACGATGTTCATTCTGGTTCTACCAGCAACGATGACAGCAAAGAATTGACAGACCGCCACACAACGCGCGGCACAATCACATCGAGTGATGACCAATCACAGCAAAAGCTGAAAAAACAGTCCTATTCATCCAACCTGTTTAACCCGCCATGGTGTTCTAGTGGCTAAGGTACTCGGCTCACCCGTAGGTCGCGGGATCGAGTCCCGGCTGTGGCGGCCGCATTTTCTACGGAGGTGATTATATTTGAGGCCCGGGTGCTGATATTTAGGTGCACATTGAAAACCCCAGGTGGTAGAAATTTTCGGAGCCGTCCACTACGGCGTCTCTCATAATAGTATGATGGTTTTGGGACGTTAAACTCCAACAAAAAAACCCTTTTCTCTTCAACACTTGTTTTGGCATACCCCAAGTCACGGAGGCGATATCACGAAAACACCGAAATGTAAGCGTACATTCATTCATACATACATACATACATACATACATACATACATACATACATACATACATACATACATACATACATACATACATACATACATACATACATACATACATACATACATACATACATACATACATACATACATACATACATACATACATACATACATACATACATACATACATACATACATACATACGCATATACATACATATACTCATACATACATACGCACATACATAGATAGATAGATAGATAGATAGATAGATAGATAGATAGATAGATAGATAGATAGATAGATAGATAGATAGATAGATAGATAGATAGATAGATAGATAGATAGATGGATGGATGGATGGATGGATGGATGGATGGATGGATGGATGGATGGATGGATGGATGGATGGATGGATGGATGGATGGATGGATGGATGGATGGATGGATGGATGGATGGATGAATGGACGGACGGACGGACGGACGGACGGACGGACGGACGGACGGACGGATGGATGGATGGATGGATGGATGGATGGATGGATGGATGGATGGATGGATGGATGGATGGATGGATGGATGAATGGATGGATGGATGGATGGATGGATGGATGGATGGATGGATGGATGGATGGAAACGCTAAAATGCCTGCCGTCCTCTAAGCAACGCTTTGCTTTCAATAGCACGAGAACAACTAATTAGCAGATGCAGCCATTCGCTATGGTGAGCTGTGCGTCACTGTGAGTGTCATTAAACCCTGACATACCTTCTGAGATATGGCAATGCGTGACAACATACCGGGGTTTGGTGGGGAGCAATGTCCTGTTAAGCTTAACCATGCATACATACTTACTTGAATTTCATGATTCTTGGTTTTCTCGTGCCGAGGTGCAATTTTGACCAAATATGCGAAAATGTGCAGAAACATTTAGTGTAAGCAACGTGGGCACAGCGAAAGCAACTGTAACTAAATATTTTACGTCTATGACGAAGAATCCCATGCCATGTGGGAAAAAATATTGGCTGATGAGTGGCATCACACGTAAGATAAGACAGATATAGTTTATAATTTGCTGTTCGAAACGAGCATCGTTTTGGCAAGTGAGAGAAACAAACCAGGCATGTCTTCTAATATGTCGGATATGGAATATTCTGTGAGAAAGAGAGAAAATAAATATGATATATTACGGCGATAGTGTAAATTTTTTTATCAGGGCTCTTTTTCGTGAGCAAATTTTTATGTACTATTGTTTCCTAGCTGCGCTCCAGTATACTTATGCTTTTCTTACTAAAAATCGAAGCACTTTCAGTGACCTCATGTCGCAAAATCTGGTTGAACTGTGGAGCTGAGAGGATCACATCGCGATTTCACAACAAACTTAGTAAACCAGAGTCGAGTCTGAGGGCTTGCCTGATTTTTGTTCTTTGTTTATAAGGTGAAGGCTGAAAGGTTACAAGCTGAAAGGTTCTTCGTTTATTAGGTGAAAACTTTAGATGTCTCATTCAACCTGAAAATTTAAAGTACCAGGTTGGCAGCGTTCACAAAAGTCGGGCCAAATATCATCGCCACGAGATGACGCCACCGTAATACTTCGTTACCTTTCACAGATCACCGAAATTATCGACGTCGTCATCAAGTTACCATGGCGTCTTTGTGACGCCACATGACATGACGACACATGCGCATATTATCACGTGACATGATTGCTAACTCATACGCGACCCGTTCGCAGAGGAAGTGAAAAGCGAGGTCAGGTCTTACAAAGTTTACCACCCCTCCGATCCACCGGGGGCATTGCGAAAACATAAAAATTGCCCGCAGCTTCCCTCGGGGGAACACTGAGGAGGATGCGGAGCATATAATTGGTTAACGGGGTGTTAAAGTGCGACTTACTTGGGTCGATGGCTAAATTGGTTAACGTGGTTGTGAAATGGGGTGTTAAATTGCGACTTACTTGGGTCGATGGCTAAATTGGTTAACGTGGTTGTAGGAGGGAGTGTTAAATGAGTGAACACGTACACACGTATGCGAAAGGGCGGCGCTGGTCGAAGGGACGTCGATCATTGTGTTTGTGGATTCGTTGGAATTCATTTCACCGCGACCTTGGACGTCGACGTGCCGTACAAACCAACCGACGAGCGGCAACTGAGCGAGCGAGCGCCGACCTTGAATATATATACAGCACGACGGCGCATGCACTGTCAGCTGTTGAATGTTCTCGAAGCGCGACGCCACATGCGCGTCCACTGGAGAATCAGGAGAATTGTAGATGTCGAACGCGGTGTGTAGAGGAGGAAGGGTGCACAGATGTTGGAGGAGTGAAGCGCGCGCGGTGTGTAGAGGAGGAAGGGATGCTCAGATGGTGGAAGTGTGGGCGACGGCGCGACGGCGCATGCGCGCGCGTCAGCTGTCGAATGTTCGAGAAGTGGTGTGGACGGCGCGGACGGCGCGGACGGCGCACTACAAGGCGCGAGTATAAGATGCTCCGCATCTAATAATTGCACAAAGTTTCCGCAAGTGGGTGCGGGAGAATCCCTGCATCAACTTGGACGTAAATGAAGAAGACGTCTCTCAGTGGCCATAAGGTGTGTAGTCGGCCTTGCTCAATTCTTGGGGCGTAAACCCACTTGCTTCAGAAGGTTTACACAGCCCCATTTTCTTGTGGATCGGAGGTCAGAAGTGGGGTTTGCAGAATTGACGTGGCACATAAGTGCAACGGCTGTTGCAGACAGGTTCATCACTGCTACATGTTACAGACAGATAGGTGCTTGTTACAGGTAGGCACCCGATACCTGTAGTGCATATGAACCTGAGGAGTTTTGCTCGATAAAGCACGACCTAACGATACTTTAAGCTTCACTGTGAAGAGAACGAGGAGAGCACATGCCAGTTTATGATGTTGATGATGATGACTTCAGTGCTCATCGTACACAGCCGTATTTATACGGCTGGTTAAAACATCTTCGCCTCAAAACTGAACTCTTCCCACAACATCAGGAGTCGGGCATCACGGCCCGATATGAGTGGGTCGGGCAAACTTGGTAAGTATTGCGACTGTCTACCTCTGGAGGCCGTCCACCACTGGAGTTGCGCCGAGTGGCGACCCACCTATACGACAGAGTCTCCGGAATAACTGTCATCATTCCCATAGTTGCAGTACATTCTGACATGTGTTGCTTGCCTTTCCTTGCCACCATTTGCACGCGGGTTTATTGTGCTTATCTGGGATTATTCCATTCAAGTAGAAGGGAAAACGAAGGACATGTTGTGGAGCGGTCTCAAGGCTACGGTCAAGATTTCTGTTTCAGTTTCGGGCTAGGCGATTGATAACTGCTTCTAGTGCTTATATATATTTCTGTTGTGGTACACTTAATCCTTAATGTAGACGTTGCAGTTCAGTGTGTTCCGATTAGATGGAATACACCCAGATAACTAGCGACACACATTTTGCGCCGCAAACCAAATATCTAGCTTTAAGCTACCAACTTCCGCTGAAATCGAGAATCCACATTGCGACATACCTTATGTCCCCCTGCTTGGTTGCCACAGGTTTATAACGTGTGATAACCTTGTGAAAGAAAACAGGATTTGAAGCAGACAACATTGAAATCACTGGGCGCACGCTGATGCCAACTGTCCGCAATCGAATGGCAACTTTGACGACCTCTCGCAATCTTATTCATTATCCCCATACCCCACAACAGCATTAAGTTCCGTGGGTGTATTTAACGGTGGTATGTACTTTTCGTACATGAGGCTTTACCGCCGGAAGCTTCATGCGTGGAAGCTAGCCCAGTTTACTCTATCTTTGAATTGTTTCAGTGAGCGTGTGTCTTTTTAGCGCGTGTACCATCCTGCAAAGACTTTGATAACAACAGGAGAGGAAAATGCTGAACAGAATATCGTGACTGCTTCAGCAGGTCGAGAATTCTAGACAAATCTAAAGATTTCTCAGACCTAGCATTATATAAACTTTTCAAACCGAATGAGTTGTGAAATTGACACTCGGCCAAGTCTGGGGCTTGCCAACGGGATGATAAAGCGAGCACACCCCTGTACTAGTTTTGAAAAAGCCACACTTCAACACACTGATCTTGTCAGTGAATGAGAATTAAACATATGAAAGCATCCGGCAACACGTTTTCAGCATAACATAAATCACTTCCTGAAGGCAGTCGAGGTTACTGGGGACTGCACCTTGAAGTTTACAATCAATTCATAAAGTCAGCTAAAAGTCTTTCCATGTTCTTTCCACAAATGATATACGAAATGAACCACGTCATATACCCTAATTCCCAGCTATTTGCTGATTTGAGCATCGTAAGCTGTCGTGATAGGGTGGCCGCCATGACAGGAGGCCAAGTTGCTAGGCGACCGCTCGCAATTACACTGAAAGTGAACCCCGTTTTCGAAGAAAAAACACACAGCAATGTTCCAGTTCATGGCGTCCTTATGACGTAACTTCTAACCCCGTGCCACTCCTTCCCACTAAGCTCCCAGAGCACTCATCGGTATAAAAGAAGAAACTAAGCAATTACTTTGTGCGACAAGTATCTAAGTCAACTACTGTTTGCGGCATACCTAAAGATGTTCGTTGCACTGTAATCGCAAGGTAATAAACTTGCTTAACTCTTTCCAGCACGGTAGTCAACCCAGGTAACCACCTTTCCTTCATTTTTTTTTTCTCTTGAAACACGTGAGCCCGGTGTGTCGGAGGGTACATATTTTTCAAAGCTTTTCACAATCTCACAGAGATGACGCTACCTCGTTCAGGCTTCGATGTAACGTGTTACATTTGTTTCCTTCCTTCCGACTGTCGTCATCCTCAAGGCGCGCTAGACGGCCAACCCAAGATATTTTTATAGCTATTAAGTATGTGCTGTCCTTACTCTGTCGATAGTGCAGGAGGGCATGTTGTATGAGTAGCTATAGCGATGAGGAAACTAGAAATGAAGAACTGTACTTTCACTGAAAGCAACAAGTAAAGCTTCACTGCAAGGTGGTCCCCTCAGACTGTCATGTATCTATTTTGAACTAAAAGTTCCAACTTTTTTTTTCCTTGCGTGATACTTATTCACTGCAAAAGCTTGCACCATTTCTTCAAGAAAATTCTGTTTCCCGTCAAAAATGAAGTTCTGTGAATGAAAGAGTTGACGAAGCTTTTCCACGCTTACTTTAAACACTGTTGCAGATCCCACTTAAGTGCACCTAGTATGTATCAGAAGAATGGAAAGAAGAAAAAAACTCACCAAGTCAAAGTTTTCGATGTTCAGTGCCTCCGAAAAATGTGGCTGAATATAATGGGGGTTGTTAGTTGGCTCTACATAGATAGTGTTTTCAAAACTGCAGCTAAAGGCGAACGCCGAGGTGTAGAGTTTTATGGTGTAATACACTCGTGTATCCTTCTTCAGACTTCCGTGGTTAAATGTGAAACGTTTACTATCGTTATCCTTTGGACCAACCCAGTGGTCCATCCAGTTCCTACACAACATAGAAGAGAAAACATGTCAATGAGCGAGGATACTAAATCCACAGTTTGGCCAATATGGCGAAACAGTCAATGCGTCAACAACAGACTGGAAAAGTAGAAGTAAGAGAACAGAAGGTTCGAGGAGTTGCAAAATTAAGATAACAGCCTCAAAGGCACTGTGCTTCCGCATTTGATTCGAAAACTCTTGGAACCTCTCAACAAGCTCCCGGCGTTGAGAGGCAGCATATCTTACGCACAGCTGCTTTCTTGTTTCTGCTTACGGACATGTATGCAAGGGCCTTTTCATCACTTTGGGGTAAAACGTGCCATGCACTGGTTCGGATGGTGGGATGCAAACTTTCAAGCTTTGAAAGCTGAGCTGATTTCCCGTCTACTATTTCATTTTATTCGAAGTTAAAATCATATCAGTGTATTCGAGAAGCTACAACTAATGATCCCTGTGGTTTTTCTTTGTCTAAGGGTTTGTCGGATTCAATAATTCTAAGAAAACGAGGCCCTCGAACAATTCCCCAGTTTTTTTTTCTTGGGTTACTCGCGGACGCTGCCAACACGAGGAGGCCGAAATTGACGCGCACGCGTAACTTTGGCTCATCGTGAACGTAAAATGCGACAGATCGGTCGGTCTCTTATAGTGTCATCTGTTGGTAGATTCGAAGCACTGCCGATAATACTTTCTTCTGCTCCATGCGGAGCAACTCTATTCCACTGGCGCATTGACAGTGCTCACTGTACGTTCCATCGGCATATCTGGAGCAACTCCGCCGCGAGATCCTTTCCACGGAGCAACTTTTTTTTACTCCGCAAAAAATCGGCGGATTCGACCGGAAGTCGCAAGCGCCTCGTGCCTTGGAACGGTGCCAACTTTGGGTGCGCCTACGGACGCCAGTCACGTCAGTTGCGCCTCGCGTCGGAGCTCACGTTTTGCAAGCGTGGCGTCGCTGTGTCCAGCGTGTCCACTCAAGCAAGTAGAGAGACGCGTGCATTGCGTTCCATTCTGACCCTGCCATTCGTTCCAGAAGAAGCGCATGTGTTCCGTTGGCAGACTCTCTTCTGTTGCCCTCCACCAGAGGGCACGGAGTGCTCCGGCACAGAGTTTGTGGATGGCCGAATCCGCCGATGGAAGACGCCATTAGTTTTTGCACGAAGGAACGGAACTGTAGTTCTGAAATGTTCAAATCACGAAAGTATGTCACCGGGTGATGCAACTGGCATTAAAAAAAGCGTCAATATTTCTAAGGGGCTACGTACGGCATTCTTCACCACGAGGCTATACACAATTAGCAATCTTTATCACTGAGCACGCCCACATATGAAGAGCGGCGACTCTTTTGGCGAAACTTGAATACAAATGGTGACTTTTGGCGACTCTTTGCTGCTCGTCGTTTGGCGAATTTCACTCGAAAGTCAGTGGCAAGCCTGTTCCCGACATCAACCCTGCCTAAGGCCAGTTTGCAAAAGAGTTCCAAGCACCGGCGTGGCTCAGTGCTAGACTGCTGAGCTGGCACTCAGGGCACGCGGGTTCGAATGTTATCTTGTTCTTGCTGGTTTTCATCAACTTGGATTTCTTTTTTCTTATTTCGCCCGACAGTGGTTATGAACACCGGCGGCGGTGGCGGTGAACAACTTAGTTGTTCACCACCGCCAGCTTACGCTACTGCAGTAACAGCTTTCACTATTATGACATCACTGACTTTCACTGTTGTGACATACGTAACAGCTTTCACTGCAATATATGATGTCTTGTGAAGGCCGCGTGTATGACGCACGTGTTTGTAAGGCATGTAAGGTATTTTCACTGCATTTCAAAGTTCAGCTAATTTATTTGCACTGTGTTTCCAAGCAGATGCTTGGCTGTGTAGCAGAATACCTGCTTTCCGCACAGGCGGCCCAGGTTTCATCTTGACTCTGGAATCATTTATATTATTCGCACCTTGATTTTTCGGCCACGCACAAGTTGGTGGTTTTTCGTTCACAACCAACGACGCCGATGCAGGCGTTTCTGTGAAACGAGCACTTCTGAGTCATCACGTTCAATCTTGTCAATACATTAAGAGCGGAAAGCCCTAATTGCACGACAGAAGATGCTCGAGCGTATATGCTATTTTATTTGCATGCTAAGAAGAAAAAAAGGAATTAAGCTTCTAGTACACTTTTATGCAAGTGGAATTGATTTATTGTGCATATTCGTGTTTATTATGTGTATCAGTTTATTTGTTACTATCATTGTTAATGCATTTTTGAGATTTTGATTAAAGCTCGCATAATTATCGCTTCAGTGAACTCCCACTCACTGTATTAGCTACTTCATTTTACTGTATAATCACACTTCAGACGCTATGTACGCACTTGTGTACACCACTCGTTTTCCTTATTTGCGTAGAGGCTAAGAAAGAGCAAGATATATCGTATAATATATGAATCGAACCTCCTGCATGATTAGTTTGTCTTCATTTAACCTTATTTTGCAGTGTACCGATACATATGATCATTTTGCTGAAGGCACTACCACGTTTTACAAGTCGTGCGATGTGCCGCTTTTGGCAAGCAATGTGAATAGCAGAAATTTTTCTTGCTCACAATTTACATAACCACAAATAAATTTGCACTCTATTTCTAGCCTGAGGTTAGATTCTATTTATTCCAAATGTAAGCATCAAGGACTTCACAATGAAGAGATATTTAAATGCAACTTAATTAGAACAAGTTACTATGATATACATAGATTCAGCTATTACCTCGTTATTTTTGTTGCAATATAATATTGAGTACCTTGAAGTAACGTTGCAGTGATCTGACACATTTACAGACATTTCTTAATAGTTGGCGTCTGAAGGAGATAAGAGCATTAAAACGCTACTTTGGCGATCCTTTTCATTTTCGCGAAGAACTAAACAACTTATTACAGCTGCTGCAAATAATTTTTCTTGCTTAAAAACCTAATATGAAACATGTTTGTCCATTTCTATCACTGATTTTGGCATAGTGATGTTCGCAGGTAGGGGCGACGCAAATTTGGTTAGTGCCAATGCTGCTCTCCGGTTCTCCACTCGGGTAAACAAAATGAAAAAATTCAACGTCGACGTTATGAACCTTAAGACTTAGCTTAAGCCACTCGTGTCATTTACTTTGCGGAGTTGCGTGGATTTTTCCAGCCAGAGTTATCAGTCAATGGAATGAACTGCCCAACAGTGTGGCGTAACAGTCATATCTGAATACAAAGGGGAACATATTCGACAGAGATCTGTCTGCCGAGGTAAAACTTCATACCAACAAAACAAACTACCCCGAAACTTTTACTGGCTGGACGAAAGGTGACGATGGAAAGGGGGAGGGGGCAGCATTAAGAAGCGTCGCTATTTTCGGAGCCGGCTGAACAGTCACCCTAGAAAAAGTAACCGAATTGGTGCCGAATCGTCGAGTTAGCTTTTAGTTTTATTGTTACCAATGTCAACTTTGAACTAAAAGGGGCTGCAGAGTTTCCCTTACTCGATATTATCCCTGGATTTGGTTGATGTCCTATGCGTGTTGTGTAAGCTACTTATTAGTGTCGAAGCAACTGTTCTACTAGTCTGTATAACGCTGTCCCTCCGTTAACCCCTCTGCACATGCCCGTGTATCACGTCTCACACCGGATTCTCGCGTCTCGTGCCGGCTCAGGGAGGCACCCGAAAACTGTCGCTCCCTCTCTGGCCTCGCAAGGCCGACGCTGGCAGCGTCTTCTATTGAAAAACCGACTGCTTGCGCCGCACAACCGTTAACCGGTCACCCAGTTAATATAGGATCGCGCGTTCGGAATTCAGTCAAGGGAGTCTTCACATGGCATTCGCTTGATGAGCGCCACCGTCAACGTCATCGCCACTGTAAACGTCAGCGTTGGAGTGGAAATTTTTACATGCGAGTGAAGCCGTGCCAACCGTAAGATGGCGGCTGTGGCAGCCATCTTCATAGGGGCATAATCAGCTGTTTGCTTTCCGGGATTGAGAGAAGTTTATTGCTCACATAACTTGTACATATACAAACGAAACATCGAAAACAAGTAAAAACAGTGTATACATCTTGCAAATGATAGAAAAAATCTAATTGATCACTGGGTATCCAAACGTTACAAGTCAAAGGAAAATTAAAATTAATCAAGTTCATCACATTTTACAGGATAACACTTATGCATGCGTACTAGAGTGGGCGCATGGCTAGTACAGGACAACTGGAAACCTCTGCTGTCTTTCTCATAATTTGAAGAAACGTGTGTGCCATCGTCGAAGGAAAACATCTTCTCCGTGCGTTTCCAGCTGCTGATCTAGGTAATTCCACACAATGAGCCGTATTTTCTGTAGTGCGGGATAGGCGCCTCTATGCGGCTTGTGCCGTACTTCCGCTAAACAGCGTCGCCGCCACAGTACGTACAAGGTCACTGTAAAGAAGAGTCTTGCGAACAGTCCATGTACTGTTCCTATGCGCGCCATGTGAAAACCAAAGAGGCGTTGTACCATGTGTCAGACGCCCCTTGCCACAGAGTACTGAAACAGAGTATGTTGGGTCGTCTCTCTTGTGCCGCAGTTTGGGCAGTGGTCATTTGGAACGACTCCCCAATATGCTGACAGTTCACGCGCAGGCAATGCCCTCCATCTTTCCAGCCAGTCAAATTTGCGCACCTGATTAGGTACGCGATTGCAACGCCATCGTTTCCATTTTTTTCGTGCAGGAGGCTGTTTCTTCCTCTTTGCTCAGTGTACTACTTGTCACCATTTCGCTTATATCCTGCGATGAAACATCTTCCAGACTGCATGAACCTATTAATTCCACTGTTCGTTTTAAGCCACTGGAAGCTCTGTAAAACTTAAGCGGAATTTCTGCTCGTGGTCCGATGTACGGATTCGCCGTGAAAGTACATTTTAGTGTACTGCTCCAGTACATCAAGAGCCTGTACCCGGGGTAGTTGCTGTCATCGAAGAGCTTCTGTGTTGTTTTTGCAGCCAGCGCTCTCGTGAAATTTGGTATGTTTGGGAGCCTCAAGCTTCCAGGGTTGGTGGGAAGCTGTAAAAATTTCCTCTGTACCTTTGCTGGTTTTGCTTCCCAAAGAAAGGTCCCCGCCATAGAGGCGAGGCGTCGTGTAACACGGTGATGTAGAAGGGCGATGTGTGCTATGTAAAACGCAAAAGCGCATGCCAGTGTCTTGATAACTGTTGCTTTTTCCGTTAGTGAAAGGTTAAAATGAGTAGCTGCTGCTATGACATCGGTGTATCTCCTAAGCACGTCATCCTAGGTCTTTTGTGAGACATCTCCTTTCTCAAAGTAAACGCCTAACACCCTCAACTTGAACATATTCTAAGTCGCCTGGCAATAGTTCTCTGAAGCCTCCAAAGCGCAGTGCCTTACATTTGGTGGTGTTCAAAAGAGCACCAGACAGATAGGAATGCTCAGCAAAAATATCAAGAAATGTACTATAGCTAGCCAAGTTACGAAAAAAAATTGACCGCAGCTTCCCTCGGGGGAACACTGAGGAGGATGCGGAGCATATAATTTGTTAACGGGGTGTTAAAGTGCGACTTACTTGGGTCGATGGCTAAATTGGTTAACGTGGTTGTGAAATTGGGTGTTAAATTGCGACTTACCTGGGTCGATGGCTAAATTGGTTAACGTGGTTGTAGGAGGGGGTGTTAAATGAGTGAACACGTACACACGTATGCGAAAGGGCGGCGCTGGTCGAAGGGACGTCGATCATTGTGTTTGTGGATTCGTTGGAATTCATTTCACCGCGACCTTGGACGTCGACGCGCCGTACAAACCAACCGACGAGCTGCAACTGAGCGAGCGAGCGCCTACCTTGAGTATATATACAGCGCGACGGCGCATGCACTGTCAGCTGTCGAATGTTCGAGAAGGGGGAGAAGCGCAACGGCGCATGCGCGCGCGTCAGCTGCCGATGTTCTCGAAGCGCGACGGCGCATGCGCGCGCGTCAGCTGCCGATGTTCTCAAAGCGTGACGGCGCATGCGCGCTACATTATACAGCTAGCGAATGTTCGTGAAGAGGAGAAGCGCACGCGGTGTGTAGAGGAGGAAGGATGCACAGATGGTGGAGGAGTGAAGCGCGCGCGGTGTGTAGAGGAGGAAGGGATGCACAGATGGTGGAAGAAGGAGGATGAAGCTTGCGGACGGCGCCGCACTACAAGCCTCGAGTATTAGATGCTCCGCATCCAAAATACCGAAATATCTTCAGCGCATACGACAATTTTGAATGTTTTCTTGCCTTGCACCGGGAAACCCACTATGCGCTCGCAGTTTGGAACCTTTCTAATAGAAGGTTTTAGAGACAAAATGAATAATAGCGGAGACAACAGACAGCCTTGCCTCACCCCCTTTTCCATTGCAAAGCTTCTAGTTTAGCGTGGCAACCTCTTCTGGTCAGATAGTGCTCAAAGTGTGTCCATGTGTTCCATGTTTCCTTTAGTAAGATTCAAATTCAACGCAAATTTTATTAGAGATTAAGCCACCGGTACTGTTCCCTGCGAATATATTTCTTCGAAAACAATTATCTTTTAGTTTATAATTACCGTATCCTTTAGACTAACAAATCAGAGCCGATTGATGTCTAGGTGAGCACAACCAGAAAATAGCATGTTTCTGAGAACTCTGGAGGGCAAAAGCGGCTTCAATACTGCTGGCAAAGCATTGCGGGAGCTTACACTCCAGCAATATTTTTTAACCTCCTTGGTTAACGCCTGCTGCTTCGCATCTACACATGGTTCTCTTTAGCCTGAGAAGGTCCAATTTATTTTTTCTTTGTTTTCGAATAATAGTTGCATTTGCACTTGTTGCATTGTTTCAGCTGTTCTTTAGGCGTATCCCCAATCATATTTCCATTGTCTTTGTTTCAGAAGCTACACGTGACGTTTCTGTTTTTGTTTGCGCTGATAGTCGTATCACAAATTTTGTAGCACCAACCTGCGGAAATCTGGTCATGGTATTGCAACGTTTGTAAATGAATAAGTGAATAAAAGTAAATGATTATATAAATAAAATAAACAAATATATAAATAAACAAATGAATAAATATACCCACCGAGCGATGGAGCGAGGAGGAAGGAAGAAAAAAATCACAGCATATCCATGGAGTGCATGATAATGAGTGGGGCGAAGCACTCGTCAGTCCGTTCTTGCTTCCGTCCGTCAATGCGTACGGCCGTCTGTCTGTGCGTCCATCTGTCACTCCGTCCATCCACGCATCTGTCTGTCCGTCCTTGCGTGCGTGCATCTGTTCATGCGTCCATCACTCCAAGTACCGTCATCTCGCACCTTTTCATCATATTGCTACGTAGCTGGCATATCAGCAGTCAGAAGACGACAACGAGGAAGTGGTATGTTGGTTGTGCGTGCTGTCCTCCATCTTAGTCGATGCTATACGCATCGGTGTCAATATAGATTATAAATAGACTCGCCTCGTGTCATTTTTACATAACATTTTTGTAGTGGAAGTGCTGGGTACTTCCCTGTCTTCATCACGAAGCTCCGCAACGGCCGCATCATCATAGGTCCAACCATGTCACAAGTTGAACAACCATCGTCTTCGCCACTGGCCCCTTCCGTAGCTTCTACGTACGTCGGTCTACCTCCTGCTCGTGATCCCAGTGTATTTTTTGGTCAGGATGGCGTTGACGCCGATAAACGGATCAACCGGTATGAACGGGTCAGCGCGAGCTATAGGTGGGACCCGATTCTTATGCTTGCCAATGTGCTTTTTTACCTGGATGGCCCACAGCGGGTGTGTTTCAAGACGCACGAAGCGGAGATTACAAGCTGGGACTCGTTTAAAGAAAATATCCGCGACCATTTGGCGACACTGTTGGACAGCATATCGCAGTGTGAAATAAACCGGCGGCTCGTGCACAGACGTCGACGGAGTCGTACGTCGCGTACATTCACGACGTCATCGCCCTATATGCCGCCAGATTGACGAGCATATGGATGAGTCTGAGAAAGTGGCTCATGTGCTGAATGGCATTGCAGACGGCGTCTTTAATCTTCTACTATACAACAACGTTGCCACCGTCGACGCCATCATTGAAGAGTGCCGGTGGTTTGAAGAAGCCAAAAGCCACCGTATTACTCAGCGATTCACCCGGCTGCCCAACACGGCCGCAACCTCATCGTGTCAAGCCGCTTGCCAGTCCCCCACGTATGACAACGTCACGCACATTGTTCGTCGGGAAATCGAAGCCGGCTCCTCTTCAGCCACCCGATTTCGCAACGCTCGCCTCTGACCAACGACAGTCGTCAGTGGCGTTCGTACAAGCAGTGGTGAGGCAAGAGTTTGCGAACCTCGGCCTTCCAACAGCCGTTGGAACCCGCCGTTGGTCAAAGCAACCACGCCAGACCTTCTCTAACTCTGCGCACATGCACCCGACGACCCTCGACGTTCAGCCACCGCACATTTCAAATTCTATTCGTCGTCATCTTATGAGCCTTTCACTGATGCCCCTTTGCCCGGTCGCCGCTACGCTTACGTCCCTTCGTCCGGTTGCCGCAACTCCCGCTCCCCGTCGCCGCTACGTCGCCAATTCCCCTCTCCGCCAACTCGGCGCTTTCTCTCGCCGGACTTCTCTCGACGATCGCAGCAGGAAAACTAGATATTGAAGCTTTTAGAGGTGAAGCTGCAATACCAATGCTGGTCGAAAATCCTCTACTGACGCTTCCCACGCACCACAGCCTACTTGAAGTACAAGTCAACCATGTCTCTGTGACCACTCTCATTGACACAGGTGCGTACCTGTCTACTATGAGCGCTTCTCTACGCCGCCGCTTGCAAGAGATTAGACGCCGTCTACGAGGCAGGCAATACGTGTTGCTGATGGCGGTACTGTACCAGTAGTCTGAATGTGCACTGCTCGTGTCAGCATTGCCGTTCGTCACGCTGTGGTTGCTTTTGCAGTGCTAGCCTGTTGCCCTTATGACCTCATACTTGGCCTTGATTTCCTTTTGGCACACTCGACCTTAATTGACTGTTCGTCTGGTACCCTCAGCCTCGATCTTCCCATCTTTGCCGACTACTCTGCAAAGCTCACCAGCCGCTTGAGCCCAACCACTTTCGTTCGCCTGCCACCAACCTCGAGCCGTCACGTTCGTGTCTTTGTCATCGGCCCCTCCCGTTCCTGACGGCGAATATATCGTTCCGCCGATTACTGACGTTTGGCTGACGCGCAGTGTTACTGTGCCTCATACCATCGCGACCATAGAGGATAACTGTGTGTTCCTTCCGCTCCTTACTTTGGTTTCACCCTTCAAGTGTTGCCCTGCCAGATGTCTCTAGCCCAGCTAACTACCATAACAGAGGACGCTGTCCGTGTTGTCCCTGTATCTACTCTTGATCGAAGCGCAGTCTCACGGTCACCCAGCTCAGACGATGGTATTTTTCGAAACATGATTGGATCGGAGCTGTCGCCTCACCAGGCCGACGCTCTCCGCCAAGTTTTGGCCTCATACAGTGACATTTTCGACACCGACGAGATACAGTCTTCGTTACCCCTGACGATCTTTCCCAATTCAAGGTCATGCCCTTCGGTCTCTGCAACGCCCTAGCGGCCTTCGAAAAAAGGGTGGACATGCTCCTACGAGGATTTAAATGGTCAACATGTTAGTGTTACCTAGACGACGTGATCATCTTCTCACCTACCTTCGCAACCCACCTCGAACGCCTTTCGACCATTCTATCCATATTTTTACGGGCCGGCCTACTACAGCTCAAGTCCTCCAAGTGCCACTTCAGTCTTCGTCAGATTACCAAGTTGGGTCACCTTGTTGACGCTGCCGGCGTACGACCAGACTCAGCGAAAGTACGCACTGTAACAAACTTCCCAGTCCCACGCTCTGCCCTTGATGTTCTCATTTTTGTGGGCCTCTGTTCCTACTTTTGCCGCTTCGTGAAAAACTTTGTGGCACTCGCACGGCTACTCACTGACCTTCGCAAACAAGACGTCTTATTTTGCTGGGGCCCACTTCAATCTGACGCCTTTTCTGAGATAATTACCGCTGTAATGACGCCTTCTATTCTTCAACATTTCGACCACGATGCTCCTACAGAAGTGCGAACAGACGCGAGTGGTCACAGAATTGGTGCAGTTTTGGTGCAAATTCAGTGGGGCAACGACCGTGTAATCGCGTATGCAAGCCGTCTGCTTTCAAAGTCTGAACGCCATTACTCTATAACAGAACGGGAATATCTCGTCCTTGTTTGGGTGGTTTCGATATTCCGTCGTTACTTGTATGGCCGCCCTTTCCGTGTCATCACAGATCCTCATGCACTGTGTTGGCTTTCTTCTCTGAAGGACCCCACTGGACAACTTGGCCGTTGGGCATTACGCCTAGAGAAGTATTCCTACACGGTTGCTTACATGTCTGTATGTCTTCATCTGGACGTGGATTGCTTATCCCGCTACCCTATTGATCAGCCCGACGAATCAGACATCGAGCCTAGCCTCAGCGTCATGTCAATGTCCTAGTTTCTTCAGAATGGTGATGAACAACGTCGTGATGATTCCCTGCGACAACTAATTGACTGTCTCGGATCTGCTCCGAACGACGTGTCGCTTCACATGTACGTCGTCCTGAACGGCACGCTGTACCACCGTAACCTACAGCCAGATGGCCCTCGGCTCCTTCTTGTCGTGCCGAAACATTTGCTTTCAACCGTGCTGCACGAGCTTCACGATTAACCTACTGCTGGTCATCTAGTTGTATCTCGAACGCACGAGCGTGTGCGTCGCCACTTCTTTTGGCGTGGTCTTGCCAGGTGCATTCACCGTTACGCGTTCTCCTGTGATAAATGTCAACGTAGGAAGCGACCTACTGTGCCCCCTGCTGGACATTTTCAACTGATCAACAGATCTCTATCTCAACCAAACCTCTCTTCCGTGTTGGTATAGATCTTCTCGGTCCTTTTCCTGAGTCTAAATCGGGCAACAAGTGGATCGCCGTTGCTATAGACTGCGCGACTAAGTATGCCATCACTCGAGCGCTCCCCACCAGCACCGCTACTGACGTTGCGGACTTTTTGCTCCATGATGTCATGCTACACCATGGCGCTCCTCGCCATTTACTCACGGATAACGGCCGCGCAATTTCGCCTCGAGTACTTGACAATCTTCTGCGCTCTTCCCCGACGCAACACAAGTTGACCACTTCCTACCATCCCCAAACAAATGGACTTACTGAACGCCTTAATCGCACCCTCAAGAACATGCTCACAATGTATGTGTCCTCCGATCACCATGACTGGGACCTAACGCTACCTCACGAGACCTTCGCGTACAATTCTTCGCACCACGGTTATTCACCCTGGTTATTCACCCTTTTATTTTCTCCATGGCCGTGATCCGACGCTACCACTCGACACCCTACACCCAACCACTATAACGCCGTCAACCGAATATGCACGCGACGCTATTGCTCATACCGACCACGCACGTCAGATCACCCGCTCTAGATTTTCGGCTTCGCAAGCCACCTAGAAAGCCATCTACCACAGCCGGCATGTTGACGTTCGCTTCTCACCCTGTTCTTTCGTTCGCCTGTGGTGCCCAGTTCATCGAGTTGGCTTATCAGAGAAGTTTTTGTCTCGCTATGGTTCCTTACGGTATCATCCGCCAGCTAACCGACATCGCCTATGAGATCATTCCTGCATCTGAGACCACAATCATGCCTGCAACCACACCCAGTGATGTTGTGCACATCAGCAGGCTAAAACCTTACCTGTCTTCTGAATATCGTAATATATGCGCACTGACACGGTGCTTTTACCGCCGGGGGGGGGGGGGGGGTATGCTACGTAGCTGACATATCAGCGGTCAGAAGACAACAACAAAGAAATGGTCTGTCGACTGTGCGTGCTCTCCTCCATCTTAGTCGATGCTACAGCGATGTTTCAGCGTATATAGTGTGTCAAATGATCGACGGCGACGATAATCCACTGGTTGCCTCGAAGAGAGTTGGGTAGAGGACCATAAATATCAATTCCGACGCGGTCGAATGGTCTCGCTGGGCAGGTTAAGGGTTGCAAATGGCCAGCAGTGCTGTGAGAAAGCGTCTTGCGTCGTTGACGCGTGGTGCATGACCAAACGTACTGGCGAACGTGCCGATACATGCCGCGCCAGTAGTATCTTAGACGAAGGCGAGAGTAAGTCTTAAATACTCCAGCGTGGCCACACTGGGGGTCATCGTGAAAGGCAGCGCAGATGTCCGAATGCAAATGACGAGGGATGACAAGGAGCCACCTACGGCCGTCCGTCACGTAATTGCGGCGGTACAACAAGCCTTCACGGACAGCAAAGTGTCTTGCTTGACGAGAGAGGGAGCGTGAAGTCGTTTCTGACGAACTGTGAGAGAGGACGTCGAGCAAAGAATTGATCCAAGGATCCTTGCGCTGTTCGGATGACATGTCAGTGATGCTCAACGATGACGAATCGCAAATGGCAGTTGATAAGCAGGCAAGGTCAGGACGCAGTGGAGAACGGCATAGTGCATCGGCGTATGAATGTCTGCGTCCGGAGCGATAAACAACACGGATATCGTATTCCTGAAGGCGTAAAGCCCAACGAGCGAGGCGGCCAGTAGGATCTTTCATGGACGCTAACCATCACAAGGCATGGTGATCTGTGACAACATCAAACTGGCGTCCGTAATGGTAAGTGCGAAATTTTCCTATAGCTCAAATGATAGCCAAGCACTCCTTTTCCGTGGCGGAATAGTTGGACTCTGCCTTCGTTAGGGTACGGCTGGCATAGGCGACAACGTACTCGTCGCAGCCATCCTTGCGTTGAGCGAGAATGGCACCGAGGCCGACACCGCTTGCATCCGTGTTAATTTCAGTGGGTGCATTAGGATCGAAGTGGCGGAGAACAGGCGGAGACGTGAGTAGCCGGCGCAGCGCCGTGAATGCGTCATCGCAGTGGGAATTCCAGCCACAGAGGTCCGCGCGACGAGAGAGAAGCTGAGTCAGAGGGGCAATTATGGAGACAAAATTGCGAATGAAACGCCGAAAATAAGAACACAAGCCAACGAAACAACGAAGATCCTTCCGGGTAGTAGGCTTGGGGTACTCGGCAACGGTACGCAGTTTGGCAGGGTCTGGCGATATTCCTTCTTTTGAAACGACGGGGCCGAGAATTGTGAGTTTGCGGGCGCCAAAACGACATTTTTTGAAGTTTAGTTGCAACCCGGCTGCCGCAAGGCACTGGAGAACTTGTTCCAGACGGGAAAGATGAGTTTCGAAATTCGCCGAGAATACAACTATGTCGTCTAAATAGCAAAGACAGATGTGCCATTTAAGTCCCCTGAGGACACTGTCCATCATTCTTTCAAAAGTCGCAGGCGCATTGCAAAGACCGAAGGGCATTACATTAAATTCATATAAGCCATCAGGGGTCACAAACGCCGTTTTTGGACGGTCTGGTTCAGCCATTGGCACTTGCCAATATCCAGAGCGCAGATCCAGGGAAGAGAAAAACTCCGCACCTTTAAGGCAATTCAAGACGTCATCAATGCGTGGCAGGGGATAAACATCATTGCGTGTGATATTGTTTAGTCGACGATAATCCACGCAAAACTTGATGGAGCCATCCTTTTTTCGAACGAGGACCACTGGCGAAGCCGAAGGACTGTGTGAGTGCTGAATAACACCACGTTGCAGCATCTCGTCGACGTGTTGAGTGATGACGTCACGCTCAGTCTGCGAGACGCGGTAGGGGCGCTGACGAAGTGGAGTATGATGATCGGTGTCGATATGGTGAGCGACAACTGACGTGCGTCCCAAGGGACGTTGTTCGTGGTTTGAAGGAGGCGCGTAAACGGTCAAGTAGTTGAATGAGCTGATTGCGCTGGTCTTGCGTAAGGCCGGTGTCTACGCTGCGCAACAGAACGTCGTCGTCAGGTAGTGAGGGCGTGGTGGCAGCTGTGACAGCATCCACGGACATCGGTGTCATATCAGAACGGGCATCGAAAGGAAAGATGTCTTCATAAGTGTCAAGACTCCCAATACATTCGCCATGCAATAAGGTAGCGGGACAAGGGAACGGATTGCACACGTACACGGCACTGGAGCCATCGGCAAGTGTTATGACGGCAAACGGGACGACAAGGTTCCGGCGACGAGCGCATTCTTGTGACGGCATAAAGAGCGCTGTTGAATCGGAAACGGAGTTGCACAAAAGAGATACCGCGGCGACCGAAAAAGCAGAAATGACGACGTCAGCAGCGACGATCACCTTTTTGGGTGAGCGAGGGAGACCTATGAGTGTCGTGCTGAACGGAAACAAAACGAGTTGAGCACGAGCGCAGTCGACAACCGCGTGATTAGCGGAAAGAAAGTTTCATCCAAGGATGATTTCATGAGATGCATGCGGAAGGACGACAAATTCAACTATGTAAAGCACTCCTTGAATCACAACACGAGCAGTGCATGTGCAGAAGGTTGGACGTGGTGCGAACTCGCTGTGCGTAAAGAAATTTCAACCAGTAGAGTCGTCACTTTGTTCAGTTTGCGGCATAACACTTCACTGATTATACAAATAGCGGCACATGTGTCGGCAAGAGCAGTTGTGCTGAAACCGTCCACAAACACGGCAATCTCGTTAGGGGGCGAAAGATGAGGCCTTGGAAATTTCGTCGGTGGCGCAGCTCTTGCCTCAGGAACTGCGTCTGTTAGTTTTCCTCCTGGGCGTGGTTGGAACGGCGAGTCATGGGGGAAGGAGGCCAAAGACGGAGTGAAGGAGATCGACGTCGGCTGAAGTCTGGTCGACGTGAGCGGAGGTCATGTGAATCAGGTGTCACATGTGATTCTGATTGCCGAGGTATGTTGCCGGAATGCTGAACATCATTAAAATAGAATCCACGGCGACGACAGTAGCGCGCGACATGTCCTGGAATACCACAGTTGTAGCAGACGGGCCGGTTATCCGGAGTACGCCAAGAGTTTACAGGTGCTCGAGGTGGTGGAAAGGGCCAATTTAAAGGATAAACCGAAACTGGTGACCTGTAGTAGTTGGTGGCTGGACTGTATGAAGGGAGCGGCGGTTTGGCAGGAGGTCGGTGGACGGCTTCTGCATAAGTCAGCGGTGCAGCCACTGATATTGGGGACGCGGCCGAAGGGAGAGCCTCGGCAACTTGCGTCTGAATAGCACGGCGAAGTGAGTGGTCCAGTGTTCTGGGGGTCTCGTTGATGGTAGCGACAAGAGAGAGCTGTCGAGAAACTTCCTCCCAGATGTACTGTTGAATTTGAGGCATTAACACGCTGTAGTCGGGGCCACTGCTTTTGCACTCCAAAGCCGAAATATCAGCTGTTTGCGTATTAGCGCGACGTGTAGAAATTCGTTGCTTGCGCAGCTCATCGAAACTTTGACATAGCTGAATCACGGCCGTGACGGTCTGTGGGTCTTTGGCCACAAGCATATGAAAAGCGTCGTCATCAATGCCTTTCATTATATTCTTCACTCTGTCAGCCTCCGTCATCCTCGCATCAACTCGCCTCCAGAGGCTGATCACATCTTCAATGTAGCTCGTGAAGCTCTCACCTTTTCGCTGAAATCGTCCCCGCAGGCCCAGTTCAGCACGAAGCTTACGCATGGCTGGACGACCGAAAATGAGGTGACGGCCTCTTTGAAAACCGACCAGGTGGGGATGTCGGCTTGGTGGTTGGTGAACCATAGGTTGGCCAAATCCGTCAAGTAGAAGATGACTTGAGTCAGCTTCACAGGGTCATCCAACTTGTTAATCGCGCTGGCACGCTCGTACTCTGCCAGCCAGTCCTCGACATCTTGATCTTCAGTGCTGTTGTATACTAGTGGGTCACGCAGACGAGGTACACCAGAACACATGACAGGTGGCAGCGTGGAAGAGCCTTGGGGGGGATCGACGCGCTCGGTCATCGCGGAGTGAGATGGTAGCTTACGGCTGCGGAGCTCCAGGACGTTACCCAGCATGTTTCCACTAAATGCAACGAGCAAGGTTGCGTAAAAACACAGGTTATTATTCGATAAACGTTAGCCGCAACAAGCTAGTACAGGCAGGAACCCGGCAAGCACGAGCCACACACGGACGTCAACGTCTTCTTTCACGCTGGCACAGAGCTGGCGCCACTATGCTTCGGTACAAACCAAACAATTTTATTTTTATTACTGTGTTGAAGACTTACTCTTTACTGTTGTCCACAATATCGCATGTGAGTATTCCGATGGTCCCTATTGGCAACCAATAGTTCCTGAAATACGAGCTCCGTCCCTGTTGAAAATACAGCAAGAAAAAAAATGGCGAATCTTACGTACAGTGGGAACCGATGATATGCGAAGCACGAATATGGAAGTTTGATTGATTGATTGATATGTGGGGTTTAACGTCCCAAAACCAATATATAATTATGAGAGACGCCGTAGTGGAGGGCTCCGGAAATTTCGACCACCTGGGGTTCTTTAACGTGCACCCAAATCTGAGCACACGGGCCTACAACATTTCCGCCTCCATCGGAAATGAATATGGAAGTTTGGTATGCCACTTTAAATCACCACAACGTTACGAGGCGGTGGTAAAATACGCCGTACATGACTTCCATGTCATGATTATCATGTTTCGACCAGTCACTTACATTCTTCTTCCATTCAAGTCACGGAACATTAAATTTGGTGTACAGGGAGCTGGTTAAACAGCCGCGAGCACGCTATTAACGTAGCGTGTAGTCATGCTTTACGTGACACTATACCATCATTATCATGTATAGTTATGTCATTTACCTTCGTCGTCTATTCACGTCACGTGATATCAGATTTGGCATATGTGGAGCTAGCGAAACGGCCGCGAGTGCATCATGAGCGTGGTATAATGTCATAATTTTACATGGCGCGTGTCATGATTATCATGCTTGCACCAGTCATATACCTTCGTAAATCAATGACGTCACGTGACAGCAAAGTTGTTACATGTGGAACTAGCGAAACGGCCGCGAGTGCATTATGAAGCGCCCAACATACTCCGACATAACGTTGACGAGCGTGCACGCTGGGCGCAGCGACGGTGCGCTAGCAAGGCGGACGCCAGGCGCGACCGTTGCGACCATGCAGCGTCCGTCGGCGCGCGCCGGCGGCAACCGGCGCGAAATGCAACATGCTGCATTTCGTGCCCATAACGTTACCATAGAGAAAGAAGAAGACAAGAGCGGACACTCCGCAAAACCTGGCCTTAGGAAGTGCGTCACGACTACGTAACGAACTAGTGCTCCCACCAAACTTTAGAGGGCGCAAGCGCAAAAAAAAAACACATTTATAATCAATGCAACAGAATTGTTTTCACAAATTAATAATTACACGCCCAAATTTGGTATGTTCTTTATACATAAAAACGATTTATTCAACACACCTTACGCGATTATTTTTCTACAGCCGCACTGTCATAAACACCATCTACCCAGCGACAAGCCCATGCATGACTGACGGCGAGAAGCTTTCGTCGCTTTCGTCAACGTCGGCTGCGTCGGCGTTTTCAAGCGTGAGATAACAGGTGAGGCACGTCTTCAAGCGAAGCTTGTTGAATGACATGTTGTTGGTCTTGTTGAGTCATTTTTTCAGAAAACGGTTACGCCTGCGCGAAAAAGACACCATGCAACAAACATAGAAAGATGCACACACACACACGTTGCGCTTCGTGTGTGCGAGTTTGTTTCTTACGTGGCGTCTCATTCACGCAGTTGTAACCTTTTTCTGAAGCTTGTAAGGACTGGGAGGTTCGCTAAAAAGAAAGTTTGTGGCTCTATGCGGCGGTTAGACGGGAACATTGTGCAACGTATGCAGTATAGCAAAGGCGGCACGGCATAAAGCCGAGGCGACGCGTGCTGCGTCTGCCACGGACGCGAGCGTCTGTGCGCTGAGCATAGCTGGGCAGCTAGGTCATAGGCTCGGTGCAAAATATTGAGAATCGTTCGCTGGGCCTCGCATGCTTCACGACGCGTTTCCAGAAGGCTCGGAACACGAATAATTCTTGGTGTGCCGGAGGCAAATCTGGACTAGCCAAGTGGCCATCATCTTCGTTTCTTCGCTAGCCTTGTGCCACTAGTGCAAGCTGCCCACAAATTTTTTTGACGTTTCCAATATAATTTTACCGCACAAATTTCAACTACGATTTTTCTTCCCAATGTACTGCTGATACTGCGTACGCACGAAGGTGTTCTAAAGTTTCCAGG
This sequence comes from Rhipicephalus annulatus, assembly GCA_013436015.1. Classification (NCBI taxonomy): domain Eukaryota; kingdom Metazoa; phylum Arthropoda; class Arachnida; order Ixodida; family Ixodidae; genus Rhipicephalus; species Rhipicephalus annulatus. The sequence continues at coordinate 329,933 of WOVY01015052.1, forward strand.
CCGCGATACCATTGCATTACAAGGGATAGCGGCCTGGAAACTTCTGAAGATCTTTGTACGTGATCTTGACGTATATCTTTGTAAGTCCGAGTTTTATGGGTCAGAGATGTATCACTGGTTTTGTATTGTGCATCGATTAGCTAATCATTCAAAGGGGTTTGCTGGTACACTTATGACGTGCACATATCTTTTTCGTAATCTGACAGCGAAGCATCCACTTGCTAACATTTTCATACCGCCCTGATGCCATGCCGTCCGGCGGTCCAAGCTACGGCAGCTACTGCTGTGTATCGTGGTGCTTCAACAATGGCAGAACCCACAAGAAGCCTGGGACGAGTTTCTTCCGCATACCACGGGACGGCAGGTGTGTTAAAGCTTTTGTATGGTTTGCATGTCTGTAGGCTTACTGTTCGTACTTGCTAAGTGAGGGTAACAATAAAAAATCACTATTCAAGCACTTCCCCTTTCAGCTGATAGTTCATTGTCAATGCAGGATGAAAGCATGGATGCAGTATGCTGGACGCGATGATCTCCTGAGTAAGCCGGCCAGCCTATTGTACGCAACGTACAGGGTTTGTAGCGACCATTTTACTGCTCAAAGTTTCATGGACCCTGGGCACACAAGGCTTACAAGAATGGCTGTTCCCAGTGTGCAACCAGCTGCACCATGTAAGTGATTGACTGAAACTCAAATATGTGCAATAGCAGCCACTTGTATTGAATCAGTGGCGACAGTTAACGGTGAAGATCTTTGTAGCCGATGGAGAAACCTCACTACAGAAGTAACACTTGGAAAGTCTTAAATTCTGTGAATTGTGGGCTATTACCTTCCTAACAGCAGCTTTACATTTCTGTCATGTTTTGATGCTCTGGACCTGCGCAACTTGTTTTGAAAGACTTTAAAGGGCTATTTCACGTTATCTTCAAGCCTGAGTGCACATGTACGTATACCTTTCATCAGTGAAAGCTGCCACTGTTGATAATTCCAAAAATCACAAATTACTTGTTTCCTAGTTGGTACCGTCTCTTTTCTTCCACGTTCGACAAATTGATGCGTTTGAAAGAGCTGTTTAAGTTTCCCCATGCTACAAGCTTTGTAACTTGTACCAACTGCACATATATGCAGGTTCTCTGAGCGTCGCTTCAAGTAGTGACTGTGACATAGCTGCAGAAGCTGCACTGCAAGGTGCGGATGAGCTTCAGTTTGTGTTATTTTAAGCCTCTTACTGACACATTGTCGTAATTTCATCTCTTCAGGACCTGCGGTAGAGGCTTCAAAAAGCGGCTCCCACACATTGAGGTGCCCCGATGAACAGAATGCGTTCAGTGTCGCGATTTCTTTTTTTTTTACCCAAATTGACTGTTGACCGAATCTCTGCAGGTGGCAGCTCCCTTGTAGCTGGTGAAAGAATTTCTGCTGATTTCGTCTTGCCGGAGAAAACCTTAACCAGTCGTTCAGCTGTCACAAAAGGAACCTGTGCGGCCGGTAAGTTGTATGTTCACTTCAACACCAGAGTGGATTGATATAGAGACTTCCGCAGGCCGCTCGCAAGATTGTTCCGACAGCACTGTCCGAGGCACTGAACAAGCTTCACAAGACCCTCCAGAAGACGTCTCCGCAAACAGCTCCACGCCTGAGTGCCTTAGAGATAATGGTGACTATGCTTTTATTGCAGCAGTTTTTAATGTGCTATTTTATGTTTAGGACATTCTGAGGAAACTATCCTCAAAAGTACAATAGGTGTGCACTTACAAAATGTAAGGGTGGGCTCTCAGTGATTTTCATTTTTTGTGCATTGTCAACATTGTGAATGGTTTGTTTTTAGGTAGTGGAATCGAAAACTTTGTACCACAGAAAGTTGTGCACCTTGGGTCTGAAAGAGCGAGGAAAGTGCTCGTATGGGATTAGTTGTTCTTCGTTTTTACATCAACTTTTTTGTTTATTGCAGTGCGTTCCTGTGTGCCAGCGACAATGTCTCCATCAATGAAGTACAAGTAAACCATTAAACATCTGCAAGCCAAAGTAGCAGCACAGCGGAAAACTATCAAAAGACTGCAGAGACAGCCTCACCAAGCACCGTCATCGACTTCAAAGGCCCTTGAAGTTATCCGACCGCACGTCACCGAGGAGGTTTTTAAACTTCTTTCTGCACATGTTCGCTTGAGGCCCAAACGCAAGGGCAAGCGGTTTCCCGTGTGGTTCAAGAAATTCGCTCTTCACTTAAACTTCCGAGGTCCGCGAGCATACCGATTTCTGGCTCCATATTTTTCTTTGCTCTCCCGGCGTTCATTAAGGAGGTGGCTAGCTAATGTAAAGATGACTCCAGGCATAATTCCAGGAATCCTTTCTTCCATTGCAACAAATACTCAAGCTTGGAATGAACGGGACCGAGTGTGCGCTTTAGTTTTCGACGAAATAGCACTCAAAAAGAATTTGTACTATGATGCTTCAAGAGATGTTGTCCCGGGTTTTACAGATGATGGCACTCATCGCACTTCAACCATCGCTGATCGAGCACTGGTTTTTCTGCTTGTTGGTGTTTCGAGAAAGTGGGTTCAACCGGTTGCTTTTACTCTAGGGCACACATCAACACCATCATCTGTTATGCATAACTTGCTGGTGTCACTCATTTTGGAGCTTAGGAGCATTAATATTGCAGTGAAAGCAGTCATTTGTGACCAGGGCAGTTCAAATGTAAGTCTCGCTAACCAACTAAGAGGGACTGTAGCAAAGCCTTTTTTTGAAGTTAATGGTGAGCGGTTATATTACATTTTTGATGTTCCGCATTTAATTGAAACAACGCGCAATAATGTCCAAGCACACAAGTTATACATTGGGGATGACATCGTTAACTGGTCGCACATTGTAAGCCTTTACCAATCCTCACATGAGTTGCGGTTGCGATTGGCTCCAAAGTTGACTGAACGGCACGTTCATCAGAAACCTTTTTCTAATATGAAGGTCAGCAGAGCAACTCAGGTCCTCAGTGCATCAGTTTCGATTGCTAACACGGCAATGGTGTATGCGAAGGTGCTGCCTGCCTCGGCCATCACTACAGCTCAATTTTGTGATCAATTTTGGACAGGATTTTCAATGCCTTGAACAGCTCGAGTAAAAAAAAGAACTTCGCAAAAGCTGCGGCATGCAATCATGAAAAATGATTCAGAGCTGATTGACTTCCTCCGAGCCAGCTTCCCTGGATTGCATCATGGCAGTTTGTTGGCAGACGTCAACCACAAACCATCGTAGGTTGGCAAATTACAATTCAGGCAATTTGTCAACTATGGGACGACCTCTCCAAAAATTACAATTTTGAATACCTGTTAACACGCAGGCTTCAACAGGATCCTCTGGAGAACATATTTGGCCACATTAGGCAAAAACAGGGTTGCAACACCAACCCCGATGTAGCACAATTTATTTGTGGCCTGAAGCACATCTGCATAAGAAAGCTCTTCAAGCTGTCAGAATACGGAAATGTCGAGGATGATGAATGTGACCTCCTCCAGGAGCAGCTCTCGCCCTTCTCCCTCACCAGTGCGTCTCTTGTGGATAATGAGGAGTGTGCACAGCCATAGCCTACCCACCAGTATTTCACAATGCTCAAAGCATACCACGTCCCCAGCAAATTTTTTGGGAATCTCACTGTGCCATCAGAAGCAGCTTTTGCATACGTACAACAACTTGAATCTCACTTTCTTGCCATAATTGAGGCCACTGCACATCACCTGAAAGTGTGCGATGTTTTGTAACACCATCTGTCAAGTGTTGGCGATTTTCATTTCTGCTCTGCTGGGTGTCGCGCTAAGTTTCTGAAAATGTTTTGCCGGGTTCGTTTATGTTGGCATGTGCGTTTTGTGAACCGAAACTTAGACAGGGTTAGGTTCCAGTCTTCAATCTCGGGCATACAGCTTGACAAGTTTCAAGGTTAGCAATTAGCGGCGGGTTTACACTAAAGTATTCGAGTTGAGCCGAATCCTGCAATAGCTTTGTTATGTTATTACTTCGTTACAGCAGACTTCATTATGGTCTTATATGCTTATATTCAGTTCAACTGGACCAACCACTCCTTCGTTGCATACATTGTTTTGGTTACCCGCTATGAGGAGTAGGGACACTGTGTATTCGCTCGAAGGGATTTGCATAACCTTAAAAAGAATGTTGGGTATCCTGTCTGTATTTTTGTAGCAAATGCGGGCGAACTGTACACTTTACTGTGGGTCGCTTGGTCACTGTGTATGCTTTATCTCTCCAGCTCAAGTAATATATCGATAACAAAACCGCTTGTTGAAATGTCTTCGAGCGGGTAAGGAACACAGTATGAAGTGGGCACGGTTCATGTTATCACGCTTTTCGTATTTTAGCTTCTCATCAACCTCCTCATCTTGCCCATCAAAATTTTCAAAAGAATACCCAAACTTGTAGCGTTTGATGGGGCTGCGGACGCTGCCATTTTATTTTTATATAGCTTGTGAGTGATAACGTACGATGTAGAGCCTTTGTGAAAAATAATGAGCCAAAGTAGTTTCCTTCTGCTATTTATTAGCCCTGTAATACCGCTCTCGTAGCACCAATTAGTCCACAATTCTGGATAAAGTGATGACTACAATCTATTTTAGCTCGCAAGCGTCACAGCAACACCCAGACGCAAATCACTTGGGATCTTAAGTTTTTGATGAAGGCGACGCATAACAAAAGCCACAAGACCTGGCAGTGTTGTAGCATAAAGTTTGTCTTTCACGTAGTGAGCAAGCTGCAAAGCCCTACTTTTCCGAGGACAAGCAGGCATCAAGTCTGCTTTTTTTCATTTTGGACTAGCTGTTCTTAAGCACAGCCAGCACACTGCACCTTTGCCTTTCTGCTATATTGTGTCGTGTGGTTTCTGTGCGCTCTTTTTTTCTATGCATTATTTCGGTTAAGCCCAGGCGTGATTCGCGACTTCATTGCTGTGTATATGTCACTTCTTCCTTCTTCATCAGCATTGTGCGCTGTGTTTTTGCCATAGATCCTTACTTACCCACTGGCCCTGTGTGTCATACTTCACCAGCTTCTCGGCTTCTGCCAACT